>JAQGDG010000030.1:3600000-4198850 GCA_029844215.1 Przewalskia tangutica
CCTTAGCCAATCCCTTATAGTATTTCCAAAGTTATCTCTATACTTAGAGTCCGGAAAATACTACTATACTTCCTTTAGTCACTAAACGAAACCCTAGGAGAAACTTCATTGTTGGTTGAAGTAGTAAGTAGAAGTTGTGTAGAAACTTCTAAGGGTTTCTTGGAGCGGATAGGAGCATACAGATTAGGAGCTAAACCTTGCTCAGGATCGACATTTAAACTTGGATAATTTTGGGCTTATCGAGGTAAATAATCTTATCCTTCTATTGTAATTAGAGATTACATACTGTAGTAGTATAGAATTAAGTATAAGATTTATAGAAGGATATTAAAGAAGAGAATTGAACTGAAATCACATCAGAAGAATATTAAAGAAGATTGAACTGTACTTACATAGGACTGTATTTACAGTAGACTTGTGTAGCTTGGCGGGTAGGGGAGTCTTGATTTTCCATAGAATAGAGAACCCTCGCTTAGAATATTCTCTGCAGTAGTATAGACGTTGATAGGCGTATTTGACTATTATAGGTTGATTCTGCGCGACATATTCGACTTGGCGGTGGATTTGCAGGAGGTATGTGATTCTTCCTATCCCCGAGCATGATATTTTATATATATATATATAGTCAATGCGTCGTATGTTAAGCGAACATGGTTTTACTTGGCGTCTTTTGACTTGAGTCTAATAAGAATCTTGAAGTATTTCAAAAGAATTATGAGTCATTTTTGAAAGAAGAGTAATACTTGGTTTTAAACAAAAGCTTAAGAGTTATACTAGCTTTATGGGAAGTTAGGTATAACGACTTAAGAAAGATAAAAGGCAGTTTACTTATGTGTTTATAAAAGACTTGTATTGATTTGGAAAGTATAGTAAGACGGTTTGTTGAGTAGACATATTGTGATGCTATGTGTGTTAGTATCTTGCGTTTGTGTAAAGAGGTTATTCTTATTGTGCTTATGTTGTTTAAGCTCACGACCGACCAGGCGCATGTAGTGCCCTACACAGGCACCCGTTCAGTATACAACAGAGAATAGCGGCGGAACATACAACATAAACACGTGTGTAAATAAAAATGTAACGAGCTAGATCGTGCGCCGCTTCCATAATATAAACATAATCAAAGTACCTGACTCTTCTTACCTGACCACATATGTGAATACGGACCTCAGGAATAACAAGGAACAAGCTGGCGGGACGGCCCCGCCATACCCACGAATATACATGAATCTACTACCTCGGGAAAGCGTGCCAAGAGATAAGCCTCGGAGCAAATGGAGTTTTCTCAAAATCAATCGAGATCCTATGAGCAAGGATCACCAACAGGTACCTAAAACCTGCGGGCATGAGCGGCCCGAAAGTCGATAACAAAATTGCAGAATATGGAGCAGAAATAACGTCTGATAAACATACCATAAGCGTACAAAGAATGCGAACAAGTATAAAAGTACATACCGGATCTGCGTGTCATTACCACTTATGAACTTAATTTCACATCAATATCTTTTCCCATTTCTCGATAAAGGTTATAGCCATTCTTACGCATACGATTAGAAAAAATCATTAAGTTCATTTCTATATAACTTACTTATCTTTCATAAGTATAATCCAGGCCACTTTAAGGAGGGCACATTTTCTACCCTGCCAACTGGGACGCGATCAAATCACACAAATATCAAGCGTGTCGTGGAATCCCCATCACCGCCTATAAGTGTAAAATATAATCATGTGTGGCCCGTGGCATCCCACCTCTTGTCGGCGTACATACACAACACATATATATATCTCCGCGTGGAATCCATCATCATGCCGATCCGAGGTATAATAATACACCAATAGGCATACATGAACACCAAGTCCCACGGTGGTATAACGTCTTGGGGTCTACCCTCGCTTATACTCTTACCCCGAGAAGGTGGTAAAGCGGTGGTATAGCATCTTGGGATTTACCCTCACTTATACTCTTACACGGAGAATGGTAAAGCGGTGGTATAGCATCTTGAGGATTTACCTCACTTATACTCTTACCTGGAGAAGGTGGTAAGCGGGTGGTATAGCATCTTGGGATTTACCCTCACTTATACTCTTACCTGGAGAAGGTGGTATAGCGTCTTGGGGATTTACCTCACTTATACTCTTACCCTATCTCGTGAGCCATCAAACAAAACAAGCGGGTATAATGTCTTGGGGTTTACCCTCACTTATACTCTTACCTGGAGAAGGTGGTATAGCATCTTGGGATTTACCTCACTTATACTCTTACCCTATCTCGGCCACGTCAAACAAGCGGAAGCACTACCGTATCTTCTATAAAAATCCGAATTTAACCCAGTACTACTAATAATGGAAGCATACGTGGAATCCCACATCACGTCGATGCGTCAGTACTTACAATAAGGCAGTGACCTCGACCAAGAGTCGGCAGCGTAATAAAACATAATACTTATACTCAAAGGCTATCACCAAGCATAGGCTAATTCTCAATTAACAAGCCAAAGTACTTATCAAGGCACACTTAGACTAATTCTCAATTAATCAAGCCAAAGTACTTATCAAGGCATACTTAGACAAATTCTCAATTTATCAAGCCAAAGTACTTATCAAGGCACAAATAGAATAATTCTCATTTAACAAGCCAAAGTACTTATCACGGCATACTTAGACAAATTCTCAATTTATTAAGCCAAAGTACTTATCAAGGCACAAATAGAATAATTTTCATTTAACAAGCCAAAGTACTTATCAAGGCATACTTAGACAAATTCTCAATTTATTAAGCCAAAGTACTTACCAAGGCACAAATAGAATAATTCTCATTTAACAAGCCAAAGTACTTATCAAGGCATACTTAGATAAATTCTCAATTTATTAAGCCAAAGTACTTATCAAGGCACAAATAGAATAATTCTCATTTAACAAGCCAAAGTACTTATCAAGGCATACTTAGACAAATTCTCAATTTATTAAGCCAAAGTACTTATCAAGGCACAAATAGAATAATTCTCATTTAACAAGCCAAAAACTACGTGCATTCTTTTCAAGAGACTCCTTTTTGTGTAAAACCCCAAGATACTAACACCCGTAGTATCCGGGCCTGTGTACATTTCACATAAGTCACGATACTTTTAGAAATACATTTCTCGGCTTCTAAATCAAGTGACCCTTACTTAAAAGCTTTAAGCAAGTGATACCTTTAAATCACTTTGCCCTTCCTTAATACAAGTTAATTCTTTGATTACTTCATTAGAGAAAACCATTCTCTTAACTTTCCATAAAGCCGTTATATAACGACTTCCCATAAAGCCGTTATAACCCTTTATGGTTTTAGACAAAACTCTTTCCTTTTGTAACCATGAGACTTCTACTTTTTGAAACCAAGTATTAATATACTTTCAAATCAATTCTCTTAACTTTCAAAAATAGAATTAGTCTCTTAACCTTTAGAACTCAAGTGACTCCTTTTATTATAAAACCTTAGGCAATTGATGCCTTAAAATCAAGTTGCCTTTTCACTAAAATCAAGTCATTTATCTTTCCATAAAGCAAATATAACCAACTCCCCACAAAGTCGTTATATTCACTTTATGCCTTAGCCAAAAACAATTTCCTATCCAAGGGACTTATACGTTTAAAACGAAACAAGTATCAAATACTTTAAAACTCTTCAAGTCCTTAACTTTAATAAAACATTAGACATCCTTAATACTCTCAAAGAAGTGAGTTAATCTCCTAACTCACCCGACTTGGCTATTCATAAAACTAGTAAAGGATATCATCTTGTCGTCTGCAGTACTACATACGTGCAACTAGTCATGCTCAAAAAATAGGAAAAGTTCTACATAGAGTAAATCACACAACTACCTCTTAACTTCTAAGAGTAGAAGGAAACATGAAATGATACCACAAGTATATTCCATACATAGAATCATGCCAAAGGAAGGAAGAGGTTCACATACCTCGCGACGATTATCGACAAGTAGCAAAATGCTCCAAAGTACTTCAACCTTGATAGCTAATCCATCCTTCAAGTAGGATACGCTATACTAAGTACTTCCACCTATAATGGTCACAATCGTCCATTAACCTCTTACTTCAAACGTAGAATATTCTAGGTGCTAAGTCGCTAAATTCTACGGAAAATCGGACAGCACCTCCTTTGTTTTTACTTACTTTGCCACCTTTTTCAAGGCCGAATACAATAACCAAACACGCCACATTTAAGTCCCAAACAATGAAATTATCAATGGGGATTACATGCCTACTAGGCGTGTAAAATTCAGCACAAGCGATATCAAAACTAATACAACTACATGTCCAAATTCGGCCACATTGTTTTCAACAATACCAATTCTTATCCAATTTCCATTTCAATCCAAGTTATTAGCCTAACATGATATCAAGTCGCAAACGATAACAACTACTATAATCTCAAGTAATTAACATCGACGATTCAAGTAAGCGACCAATTGTAATCCAACTTCACACGGCTTACATTACATTTGATTCTAAGGTTCAAGCAATCCATAACACTTATAAACTTCCACACATATACTTCATGCTAGCAACATGTAAAGCTAACAACAATATAAATAATCTTGTAACAACTACAGAGACAAGATTATACCTCAACGAATCTCAATCAATTCCAAATCCGAGTCGCTCCTTAGCAACTTAGAGCCTCTTCAAGACACTTCAATTACACTTGAGACCCTTAGAACCATACCAACAACTTTCCTTCAAACTTTCAATCTAAAACCTAGAAACCACTAGGTTTTCACTTTCGACTAACTAAAACTATCTTTTCCGAGATTTTTCTATTGAGATACACTCACAATACACTAAGGAACCTTGGTTTAAAGTGTGGAGCTTAATGGACAACAAACAAAAAATTCTTTCTTGGACCCAAACCCGAGAGCTTCTAAGCTTGCTCATCCAATTTTTCTTGAAATTTTGGCTAAGTGTGGACTTGTCTCACTACTAGTAGTATTATAAAGGGACATGGAGGGTCATGATGTAACCAAATGGGTGGCTAGGATGAGGTCTCATTAAATATCAAGCCTTGTGGGTCATTGACCAAGTCAACTTTCTCAAGCTTGACTACAAGCAAGACTTGTGTTCCTAACAAGGGTCAAATGACCATTGTGTCCATGCTTAAATTCGTCCAAGACAACATAAGGGGGGGTGACACGTGTCGCCCTCCCATTAAATCCTGATATTACGTTTTTCCGACAATTCCATAATTCCGATAAATTTTACAAGTCTCAAATCTTAACACTTGTGAGCTCTTACGTACGTTCTTAAAACATGTCCTGTAAATACGGGGTGTAACATTAACGATAAGCCGTTATGTTAGTATTACATCACTCACCTCTTGACATGATATCACAGGGTTAAGTCGTCCCCGTCGAGGGTATACCTCGAGCGATGCGTGTGACTATGATTCGAGAATACCTCATGCGGGTCCGAGGACTATCGCGCTACGAGTTCGAGGTTAGTGTGCGGGGATTACCTCATGCGGTCTATGTGGCATGCGGACTCGAGTCGGGGCGATGCAGGAGTAGCTACCCTCGCGGGAATACCTCGTGCGGGCCTAGGTGGCCTATGCGGTGCGGAGTCGATTAGGCATGCATAATGATACTATGGGCGATTGGCCTTGCTTGATCATTAAGTAGCCTAGAAAATACACATTACGATTTACCTATTATTGCTCTTGTTTGTGATGTGTATGTGCGGTTACATTGATTGTTTCGAACATATTTGTAGAACTGGTTTTAAAATGATATGATTTCATTTAAGTACTTTACAGTTTCACATACTTGGTACTGTTATCGACCTCCCCGGGGCTGCGTTGACACGAGTAAAGGAAGCGGTAGCGGATCCTCGCTTTAGGATCTTTCTTGGTGTCGGAGCTCCATCTTCTCCGAGGCTCGACTTTTGGTATGATCTCCCTGTTGTTGTAGATAGTTTTGTACATTCGGTATGGCGGGGCCTGTCCGCCATAGTTGCTATCTTCTTAGAGTGCAGAGTCTATTATGCGATTGGGATATCGCCATATTTTGGTTATATATATATATATGCGAAAGCGACTTTCTCGAGATAAAGCGTGTCTCATTTACAATTGTTTCATGTCTTGTTTTTATATTCCGCTGATTACTCTGATGTATGACTACTTGGGTGCCCGGGTAAGGCACCAGTCATGGGCCCCGAAATGGGTCGTGACAGGAAGAATCAATGTTGGACAGTGAGAAAAGTAAGAAGGCCCGATCCATGAGTGGTTATAGTATTACTTATAATGGGGTAGAGCATCGAGGATCTTCTGCGGTTAAATAATATGGTGTCAAATCTAATTCTAGTGTTTTATTTGGTAGACAAGTCCAGTGTTATAATAATCAGAGTATACCTAATCAGAGTGCTGATAAGAGGTTGTATTCATCACCATCCATGCCTATTCATGAAAATTATATATGTCATCACTGTCGTATCACGGGGAATATTAAGAAAGACTGCTTCAAGTGCTAGAGAAAGATGGCTAATTCTTCTGGCCAGAGAAATACTTATTTTGCCCATGTTGTTGCAAAGAGCCCACCTGCAGGTAACACTAACAACGCTCCAAATACATGTGGTACGGGAGGGGGTAATTTGGTTCCTAATAATGATACTAGGAGTCAACTCAACTCTATGGTTTGGCTCATAAGGAGGTAGGTGAAGTCTTAGTTGTTGTTAAGGTTGGCCAATGGGACGGGTCGGTCCCGACTCGACCCCGCCCCGGTCCCACTTCTACCTCCCTAAAAAAATTAATATCGGTAACGGGACTCAAATCGGGACGGGACTGGAAGCTCATACAGTCGATCCGGTCACTTCCGATCCCTCGCCGTTACGCAATAGTCGTTGTACAATGACTATTTTATATTTTGGCCGTTGTGCAACAGTCATTTTTTGCCTCACCCAACCCCCTACCCCGTTACTATTTATTTTAACTCGTAAGTTATTATATTTACACTTTAACTCAATTTTCCAACTATAAATACCTCATTTTCTCTTCATCTTTCTTACCAATCTTCCTACAATCTCTCAATCTATCTCTCTACAAGTCTACATTGTCTACTAAGTATTCAATTTTATTTATTCATTTGAGAGTGAAATTGGCAACTAGCTTGAGGATCATCCATCGAGCAAAGTTTCAATTTTCAACCTCTCGATTACACGTTCACATTACGTCGGCGTTTGGTACATTCGTTCCTTCATTAAATTATTATTGTTTCTTTATTTTAATTAGCGCACCTAATTTCATTATCTTTAACTATTTATTACCATAATTAAAATTGAAGAATTAAGAGGTATGTTTAAGGGTAAGGGTCAGGCTTCTTATAGTATGGGTAACAAGAGCAGAGGTACTTCTTCTAGTCATCCTATTCCTAGACAGGACGATTTGGTTGATATATTTTCTGCAACTCAATAAGACTTTAATTTAAAAGATAATTTTGATGACACACCCACTAATCTAGATGAAACACTGACTAATCTAGATGACACACCCACTAGTGCACCTCAAGGAGCGCCTCTTTTTCCTTAGTATGAGACGAGGCCCAACATAACGAAAATTAAAATCAGATGCATGGGCGTTTTTTGATAGGGACCAAGAGAATCAAGTAGTTAGATGTCAAATTTGTAAACATATTTATAAATTTAAAATGGCAAAAGGTCTGGATGTGATGAGAGGTTTATTGAGACATGTACACAACTTTCACAAAGCTAGGTGGGATGAATACGAGGAAAGACAGTCGGGTGCGCCGATGCCCTCTCAGTCAGGACAAGGTACACATATTGTCCCGGACCAGGTACAGGGTAAAATTATGTTATACCCCGTATTTCCAGAGTATGTATGCGAGGATGTACGTACGAATATTCAAGCCCTAATTAGGTTAAGGATGAAATTGTGAACTTTCGACGGAAAAGATTCCGAACCTTGTGAAGGAAATTCTACGTTTTTAATATTTTAACCGATTACGGATTTTTCCGAAAGATGAAATATTTTGGACCAATAGGAGGGCGACATGTGTCACCCCACTTAGGCCATGTTGGACAATTTGTATGGCCAAGTGGACAAGGTCAAGTAGTCAAAGTCTTGGAAGATATTTTCTTTGGGTTAGTGGGAGTAGGTGGGGGCGTTTTTGTGGGGCATGGGGAAGGTCTTGTGGACGTTTTTCTTGAGCAAGTGGGAGGCCACATGGCTCATTGTTGTGGGGGACATATGTCCCAATGTTGTGGTGGACATATGTCCCAATATTGTGGTGGACACTTGGTTGGAAGACCTCATTCTTCACATGGATCCAAATCTTCACCCTCCATTTGTTTTAACCCTTGGTGGTTCTATAAATACCCCCCTCTTGTGCAAGACTTCTTCATCCACAAAACAATTTCCAAGTCTTAAAATCCTTCCCCCTTTAGTTGAAGTTCTCGTCCAAACTTCCCCCCCCCCCTCTTAGTAGCTTTAAATCACACACCTTGGTAGAAAAATATTCTCCAAGTATTGTTACTATTCCAAAATACCTTAGCCAAATACCTTGTAGTATTCCAAAGTTACCTCTATACTAAAAGCCCAGAAATACTACTTTATATCCATTAGTCACAAAACAAAACCCTAGGAAAATCTTCATTGTTGGTTGAAGTATTAAGTAGAAGTTGTATAGAACTTCTAAGGGTTTCTTGGAGCGAATTGGAGCGTACAAAATAGGAGCTAAACCTTGCTCAGGATCGACTTTAATCTTGGATAATTTTGGGCCTATCGAGGTAAATATCTTTATCCTTCTATTGTAATTGGAGATTACATGTTGTAGTAGTTCAGAATTAAGTATAAGATATATAGAAGGAAGGTTTATAAGAAGAGAATTGAACTGTACTTACATAGGGTTGTATTTACAATAGACTTGTGTAGTTGACGGGTAGGGAAATGCTGCCCAAATTTCCATAGAATAGAGAACCTTCTGCTTAGAATATTCTACAAAGTAGTCTAGACGTTGATAGACGTATATGGCCATTATAGGTTGAAGTTCTGCGAGTATCGTGTTCTACTTGAAGGGTTATAGTACGGTAGAGCGTTTTGCTATTTGTCGATAATCGTCGCGAGGTATGTGAACCTCTTCCTATCCTTTCTAGCATGATGTTTGTAAACTATGTAGTACGGTAGACGTACGTGTGCTAAATGATTTGGGTTGGTTTAAAACATAAAGTGTTATAACGGCTTTATGGGAAGTTTGTTATAACAACTTTATGTAGGTAAGAAATGGGTTGTTGATTTTAAGAAAATAAGAGACTTGACTTAATTGGCTTGATATGAATTTTATTAAAAAGTTGTGAAGCCTCATTCGTGAGTAATGAGTACTTGGTTTTTAACTAATAAGTTATATTGATTTCGGAAATGAGAATAAGTATCGAACAAACCACTGCAGCGTTAATAAAGGAAAATGTATTGACATATAATTAATTATTATTAAAACCAGTAGAAACCTCCATCTGCATAGAAGCTAAGATAAGACAAAATTTTATTACATTTTCTAGATCATGGTTGCTTTAATAAGATCATTATAAGCAAGAATAAACTGCTCACACATAAGACATATGTTACTCAATTGTTTAAAAAAAAAAGGAAATTACGTTATATAATGATTAATACTATGAGTTATGAAACCTTTCGAAAATAAGAGACTTGAGTATTTGAAATTAGGCAACTTGAACTTTTGGAAAGGAATGTTGTTACTTGACTTTAAAAAGGGAAAGTGTTTGGGTTTAAGAGGAGGCATGGCATTGCCTTAATTTTGGTTTTAAAAGGAAGACATGGTATTATCTTAATCTGTCTTAAAAGAGGGTTTAAATGTTATGGACGATTCTTCACCGAGTCTCATGGGATGGGCCGGGACATGTATTCCATACGATTCTTCATCGAGTCCCATGGGATGGGCCGGGACATGTATTCCATTCGATTCCACCTCGATTCCCATGGGATGGGCCGAGACATGTTATACGTATAATACGGTTTATATCCAGACTGTCGGCAGTGAGGAAGGAGTTCCACGGGCATGAGGGATGACTTGAGGGCGTGAGTCCCTGACTTGACTGCTTTTATGTTGTGAACTGTAGTTTGTTATCATACATGTCTCCTGTTTTATTTTAGACTGTTATGATTTCATTTACAGTATTTTCCAGTTTCACATACTTGGTACGTACTGTTATCGACCTCCTTGAAGTGCGTTCATCACGAGTAGGTACACCAGTTGTTGATCCTCGCTCATAGGGTCACAGTTCAGCGTTTTGGGAAGCTCCGTGTCTCCGGAGGCTTATCTTTGGTATAGTCCCCTGTCGTTGTAGGTACTTACATTCAAGGGTGTGGCGGGGCCCTGTCCCGTCATAGTTGTTGTAAAAATCTTAAGTGTGCAAGTGCTTTGTTGTGGCGGGGTTGTAAAGGATATGCTGTTCAAATTTACGTATATATGCAAAAGGCAACCTTTTGGTTGCTTTGCTTTCTTTATCTTGTTTCATATCTGTATGTTTTATTTCGCTAGTTTTTCTCGATGTTGTATCACTAGGGTGCAGGGTAAGACACGATCACGGGCAGGATCGGGTTGTGACAAAGTGGTATCGAAGCGATTAATCCTCGGAAAGTGTCTACTGAGCCGTATCTAGTAGAGTCTGATTATCGGTGTGTTGCGCACCAATAATCATGAGGCTATATGATATTTAGGATTGGTTTCCATTCTTCTCATTATGAGATCGTGCCTTAGAGCTGTGTTGTAAGTTGGACTCCATCTGACGTATTCTTTTATGCCAGTTATGCCTCCGCGTAAGGCAACCCGGGCCCAGAAGGGCAAAGCGGCGGAGGCTGCGAGTAGAGTAGCGGTCTCATCGAGACCACGATGCTGAGCCTCCTCGATCCACGGCTGGAGCGAGAGGAGATGGGTTACAAGGAGATGGCCCGATTATTGGCGATATAGTGGCAAGGCACGAGGATAAAGTGGATCACGCAATTCCGTGCAGTAGTACCGTAGTTCACCCGAAGCGGATAGTTTGAGGCTGCGCGACTTTCGAGTTGCGACCACGCCTTTTATGGATCGAGGCCCGAGGATTATCCGCGAGGAGTTCATCCGAAGCGATTCTGATGGATCATGAGTGATCAGGATTGAGAGACCGAGTCGGTGGTCTTAGGTTCGCATCGGCCGCGTGATCTGCGATCGTGGTTTGATTCATAGGAGCTATCCGGGAAGCATGCGCCTCCACTATTTGGGGCGAGTTCTGGAGGCATTTTCGCCACTTCTGCCTCGCGAATGAGGAGAACGCGGGCCGACGATTTACGATCTTGAGCGAGAGAGGCGTGCGGTTGGGAGTACAACGTGGAGTTCGACTCATTGGCTCGGTATGTCCCGCATTAGTAGCCGATATGGAGGACATAGTACCGCTACGTCAGGGCTCGATGACTACTTGGCGAGAGACTTGTTGGGTGTAGCCTTCAGTAGAGCATGAACATTGCCCGCATGCGAGCTTATGCACTTGGATGTGAGGCGGAGGTCGACGGAATGGCGAGATCAGTGAAGAGGGCGAAGCAGGTCCTTTGGTAACTTTCGAGGCGAACCGCCTCGCGAGTTAGTTATGCACCTCGCCAAGATGCAGTGGTCCTCGCGATCTTGGGGCGTTCGGTATTCGGGGCTGGTCGAGCTCGGGCTTAGTTCACGATATACATGGGTTCTAGCCACGGATTCATGTTTCCTCGGTGTACGATGTGGCGGCGTCGTCCGGGAATGTCGTCTTTTCGTGCTTGTTTTGCTGCGTCGGGCCATGACGAGAAATTGTCCTAGTAGGAAGGATGCGGCGAGAATGACTCGACCTCGGTCGATGGCGAGTTCATCGCGCCTATAGCTATGCGCCCTGCAGGGCAGGATTATGATTAGAGCGGCGAAGGGGAAGTGAAGTAGTAGATACAGGTATATCCATAACCCTCTAGAGATTAGTATGCATTTGTGATAAGATGAGTATATTTTAAGTATTATGTTCTGATAGCGTTGTGTTAATCGCGATTAGAAAACATGTTAGTTGAAAAAGGTAAGATTGGGGACAGGGAAATTGTGAGCCTTAGAATATTATACGTAGAGACCTTAGATGCGAGGCCATCTTGAGTAAAAGATTTATTTTTATGTTGACCTTTATCGGAGTGCATAGTATACGTGGGATATATTTGTGTGATAAGTCCTTGAGTGGTATGAAATGAAAGAGGGTAGTTGAGCTAAGGAGACCACTAGGTTTTCGTGACTTGATTAGTGAGATTGTTCCGGATCGGGGGAACAAGAGTTTGGCGCGATAGCGGGTCGGGTTGAGGATCCATCGCGGGTCAACCCGCGGCCTGTAATGTGGTAGGGTCAGTTCAAGGTGGTCCCGCCAGGTGGTAGGGTCACGAGGGCGCTAGGCCCAAGTTTAGATGACCGTTGTACGAGTTCGTGGATGCGTTCGACCAATAGACGGGCCGATGAGATCAGCCCATCTTGTCTTTCAGTCAGGACTGTTTACTCGGCGGAGGTTTATGCGAGATGTTATATATCAGGAAGGTTGTAAGGCTGCACGGGGTTCCTACTTTTTACCTTATGACGGCGTGGAGCGATTATGGCTATTTCTTTTACGGAGGTTTTACCAGCGGGGTTAGGAACTCAAAGTGAGTCTCGATGTGTATTCACCACTCGGGCGGTGTTTTTGATTTCAGGGTAGCGGCGAGGATTATGTGCCTCTTGTTGAGTGAGTATCACTATAGCTACCATTTCAGTATTCGGATGTCGCCTTGTGAAGCCTTGTATGGGCGGAAGTGTAGGTTGTCGGTCGATTGGTTCGATGTTGACAAGGTTCAGATAGTTGGTCCATACTTGATCCAGCAGGATGTGGATAAAGTGGAGCTTATCCAGAAGAGGTTATTGGCAGCTCAGAGTCAACAGCGATGCGTGCGGATAGTCGGCGTCGACACTTGAGTTCAGTTGACGGTGGAGTCTTCAAGGTACCACCCGGAAGGCGTGGCGAGATTTGGAAGCGAGGGAAACTTAGCGAGATACTTTGGGCCTTTTGGTCGATGAAGAATAGGTAAGTTGCCTACTGATTAGCATTGCCGTCTAACGTAGAAAGCGTGCGTCCGGCCTTCCATGTTGCTATGTTTCTAAGAGTATCGGAGGTCCATCCGAGTGTTCCCAGTTATTAGTGGCCGGTGGCGGGGTTATCGTATGAGGATAGTCTATGGCGATGGCGAATATGATACATACACTATAGGGAGTTTGGGTGCGAGCGATGCAGCGAGAAAGGAAGAAGCGAGCATGGGTTAAGAGAATAGAAGTGATCATTTCTTATGGGAAGTAAAGGTGCGAAGAGAGTATCTTTTAGACTTTGGGTGGGAGCTTTTGTGATGTTAGAGGTGATTCCTCGTGGACTTGGGTGTAAGTACTTGCGCGTGTGTTATTCCGTGGCCATGTGTGGCATTTGCAAACTGGTTAAGCTATGAGGACTTTATCGTTATCTGTCTTGAGAAGGAACATTCGGACGAATGTTTCTAAGGAGGAGAATGTTATACCCGTATTTCCAGTATGTATGCGAGGGCGTGCATGCGAATATTCAAGCCCTAATTAGGTTAAGGATGAAATTGTGAACTTTCATACGGACTAAAAGATTCAACCTTGTGAAGGAAATTCTACGTTTTAATATTTTAACCGACACGGATTTTTCCGAAAGATGAAATATTTTGGACCAATAGGAGGCGACATGTGTCACCCCACTTAGGCCATGTTGGGCGATTTGTATGGCCAAGTGGACAAGGTCAAGTGGTCAAAGTCTTGGAAGATATTTTCTTTGGGTTAGTGGGAGTAGGTGGGGCGTTTTTGTGGGGCATGGGAAGGTCTTGTGGATGTTTTCTTGAGCAAGTGGGAGGCCACATGGCTCATTGTTGTGGGGACATATGTCCCGATGTTGTAGTGGACATATGTCCCAATATTGTGGTGGACACTTGGTTGGAAGACCTCATTCATCACATGGATCCAAATCTTCACCCTCCATTTGTTTTAATCTTGGCCCTTGGTGGTTCTATAAATACCCCTCTTGTGCAAGACTTCTTCATCCACAAAACAATTCCAAGTCTTAAAATCCTTCCCCCTTTCGTTGAAGTTCTCGTCCAAACTCCCCCCCCCCTCTTAGTAGCTTTCGTCCGCAACACACCCCCCCCCTTGGTAGAAAAATATTCTCCAAGTATTGTTACTATTCCAAAATACCTTAGCCAAATACCTTGTAGTATTCCAAAGTTACCTCTATACTAAAAGCCCAGAAATACTACTTTATATCCATTAGTCACAAAACAAAACCCTAGGAAAATCTTCATTGTTGGTTGAAGTATTAAGTAGAAGTTGTATAGAACTTCTAAGGGTTTCTTGGAGCGAATTGGAGCGTACAAAATAGGAGCTAAACCTTGCTCAGGATCGACTTTAATCTTGGATAATTTTGGGCTTATCGAGGTAAATATCTTTATCCTTCTATTGTAATTGGAGATTACATGTTGTAGTAGTTCAGAATTAAGTATAAGATATATAGAAGGAAGGTATATAAGAAGAGAATTGAATTGTACTTACATGAAATGTATTACTGATGACTTGTGTAGTTGTGGGTAGGAAATCTTTGCCCAAATTTCCATAGAATAGAGAACCTTCTGCTTAGAATATTCTACAGAGTAGTCTAGACGTTGATAGACGTATATGGCCATTATAGGTTGAAGTTCTGCGAGTAGCGTGTTCTACTTGAAGGGTTATAGTACGGTGGAGCGTTTTGCTATTTGTCGATAATCGTCGCGAGGTATGTGAACCTCTTCCTATCCTTTCTAGCATGATGTTTGTAAACTATGTAGTACGGTAGACGTACGTGTGCTAAATGATTTGGGTTGGTTTAAAACATAAAGTGTTATAACGACTTTATGGGAAGTTTGTTATAACAACTTTATGTAGGTAAGAAATGGGTTGTTGATTTTAAGAAAATAAGAGACTTGACTTAATTGGCTTGATATGAATTTTATTAAAAAGTTGTGAAGCCTCATTCGTGAGTAATGAGTACTTGGTTTTTAACTAATAAGTTATATTGATTTAGAAAATGAGAATAAGTATCGAACAAACCACTGCAACATTAATAAAGGAAAATGTATTGACAAATAATTAATTATTATTAAAACCAGTAGAAACCTCCATCTGCATAGAAGCTAAGATAAGACAAAATTTTATTACATTTTCTAGATCATGGCTGCTTTAATAATATCATTATAAGCAAGAATAAACTGCTCACACATAAGACATATGTTACTCAATTGTTTTTAAAAAAAAAAGGAAATTACGTTACATAATGATTAATACTATGAGTTATGAAACCTTTCGAAAATAAAAGACTTGAGTATTTGAAATTAGGCAACTTGAACTTTTGGAAAGGAATGTTGTTACTTGACTTTAAAAAGGGAAAGTGTCTGGGTTTAAGATGAGGCATGGCATTGCCTTAATTTTGGTTTTAAAAGGAAGACATGATATTATCTTAATCTGTCTTAAAAGAGGGTTTAAATGTTATGGACGATTCTTCACCGAGTCCCATGGGATGGGCCGGGACATGTATTTCATACGATTCTTCACCGAGTCCCATGGGATGGGCCGGGACATGTATTTCATTCGATTCCACACCGAGTCCCATGGGATGGGCCGGGACATGTATTCCACACTTTCACACCGAGTCCCGTGGATGGTAGGACATGATATACACGATTTCACCTCGATTCCCGTAGGATGGGCGAGACATGTTATACGTATAATACGGTTTATATCCGTATCGGCGATGAGGAAGGAGTTCCACGGGCATGAGGATGACTTGAGGCGTGAGTCACGACTTGACATGATCGCTTTTATGTTGTGAATCGTAGTTTGTTATCATACATGTCTCTGTTTATTTTTAATTGTTATGATTTCGTTTCTGATATTTTCGATTTCACATACTTAGTACTTGTTATCGCGACCTCCTTGAAGTGCGTTCATCTGCGCGGTAGAGGTACACCAGTTGTTGATCCTCGCTCATAGGGTCACAGTTCAGCGTTTTGGGAAGCTCTGTGTCTCCGGAGGCTTATCTTTGGTATAGTCCCCTGTCGTTGTAGGTACTTACATTCAGGGGTGTGGCGGGGCCCTGTCCCGTCATAGTTGTTGTAAAAATCTTAGAGGTTTGTAGCACTGTTGTGGGAAGGGTTGTAAAGGATGTAACTGTTCAAATTTCTGTATATATGCAAAAAGGCAACCGTTTTGGTTAGCCTGTTTTCTTTATCTTGTTTCATATCTGTATGTTTTTATTTCCGCTGGTTTTTCTCTGATGTTGTATCACTAGGGTGCCCGGGGTAAGGCACCAGTCACGGGCCCGGGATCGGGTTGTGACAAATTAACCCTATGACGGGGGAAATATTAGGCCCTAAATACGATAAACATAGAGATAGAGAAACAATAACAAAATTAGTTGTTGTGGAGGATTCGCCTTTTTCATTTTCTTCATCTCCTGATTTTATTCATTACATTAGAGAAATGTATAATTCTGCTTTTAATGGTTTTCCTAGATCAACTGTTAGGATAGACGTTTTTAAATTTGCACATGAATATCAACAATATTTATTGTTATTCATTATATCATTTTCCTAGCAAAGTATCTATCATGTATGATATAAGTCGTAGTACTAACGGCCATAATTATTTAACGGTAACATGCATTGGATAGATTATAAATGGTCTATGCAAAAACGTATTTTAGCGTATAGATATATAGATGATAGGCACACTGGTAATTTTATTTCAGAAAATATTTATTTAGTTTGCGATTATTATAACATAACTGATAAAATTATGACTATTACATTAGATAATGTTTCTTCTAATAATTATGCTATTAGAATTTTAAAAGATATTTTAACTCCATCTTTTCCAAATCATTGTCATATAAAATGTGTGTGTTATATTTATAACTTAGTTGTAAAGGATGGTCTATCACTTTTTAAAGACATTCTTAATAAAGTACAATTTGCTATAAAATTTATTTTTAGAAGTAATAGAATACAACGAAAAAAAGAATATAAAGAAAACTTGTCACGATTGCGGACTAACTTATAGAAAAATTCCTGAAGAAGTAGCCACTTGGTGGAATTCTTTATACGAGCAACTACTTGTTGTTTATGATTATAAAAGACCTATAACTTTATTTTTAACGGTCATAATCGAAATCCAACGGATATGGTTGTAGATACCGATTGGGGAAAAATTTCAGAACTTATTGTATTTCTAGAGAAATTTTTTCAAGCAATAAAAAAAAATTGGTATATATTATCCTACTATTTTAACTATGTTATTTTATATAGCTCTAATATTTTTATTACTTAGTGAATATATGGAAAAACCAGTTTTTAAGGCATCTATTAAAAAAATGTTTATCAAATTAAAAAAAAAATTATTCTTATTCCCACTATTTATATTATTGTTGTTGTATTAAATCTGACTATTAAAATAGACGGTTGTAAAACACTTATTGAAACTATTTATGATTGTATAGCTGTACTATCACCTCCAACTCTCAAAAATTCAAATGACCCACCACCTATTGAACAAACTAAATAAGAAGTGTTGTCTAGCCACTACTACAGATTTGCGCTTAGATAACGCTTATTTTTTGCTTAGATAGCGCTATCTAAGCTACCGCTATGGTAGCTCAGATAGCGCTTTTAAAAGCGCGCTATCTAAATAATAGACTTAGATAGCGCTTCTCTAAAATAGCGCATAAAAAAGCGCTATCCAAGTAAAAAAAATATTACCTTAGATAGCGCATAAAAAGCGTTATCTAAGTAAAAAAAAAATTAAAAATAATATTATATAATACACATTTAACAACAAAAACTAAAAACCAATCACAAGCATAATAAGCCATAATAACAGTCAAGAAAGACGTTAAAGCTTGCATGTCTACTGAAGTCTTTAATGTATAGCCTATTAAGACGAGCAATAGAACATAACCCTCTTCACGTTATCCTCGAGAGCGGGAAGAGGTCTAACAAAGACACCCGGCACGATGCTCGTGTGTTCCTTCCAGCAGCTCCTACGCCACCCACTCGTCCACCAGGATCTCCACTTGTTATTGATCCACCGTCAGATGTCTCGGGCTCCATATAGAATCGAGCTCGAAAAGCTGCCAAATGTGCATAATAAGTGGGAAGCTGAGAACAAAAAACTCATGTTCAATAACATATAAGATAAACGAACCATTGCTAGAAGAAGTAAATGAAGTGCGGAATGCACACAAATAAGTTGACTAAATGCGAAGAAAGTCATAAGCAAGTGACAAGGAATACGATGGATACGAGCGTGTGCACCTTGCATATCTAAAAAGAGGAACATTAAGTCGGTAAGAATGAGTTAGTAGGAAAATTTGGAACAATCTGGTAAATTCGGAAGTACACTTACGTATAGCGAGGTTGTTGGTCAAAGAGCTGAGAATCGGTGAAAATTTGTTCTCGTCCCATAGAACATGGTAATTAGTTGGCGGCTCGTACCTACAAGATCACAACATCTATTAATATTACAGATTCATCTTAATTTGAATGCCAAAATAATTTTACATTAAAGCAATATTTCACATGTATTCAGCAAAGCTCTGGTAGAATTCGAACTCTGGGTGGCATATCTTGAATCCACAACAGCACTGTGATAATGTTGTGAACATAAGATTTAGGAATAACTTATAAGATGTCCAAAGTAGAAGACGTTAGATCAACACTTGCTGTAAAATGTTCGCTCACGTGAACTGCATTTCTGTCACGGTGGTTATTAGCAAAAAGCCTAGTATGATGTCATTTCTGAACCACAACAAATGTAACTGGGGGATGATAATTTGGCTCCAATGATGCACATGTCTGATATTAGCTCAAGTCAGTTCAATACTTCTCATAAATATAAGTACAAAAAACGAAATGAGCAGATTACATATAATCTAGAACTAATAATAAACAACTAGCATAAATAATAAAAAAGAAAGGAACACACCTTGCGGATTGCATCAAGTTCGTAAAGAAGAACTTGATAAAACTGTCCATCACTGACACCATCCCTGAAGAGAAAATATTTTATTTAAGCCAGATGAGGAAAAGTATTTGATATTGCAAATGCCACAGCATTATTTCGCCATAACTATAGAAAATGATTCTCTGAGGCTTTTGTCCAGTAGCCCTTCGGAAGGAGATAAGTAAGTCCCTGAAACATAAATAGGAAAAGATAGAATATCATAATAAGAAAAGTTTAATCCAACGGAAGACACCAACATCTAATAACTCAAGTTAGAACACAGTACTAGAAAAAAAAGGAAGCAATAAAGTTATCATACTTAATCATGCCGCCAGCCACTGTCCCTTTAACCGGATCTTGCCTAGTCGTGTACAGATCCTGAATAATCTCTTGTCGATGGGCTTGAGCAGAAACTAGACCGGCATACTTAGTAATCTCTGTCCAATCTTAGGAAACAACCACCTGAAAAGACAAATTATTTCATATTTCCTCACCTCAAAGATAAAGATGCGGCCAATGAACGAAATAACAAAGTGCTCAACCATCTTACCGCATCATAACAATTGTAACCCATTCATGAATTCCACCATCTCTAGCGGTACAAGGGAAGATTCCATGTCCGGGTCCAAGGCCTAATTGCCCTGCCTGACGAAACAGTAAAAGGGGCTACCGCCATTTATATTCTGATGCCGCATCAAGATCAAAAGATTTCTAGAACCTTAGGCATAGCAGGCTATCGAAAGAGGCTAAACAAATCCCTAATGTACTCCTTAATCATTCATTTGGCAAAAACAAATACGAGAGTAAAAGGAAGACCATTAAAGGAACAATCATGATCATGCTAAATCACAACTTTTGGAGCATAACACATAAGATATAATCTTTCTAATGAATAAGAGGTTCCCATAATCAAATGGAAAAAAAATTACATATAGAACTGTACCGTGCACCTAGGTCATGTATAATAAGAAATCCACAGAGGCAGCCACAACATATGACATCATGTTGAGCGGGGCGATGTGATCCACAGCAATGACTCGTAACGGCAACAAATCAAAGCTATGACTTCTGGGATGCGAACCAAGCGTCTTCTCGACTCTATTTACTTTCTTACCGTTGTCAATTTTTTCATCTTGCTTTCAATTTGCACAAAGTGGTGTATTTGGTCGACTCGTCGACTAGGGATGAATTGCAGGTGGAGAGTGGGGGAAAAATGTCGGCAAGATTTTGGTGAGTCTAGTGGTACCACCCTCGACCGTCGACTGAAGCCAAGGTGGACGGAAAATCAGTCGGCGGCGCTAGGGTTTATGTAGGTTTTGATTTGGGAGATTTGACTATAGAGGTTGAATCGAGCAGTGAGGTTGGTGTAGAAATGACGGGGAGATGATGGCGAAGCTATTGGTACCACCTTCGGACCTTGAGGTTGCCTGAGTCCGCCGGAATTCGCGAAGAACAGATCGAAGAACTGTGTGTTTTTCGATATGAAATTCCCGACGATGTAGGATGAATCGACGTGAGTGGTTGGGATGGATATGACGGGCTTGAAGGGAAGAAACTAATGGTATAATTCTCGTCTCCAACGGAGTCCTATGGTGGCCGGAATCGACGATTCACCGCTGGAATCACTGTTCACCGACGGAAATTGCCACTCTCAACCAGTGCAAAATAGCGTACTACGTACAATAGAAATTATGCCAATTAATTATTTTGTAATTCTTTACTTAGATAGCGCTTCCACAAGCGCTATCTAAGTGGAATATTTAATTTATATATTAATAAATTACTTAGGTAACGAAAATTATTATAGCGCTTGTAATAAGAGCTATGCAAGGTGTAACTTACATAGCGCTTCGGTTAAAGTTTTCGAAAAGCGCTATGCAAGTATTTTTTGTTAGATTTTTTTTTAATTTGAAAATTTAAAAAAGCGCTAGGCAAGCTGTTACTTAGATAGCGCTTTTAAAAAGCGTTATCTAAGCAACGTTACCCAAGCAGAAATCTGTAGTAGTGAGCATACAAGAATAATGCAAAAAAGTATATAGGTATTATGTCACGACCCGACCCGACGGGCCGCGACTTGGCGCCCTAATTGGACGACATTACTGACTTGTCATACTTAATCCATTTGATATCAAGATTAATAAAATTCCGGCAGCATAATGTACTGAGTATGTAAAACATGAATTACTGTAAGGAGGATTGTAACTGGCCAGAAGATAACATGAGACATATATGAAAAATCAGCGATACCAATGCAACTGTACCATATGAAAAGAAAGGCATACATGTCTAACAATCATCATAATCAAGATCATCTCCGTACATATAACTACCCGGCCCATCATGGGACTCGGTCCTCATGCTTTATACATATAACTACTCGGCCCATTCTGGGACTCGGTCCTCATACTACGTACATATAACTACCCGGCTCATTCTGAGACTCGGTCCTCATATTCTGTACATATAACTACCCGGCCCATTTTGGGACTCGGTCCTCATATTATGTACATATAACTACCCGGCCCATTCTGGGACTCGGTCCTCATATTCTGTACATATAACTACCCGGCCCATTATGGGACTCGGTCCTCAAATTTTGTACATATAACTACCCGGCCCATTCTGGGACTCGGTCCTCATAACATACAATCACAACTTACACAAGTAGAATATCATGAGAAACCATATACAATACAAATCATCATCCGAGACTCCATGTAATAATCATGTGCATTTCAAATCATCATATAAGACTCAGTGGAATAATCATATGCCTTTTTAACTCATCATATAAGACTGAATGGAATAAGTAAAATAAATTATCTTTTAGAAAATCAAGGCACGACGATCTCATGAATCATTTTAAAACATCTATTGGAAAGTCAAAGCACTTATCATATCATATATCATTTTAATAAAACTAGACTTTGAAGGAATCACGTACGTCCGCCGTACTTTCATTAAAATCATGCCAGAAGAAAGAAGGAAGATTTTCACAACATCATGTCAAAGAAGGAAAGGATAGTCTTACATACCTTATAGTCGCGCTAACCAACTCACTACTAGAATATGTCTCGTCTAATACTCCAACCTATAATAATAACATTAGGCCTGTCAACTCTATGATTCCTAACGCAAGTTAAATTTAATGACGACTTCCTATTCTACAGAAATTTGGGCAGCACTTCCCCTGTTTATATGTACATATACAAATTTCAAATCAATCCAGCAATACCAACAGCAAGTCATAACTCAAATATATAACCACAAAAATCTCAGATATTCCATTTATGTCATCATAATGTATTCCTTCTCTTTTATTTTTAAGCGATATCACAACTACAACAAACCAGGTGATTACTACACCTATTTCTCATGTTAATTCAGTCCTTAGTCCATATTAGAACAATCTTAAAATAATCCATCAACTCTAAGGACAACAACAATAACCAAGTTCTATAATTTGTAAGATAACACCCCTTTTACACTTAACTTCCTTTAAGACATGTATTAGTAATTACCATAACTTATATACATGTTCATAGTCAAACTCCCAACATTTAAACTTCACAAAATCAGCCCCTAACTGTTACACCCCGTAAGTCAGGTCATGCTATGAGAACGTACGACAGGAGTTAAGATTTAAATTTTAGAAAGATAGGTTGTCAGAATGATTCGGACAGGTTTTAGTCAACTTTGGAGCGACATATCTCCTAGTTCATCCAGAGTTTGTAGGTGTTTCTAAGGCCAAGCATGTAGTTCGTTGAGTCTAGTTTCCAACGCCACCATCGGAGTAGAAAGTTATGGAGGTTAAAAGTTCAGAGCGCAGTCGAGCAGAAAAATATCTCGGTCACGAGCCACTGCGCCCTTGTGGCCGGAGGATCTGAGGTGGCAGAGGTTTTCAGCCACGGCCTGGCGGCGGGTTCTGCGAGGCTTAGTGGAAAAATCTGAACTGTTTTGTTTTAAAAAAGGCCATGGGAGGGTGACAAGTGTCCCCCCCCCCCATCTAATTTTGCATGTTCTATTTATTGACCAAGTCTTCATTCTTCAAGCTCTTCTCTCTCTCTAAAAATAAAAGCTCTCCCTTCTCTCTAAAAAATCATAAGGAAATCAAGGCTTGAGAAAAATCTGGAAAATGTGGCAAGAAGGAAACTTGTTGGCAAGCTTGTAGGAGTTTTGTGGTGGTGATTGTGGAAAGGAGGCTAGTGAATTTGTGGGATTAATTTGGCTAAGCTCTAAGGTAACAATTCCTTCTCTTTTTGCTAGTTTATGGTGTTGCATGTGAAGAAGAAAGAACTTCTAGTGGTAAATATTGCTCTTAGATAGATTGCATGTAAGAAATATGATTTGGATTTGAAGGGATTGAATAAGGTTAGGATGTGAACATGTTGTAGCCAAAATACTACCTTTAACTTATTTAGTTAATATGCATTGTGGGGCAGAATTTTACACATCCAAGATTAGGTGTGTAATCCCCTTTGAATTGTTTGGATTGTTGGGCCTTAAAAGTGGCGTTTGGGTGTTGAATTCGGACCTTGAAAAGGTGGCAAAGGGTGTAGAAACAAAGGAAATGCTGCCCGATTTTTCATAGAATTTAGTGACTTTGCACTTAGAATATTTTACGTTGAAACTAGAGGTTAATAAATGTATTATGGTCATTATAGGTTGACGTACTACGTGCGGTATTTTGGACTTAGCAAGTGGATTGACCGAATAGGTATGTGGAACTTTCCTATCTCTTGAGCATGAGTAGTTATAACTGTATAGTACGGTAAACATACGTGATTTAAATAAAGTAAATCCCTTGGTATACTTAAACTATTTTTAAAGAATGTCTAAGTTGGTTGAGTAGAGAGTTAACTCACTTGTTCTTGAGGAATGGTCTATTCTAACAAGGTAGACAAGGATTTCTTGACAGGAAAAAGTATTTTAAAAATTGTGTAAACTGATTTGAAGTATAAGTCTCTTGGTTAATAAAAGAACGAAATTGTTGAGATATAAGGAGTTATAACGGCTTTATGGGAAGTTAGTTATAACGGTCTTATGAAAGGATAAGAATGTCTTAATTTCTAAAGCATAAAGTTAGTATAACGGCTTTATGGGGAGTTGGTTATAATAACTTTATGAAAGGTTAAAGGAATGGTTTTCTTGAGTAGGGTAAACAAAGATGAAAGAATCGAAATTACGTAGGGCAATTTGATTTAAAGGAATAAATTGCTTAGAGTGTAAAATGGGGATTTTTATGTGAAAAAGGGATCTTTTGGAAAGAGTAGGAGCACATGGTACTTCGGGTTAAATTCTCCGAATTTGATTAAGAAATAAGAAGGTGCCTTAAGGTAAAAAATGAGATTCATTTTGTAGATTAATGATAGTCTAAAGAAGTTATGAGCTTACTTGGACGTACCGTCAGTGAGGTGGGGTTCCACGGGTATGCACCTTGGACATGCTTACGATGAGGGATTCTGAGGCATGCAGTATGAGGTTACCTGGACGTACCGACAATGATGTGGGATTCCACGGGTATGCTTCCATGGTCGTAGTATGAGCTTATTTAGACGTACCGTCAGTGATAGAGGATTCCACGGGTATGCTTCCATGGTCGTAGTATGAGCTTACTTGGACGTACCGACAGTGAGGTGGGATTCCACGGGTATGCACCTTGGACATGCTTACGATGAGGGATTCCAAGGCATGCAGTATGAGGTTATCCGGGCGTGCAAGCGGTGATGTGGGATTCCACGGGTATGTTTCCAGTGTGGTTGTGACATTTGTATATTTCGTGGATTTTCTTCCCACGATGCGAGGAATACCTCATGCGAGTCCGTAGGGCTTATGCGGGTGAAATAGTTCCATGCGGGTGAGTACAGCCTATGCGAGGAATACCTCATGCGGGTCCACACGACCCATGCGGGTGAAATAGTCCCAGGAGTAGGAGTGCTTAATGATACTGCGGGCGGATGACCTTGCTTTGATCATGAGCTTCCTATTTTTATGCAGTATAGTATATGCTTGATATTCTCATCATTAGTAAGGCACAGTGTTCTGTAAATTGATTACCATACATGTCTCCAGTTATTTTAGACTTATGAGGTATTTTCAGTATTTTCCAGTTTCGCATACTTAGTACATATCATGTCGCGACCCGCCATCCGGGGTTGCGTTAAATGCGCGGTAAGGGTAGCGGTGTTGGATCCTCATTCTTAGGATCATTGGTGCAGTGTCGAAGCCGTTCCTCGGAGGCTTGTTTTGTTGGTACGGTTTTTCCCTGATGCTATGGGTATTATGTACATTCAGGGGTATGGCGGGGCCCTGTCCCGCCACAATTATTATTCCTAGAGGTATGTAGTCACGTTTGTGGTTTGGGCTGTAAGAACGAAGTTGTACTGTTTTACTTTTGATTAAGTATATTTTTATGAAAGGCGGCCTTGTCGTCTTGCCAGTGATGTTTTCTATCTACAGGTTTATGTGTTATGTATGTTCCGCTGCTATTCTCTGATATATACCTGACGGGGTGCCCAGGTAGGGCACCAGTCGCGGCCCCGGGGTCAGGTCGTGACAAAAGTGGTATCAAAGCAGTTAGTCCTCGAAAAGTGTCTACAGACCGTGCCTAGTAGAGTCTTGATTATCGGTGTGTTGTGCACAACATCTATAATCAGGAGGCTGCAGGGCATTTAGGATTTGGTTTCCATTCTTTTCTCTCTGAGATCGTGCAGTAGATCTGTCCTACTAGGTTGAATCCTCTCTGACCTCTTCTTATGTACCGATTATGCCTCCACGCGAGCAACGAGCCCAGAAGGGCGGTGAGGAGCCGCAAGTAAGGCAGAGGGTTACGAGGCACGAGCCCGATCCTTACCGTAGGTGATATTTCGGACAGCGAGTTCCACGACGTCGCCAGCCCCAGCAGAGTTCGGAGCGGCAGAAGCGGCTACTAAGACCGCGGTACCTGATGTTATACCCCGTAGTTCCGGAGTATGTATGTAAGGACGTACGTACGAATGTATAAACCCTAATTAGGGTAAGAATGAAAGAATTATTTTCCGACGGAAAATATTCCGAACCTTGTGAAGGAAATTTTTACGTTTTCAATATTTTTATGGAATTTTTCCGAGAGATTAATATTTTGGACCAATAGGAGGGCGACACGTGTCACCCCAAAGGGCATTTTGGACGATTTTTGCTAGACTAGTGGGCAAGACAAGTGGCCAAAAGTCTTGCATGGTATTGCATGGCATATACACGGTTTTGGGCAAGTTAGTGGGCAAGTCAAATGGTCAAAGTCTTGCATGACATTTGTGGGACAAGTGTAGAAAGGAACCTACACAAACAATCTATACCATACACATTTTTTAATCCTAACCCTTGGTTGTACTATATAAACCCCTCTAGTTGATGAAAATCTTCCACACTTAGAATATTTCAAGACTTGAAAATATTTCCCTCTCCCTTCCTCTCTTCTTGCTCTCGTCGAACCCCCCTCCCCTTAGCCAAATGTTGTCCAAAAATTGTTAAACTTATAAGTGTTCTTCCTTAATGTGTTAGGAAGATTATTAACCAAGAGTTAGACAAGATTTCACACCCCTAGCCTCAAAAATCCTCACAAAGCCGAGAGTGGACAGATTTGGAATTTTAGTGTTCTTCACTTTTTGGAGTTAATTCTTGAATAGAAGTTGGTTAGGAACTTCTAAGGGTGACTTGTGGTGGTTTGGAACACAAAGATTTGGAGCTAAAACACAAAGATTTGGAGCTATGACTTGCTTTGGAACGACTTTAAGTTCTTGGATATTTTTGGGCTATTTTGAGGTAATGAACCTTAACCTCTTTGTGAAGTTGATTATTATGTATATTGGATATTATATATATATATTGGAAGTATATTATGAAGTATGAGACATAAGGAAAGATTTGGATCTTGTTAAGATGTTAAAAGGAGAATTGACATATTAGCCATTAAAATGGTAAAAATGTATCCATTACTTGCTAAGAAGTTAACAACAAAGAAACTATAACTTATATAAGGATTGGAATATAAGTTGGAAGACTAATGAAGTAATTGGATATATAAAATTGTAAAAGTTGGCCAAGGACCCCAACTTAAGGACCGTATCTACTTTGGACCGTATCTACTTTTGACCGTATCTACTTTGGACCGTATTTAATTTGGACTATATTTACTTTGGACCGTATTTACATTGTTGTTATGAAGAAGAGATTGTTAATCGCGTTCTGTTTGGGCGTGTTATCCCCTTCTTTAATTATTGTTGTTATGAAGGAGAGATTGTTAATCGCGTTCCGTTTGGGCGTGTTATCCCCTTCTTTAATTATTGTTGTTATGAAGGAGATATTGTTAATCGCGTTCCGTTTGGGCGTGTTATCCCCTTCTTTAATTATTGTTGTTACGAAGGAGAGATTATTAATCGCGTTCCGTTTGGGCGTGTTATCCCCTTCTTTAAATTATCGGAATTATTGCGCCTTATTTATGGCATGTTGGTTACTATTATCGGGCCTTGATAAAGGTGGAGAATTGAGTAGAAACGGGGGAAGTGCTGCCCAATTTTTCGTAGACTAAGAGGAATCTTACTTAGAAGAATCCCACGTAAAACTAGAAGTTGATAGGCGTGTTTTGACTATTATAGGTTGACACTCTGCGCGCGACATATCCGACTTGGCAAGTGGATTTAGCCGAGGAGGTATGTGATTCTTCCTATCTCTTTGAGCATGATATTTGTGAAATATATATAGTACGGTAGACGTACGTGTGTTAAACTAAATTTGGCTTTACTTTGATATCTTTTGACTTGAGTTCTAAATAATAAGAATCTTGAATATTTCAACAAGAGTTATGAATCATTTTTGGAAGAAAAGTAATACTTGGTTTTCATAAAAAGTTTAAGTGTTATACTAACTTTATGGGAAGTTAGCTATAACGACTTAAGAAAGATAAGAAAAACGGTTTAACTATTTGTTTATCAAATGCTTGAAATGATGTTTAAAGGTATGGTAAGTTGGTTTGATAAGCATGTGGTGATGCTACGTGTGTTAGTATCTTGTGACGCTTGTGTAAGGAGGTTATTCTTGTTGTGCTTATGTTGCTTAACGCTAAGTTGTTGTGTTAGTATTATATCACTCACCCTCCTGACTTGTTATGATGTCTTGGTTTAGCGCCCCGTCGAGAATACCTCATGCGGGTCCATGGGACTATCGCGAGTCGCGGAGTTCCAGGAATGTGATGCGAGGAATACCTCATGCGGTCTATGTGGCCATGCGGACTGCGGGAGTCCAGGACGATGCCGAGGTTTAGCTACCCTCGATGCGAGGAATACCTCATGCGGGCCTAGGTGGCCTATGCGGACTGCGGGAGTTCCATGATTAGGCACGCATAATGATACTATGGGCGATTGGCCTTGCTTCGATCATTAGCGGCCTAGAAAAGACCAGTTACATTATATCTATTTTTGCCCTAGTTTATGATGTGGCACTATGCGGTTAACTTGGTTGTTTAAATGCATATTTGTGAATTGGTTTTAAAATGTTATAGTTATATATATATCGATTACTTTACGATTTCACATACTTGGTACTGTTATCGACCTCGCCTTGAAGTGCGTTAATCATGCGGTAAGGGAAAGCAGGTGGTAGATCCTCATTCTTAGGATCTTTACTCAGGTGTCAGTAGCTCCATTTCTCCGGAGGCTCGACTTTTGGTATGGTTCTCCCTGGTGTTGTAGATGTTTTGTACATTCAGGGGTATGACGAGGCCATGTCCCGTCATAGTGTTTACACCTTCTTAGAGGTCTGTAGTCTTGTTGTAAGGTTGGGATGTAACTGTTCACTTTTGGTATTTATATACATGCCAAAAGGCAACTTTTCTTTGGATAGACTGTTCTTACTTACATTGTTTCATATTTGCAAGTTTATATTCCGCTGGTTACTCTGATGTATGTCTACTTGGGTGCCCGGGTAAGACACCAGTCATGGGCCCGGGAACGGGTCGTGACAAAAGTGGTATCAGAGCAGTTAATCCTCGAAAAGTGTCTACAGACCGTATCTAGTAGAGTCTTGATTATCGGTGTGTTGTGCACCACACCAATAATCAGGAGGCTGCAGGATATTTAGGATTGGTTTCCATTCTTCTCACTCTGAGATCGTGCCTTAGAGCTGTGTTATAAGTTAGACCCCTCTGACGAATTTCTTTTTCTTACCAGTTATGCCTCCACGTAAGGAAACCGCCGGGCGGCAAGGCAAAGCGAGGAGCTTAGTAGTACACGTAGGTCACGAGGCCCGTGCCGGCCTTTACCCGAGGTGATACCCCGCACGGCGAGTTCCACGGACGCCCGGCCCCAGCAGGTTTAGATCCACGGTGGCTCACGAGGCCACGGCACCTGCCTCCATCCCGCACCGGAAGCAGGAGATGGGTTACGCGAGATGGCCCGATTATTATCGAAGTCGTGGCGAGCCGCATAGTGGAATCTGGCATTCGATGCAGTAGTACCCGTGGTTCACCCGAGGTCGGATAGTTTGAGACTTCGGGACTTTCTGAGTTGCAGCCCGCCAGAGTTCTATGGGTCGAGGCCTGAGGATGATCCGCAGGATTTCATCCGACAATTCTGATGGATCGTGAGTGATCGAGCTTGGAGACCGAGTCAGTGGTCTTAGGTTCACATCGGCTGCGTGATACTGCAGTCGACTGGTTTGATTCATGGGAGTTGTCCCGGGGGGAGCATGTTATGCCCCGTAGTTCCGGAGTATGTATGTGAGGACGTACGTACAATGTATACGCCCTAATTAGGGTAAGATTGATAGAATTGTTTTCCGACGAAAATAATTCTGAACCTTGTGAAGGGAATTTTACGTTTTCAACAATATTTTTACGATTATGGAATTCTTCCGAGAGATAAAATATTTTGGACCAATAGAAGGGCGACAAGTGTCACCCCTAGATTGGGCCATGTGGGACGAAATTGAGTGGACAAGTAGGCAAGACAAGTGGCCAAAAGTCTTGCATGGCTAGTCTTGGCTTGGATGAATTTGGCTAAGTTTAGTGGACAAGTCTTGCATGGTCAAGGTCTTGCATGTCTTTAGTAAGACAAGTGTGGGAAGGAACCTTCACATATGATCTCTACCTTACACATGTGTTAATCCCAACCCTTGGTTGTGCTATATAAACCCCCTTAGTGGATGAAAATCAGCCACACTTAACATATTACAAGACTTGAAAAACATTTCCTCTCCCTCCTTCTATGTTGCTCTCGTCGAACCAGCCGCTCCCCTAACCAAATGTTGTCCAAAATTCTTAAACTTATAAGTGTTCTTCCTTAATGTGTTAGGAAGATTATTAACCAAGAGTTAGACAAGATTTCACACCCCTAGCCTCAAAAACCTTCCCTTGGCCGAGAGTAGGCAGATTTTCGAAACTGTTTTGGGCAGATTTTTTAGTCAAGTTTGGAAGGGAATATCTCCTAGCATATAAGGAGTTTTTGGGTGTTTCAAAAGCCTAAAATAGATTTCGTCAAGTCTAGTTTCCAACGCAACAAACCAATCATCGATAGGATACTGGAGTAGAGAGTTATCGACGTTGAAAGTTCAGCTGACGAAGCAGTAGCTAAAAATCTGGACAGTCACGTTTTTGGGCTATCTTGAGGTAATGAACCTTAACCTCCTTGTGAAGTTGATTTATTATGTATATATGGATATTATACATTACTGGAAGTATATTATGGACTATAAGATATAAAGAAAGATTTGGATCTTGTTAAGATATTAAAAAGAGAATTGGCATGTTAGCCATTAAAATGGTAAAATGTATCCATTACTTGCTAAGAAGTTAACAACAAGGAAACTATAACTTATATAAAGATTGGAATATAAGTTGAAGGACTAATGAAGTAATTGGATAAGTATTATTGTAAAAGTTGGCCAAGGACCCCAACTTAAGGACCGTATCTACTTTGGACTTTTTACTTTGGACTTCTTTACTTATTGTTATTATGAAGGCAGATAGGAAACCGCGTTACCGTTTGGGCGTGTTATCCCCTTCTTTTACTTATTGTTATTATGAAGGGAGATAGTAAACCGCGTTACCGTTTGGGCGTGTTATCCCCTTCTTTACTTATTACTATTATGAAGGAGAGATTGTTAATCGCGTTCCGTTTGGGCGTGTTATCCCCTTCTTTACTTATTATTATTATGAAGGAGAGATTGTTAATCGCGTTCTGTTTGGGCGTGTTATCCCCTTCTTTACTTATTATTATTATGAAGGAGAGATTGTTAATCGCGTTCCGTTTGGGCGTGTTATCCCCTTCTTTAGTTATTATTGTTATGAAGGAGAGATTGTTAATCGCGTTTCGTTTGGGCGTGTTATCCCCTTCTTTAGATTTCAGTATTATTGCACCTTAATTATAGTAGGTTAATTTACGGTTATCGGGCCTTGGAAAAGGTGGAAAATTGAGTAGAAACGGGGGAGGTGCTGCCGAATTTTCCGTAGGATATGGAACCTTGTTCTTAGAAATATCCTACAAAGAGATCTAGAGGTTAATAGACGTTTCATGGCCATTATAGGTGGAAGTACTACGAGTAGCGTATTCTACTTGAAGGGTGAAAAAGGGCTAGCAAGGTTATAGTACTTTGGAGCGTTTTGCTAATTGTCGATAATCGTCGCGAGGTATGTGAACCTCTTCCTATCCTTTCTAGCATGATTATTTTAAACTATGTAGTACGGTAGACGTACGTGTGCCAAACGAATTTGGTTGGTTTAAAACATAAAGTGTTATAATGGCTTTATGAGAAGTTAATTATAACAACTTTATATAGGTAAAGGAATGGTTTATTGATTTTTAAAAAAGATAAGAGACTTGACTTATATTTGACTTGATTGATATGTGAAGAACTTGAATTGTGTGGAAAGTTGTGAAACCTCATTCGTGACTAATGAGTACTTGGTTTCGAATAATAATGTTATATTGATTTCGGAAATGAGAATAAGTATCAAACAAACCACTGCAGCGTTAATAAAGGAAAAAGTAACGACAATTAATTATATTGAGTAATGAGTACTTGGTTTCGAATAATAATGTTATATTGATTTCGGAAATGAGAATAAGTATCGAACAACCCACTGCAACGTTACTAAAGGAAAATATATTGACAAATAATTAATATTATTAAAACAAGTAGAAACCTCCATCTGCATAGAAGCTAAGATAAGACAAAATTGTATTATATTTCCTAGATCACGGTTGCTTTAATAAGGTCATTAATAACAAGAAAAGAGACTTGAGTAATTGAAGTGTTTTGGTTTAAAAGAAAGGCATGGTTTTGTCTTAAATTGATTTAAAAAGAAGGTATGGAAATTGTTTTGGATTTACTTAAAATGATGGTTACTCTATATGATACTACGGGTATCATGTGACCTTTGTAAAAGAAATGGATCTTTTGAAAGAACTAAAGTACGTAGTACTTTAGGGTTAAAACCCGGATGGTTGGCATAAAATGAGAGTACTTTAGTTTATACAAATGATGAATCAATTTACATGTTAATGACAGTCTAAGAGTATGTTGAACTTGTCTATGCTAGTTGTGATAGCGTTTGTTGTGCAAGCATTGTATTTTTATACCACCGCGTCTCTCGATGGAGGGCCGACTGACTTGTTGTGAACTTTTATTGGACGTCAGCGTGTGACGGAGGATTCTACGTATGCTTCCATTGTGATTTATCTTCGCCACGCTTATCGATGAGGATGCGGCGTGCGGCCAGGATGCGGGTTAGATGCCCGCGCGTTTCTTTACTCCATGGCCATGCTTATACGATGAGGGATTATGGGGCATGCGACCATGTTATATTTTTACTCCATGGGCTAGCTCCCCGTGAAGACATATACCCACGATGAGGGATTCTGGGGGCATGTTATATTATTATTCCATGGGCTAGCTCCCCATGAAGACCTGCACCTACGATGAGGGATTCCGAGGGCACGTTATGGCCATGCTTATACGATGAGGATTAGGGCACGCGTCGCGTTATATATATATATATATGTATTGTATATGTGTACGCCGACAGTGAGGTAGGATGCCACGGTCGCGTCACCTGATTATATGTTACATCATGTACTGCCGGCAGTGAGGAAGGAATTTCACGGGCACGATTGATATTATGGGCATGAGACCCATGGTTATATTTGAGTGATGACTTGAGGGCGTGAGTCCCTGACTTGACATGACTGCTTACATATTGTATATCGTAAATTGGTTATCATATATGTTATAGTTTTATATATATATATATATATATCAGTATTTTCAGTTTCACATATTTGATACTGTTGTCTTGACCTCGCCGGGCTGCGTTCATGCCGCAGTTGAGTCGTAACTGGCGATCCGTGCTCTTAGGATCACTGTTCAGTTCTGGGAAAGCTCCATTTCTCCGGAGGCTTTGTCTTTTGGTACGGTTCCCTGAGGTGATAGACTTTTGTACATTCAGGGGGTATGGCGGGGCCCTGTCCCGTCATAGTTGTGGTTACATTCTTAGAGGTCTGTAGTACTGTTGTGGTCAGGGTTGTAAAAGGATGTAACTGTTCAAGTTTGGGTTTATATATGCATGCCGAAAGGCGACATTTTCTCGGTTAGACTGTTCTTACTCCTTATTGTTTCATGTCTTTGATTTTATATTCCGCTGGTTACTCTGATGTATATCTACTTGGATGCCCGGGTAAGGCACCAGTCATGGGCCCGGGATCGGGTCGTGACAAAAGTGGTATCAGAGTAGTTAATCCTCGGAAAGTGTCTACAGACCGTGTCTAGTAGAGTCTTGATTATCGGTGTGTTGTGCACCACATCTATAATCAGGAGGCTGCAGGACATTTAGGATTGGTTTCCGTTCTTCTCACTCTGAGATCGTGCCTTAGAGCTATGTTATAAGTTGAACCCCTCTGACGAGTCTCTTTCGTTACCAGTTATGCCTCCACGTAAGGCAACCCGGGCCCAGAAGGGCAAGGCAGCCGAGGGAGCTGCGAGTAGAACACAGAGGAGTACGAGGGCACAGGCCCAACCTTTACCCGAGGTGATACCCCAGACGGCGAGTTCCACGACGTCGCCGGCCCGATGGAGTTTAGTGCGGCGCAATTCCTCTGCGCCGTGATATATGAGCCTTGTTCCACGACCAGAGCAGGAATATGGATTACAAAGGGATGGCTCGATTATTAGCTAGGATTTTAGCAAGCAGAGTATATAGTGCGCGATATATCACGGGTCTAGACGATTATCTAGTAAAGGGTGTACAAGAGTAGCTCTTGATCATGCATGAACATTGCCCGCGTGCGAGCTTATGCGCAGCCCGAGAAACGTAAATATCGGCAATTAAGCAAGACCAAGAGAAGAGGGCCGGGACAATGCGGTCGCTGGTGACTTTCGAGGCGGCCTCAGGCGAACTAGTTATGCCCTCCTCCGATTGAGTAGTCCTCCGCGAGCTTGGGGCGTTCGGAGTATGCAGGAGTTGGTCGTGGCTCGTGGTTTCGGTTCACGATTTACATATCTAGCCACATTCAGTTTTCCTTGATGTTTACTAGTGGTAGGCGCCATCGAGATGTCGTCTTTTACCAATGCCTTTTTACTGCTAGGCAGGCCAGCGAGAGAGAATATCCTAGTAGGAGGGATACAGTGGGATAACTCGGCCACTGTGTCGATTCTTGATTCATGGTTCGAGAGGAAGGTGTTAGCTTGAGGAGGCCACCCTCGGTGTGGCGATGTGGTAGGTGTCATTGTGTGAGTGTCGTGCTACTTGACGGTTTGTTATGCTTGCGGACAGCAGGCCATTTACGAGAAATTGTCCAACAGAGGTGGCGCGGATGTTACGACTCACCCGGGATCGCTGGTCGTTCATCACCTTCTATAACTATGCGCCCATCAGAGCATGATTTTGATTAAGAGCGACAAAGGGAAGTGAAGCAGTAGTTGCAGGTATATCCTTAACCCTCTAGAGACTAGTATGCGTAATAGGAAGATTATATTTTAAGTGTTATGTTCGGAGAACATGGTGTTAATTGTGATTGGAAAACACGGGTAGTTAAAAAGGTAAGTTTGAGGACAAGTAAATTACGAACCTTAGAAATTATAACAGTTGAGACTTTAGATGTAAGGCCGACTTAAGTAAAAGATTTTACGTTTTGATCCTTGTCAAGATACATTGTATACGTGGGGTGTATTCATGTGATAAATCCATGGGTAGTTTGAGATAGAAGTGGTAGCTTTCATGACGTGAATTAGTAAGATTGTTCTGGATCGGGGAACAAGAGAGTTTGGCGCGAAAATGGGTCGGGTTGAGGACAGATTATGGGTCAACCCGCAGCCCGGATTAAGGTGGGGTCAGTTTGAGATAGTCCCGCTAGGTGATAGGATCACAAGGGTGTTAGGCCCAGGTTTAGGTAACCATCGTACGAGTTTGTGGATGCGTTCGACCGATGAGTCGGGCGATTGGTCACCATCTTGTCTTTCAGTCAGGACTGTTTACTCGGCGGAGGGTTATGCGAGATGTTATATATCAGGAAGGTTGTAAGGCTGCACGGGGTTCCTACTTTTATTTTATGACAGGCAGTGGAGCCCAGTTTACGGTTTTTTTTTTCTTCTTTCTTTTTTTTGGAGGTTTTACCAGGCAGGGATAGGAACTCAGGTGAGTCTCAGTATTGCATTCACCCTCGGGCCGACGGACAAACAGCGCGTTGTACCCAGATATTTGAGGATAGGTTACGGGCCGGTGTTTTGATTTCAAGGGAGTGGTGAGGATTATTTGCCTCGTGTTGAGTAGGTATTATAATAGCTACCATTTCAGTGTTCGAATGGCGCCTTACGAAGCCTTGTATGGGCGGAAGTATAGGTTGTCGGTCGATTGGTTCGATGTTGGCAAGGTTCAGATAGTTGGTCCATACTTGATTCAGCAGAATGAGGATAAGGCGAAGCTTATCCAGAGGAGGTTATTAGCAGCTCAGAGTCAACAGAAGTCTTGCAGATAATCGACATCAACACTTGGAGTTCAGGTTGACGGTGGGCCTTCTTGAAGGTACCACCCCGGAAGGGTGTGACGAGATTTGGAAAGCAAGGGAAACTTAGCCCGAGGTACTTTGGGCCTTTTCAGATCGTTTGTAGAATAGGCGGGTTGCCTATAAGTTAGCACCGTTGTCCGACTTAGGAGGCAGTATGTCCGGTCTTTCATGTTGCTACGATTCGGAAGAGTATCGGAAATTCATCCAGAGTGTTCCCAAGTAATGACGACCAAGTTAAGGATAGTAACCCCGAGATTTTAAAAACTGAAGTAATGACAGAAATGTGATACGTATATTAGGAAGAGTTCGAGTGTACGAGGAGGGTACGACGAGTAAGAAAAGAGGCGAAGATGTGTTAAGAAGATGAAAGTGTTCTTTTTATAAGTAAGGATGTGGAGAAAGTATCCTTTGGACCATGGGTGGAGCTAATAGTGTTGTATACGCTTTAGAGATGATTCTTCGTCGGCTCGGATATGAGTTTTTGCGCGTACGTGGTATTATGGCCATGAGTGGCATAATTGATTTCGTAAGAATAAAGGGAAGACTATACTGGCACAGGTATGTTTTGAGACTTAGAAGGAACATTCGGGACGAATGTTTCTAAGGGGGGGAGAATGTTATGCCCCGTAGTTCCGGAGTATGTATGTGAGGACGTACATACAATGTATACGCCCTAATTAGGGTAAGATTGATAGAATTGTTTTCCGACGAAAATAATTCCGAACATTGTGAAGGGAATTTTACGTTTTCGACAATATTTTTACGATTATGGAATTCTTCCGAGAGATAAAATATTTTGGACCAATAGGAGGGCGACAAGTGTCACCCCTAGATTGGGCCATGTGGGACGAAATTGAGTGGACAAGTAGGCAAGACAAGTGGCCAAAAGTCTTGCATGGCTAGTCTTGGCTTGGATGAATTTGGCTAAGTTTAGTGGGCAAGTCTTGCATGGTCAAGGTCATGCATGGCTTTAGTAAGACAAGTGTGGGAAGGAACCTTCACATATGATCTCTACCTTACACATGTGTTAATCCCAACCCTTGGTTGTGCTATATAAACCCCCTTAGTGGATGAAAATCAGCCACACTTAACATATTACAAGACTTGAAAAACATTTCCTCTCCCTCCTTCTATGTTGCTCTCGTCGAACCAGCCGCTCCCCTAACCAAATGTTGTCCAAAAATTCTTAAACTTATAAGTGTTCTTCCTTAATGTGTTAGGAAGATTATTAACCAAGAGTTAGACAAGATTTCACACCCCTAGCCTCAAAAACCTTCCCTTGGCCGAGAGTAGGCAGATTTTTGAAACTGTTTTGGGCAGATTTTTTAGTCAAGTTTGGAAGGGAATATCTCCTAGCATATAAGGAGTTTTTGGGTGTTTCAAAAGCCTAAAATGAATTTCTTCGAGTCTAGTTTCCAACGCAACAAACCACTCGTCAATAGGATACTGGAGTAGAGAGTTATCGACGTTGAAAGTTCAGCTGACGAAACAGTAGCTAAAAATCTGGACAGTCACGTTTTTGGGCTATCTTGAGGTAATGAACCTTAACCTCCTTGTGAAGTTGATTTATTATGTATATATGGATATTATACATTACTGGAAGTATATTATGGACTATAAGATATAAAGAAAGATTTGGATCTTGTTAAGATATTAAAAAGAGAATTGGCATGTTAGCCATTAAAATGGTAAAATGTATCCATTACTTGCTAAGAAGTTAACAACAAGGAAACTATAACTTATATAAAGATTGGAATATAAGTTGAAGGACTAATGAAGTAATTGGATAAGTATTATTGTAAAAGTTGGCCAAGGACCCCAACTTAAGGACCGTATCTACTTTGGACTTTTTACTTTGGACTTCTTTACTTATTGTTGTTATGAAGGGAGATAGGAAACCGCGTTACCGTTTGGGCGTGTTATCTCCTTCTTTTACTTATTGTTATTATGAAGGGAGATAGTAAACCGCGTTACCGTTTGGGCGTGTTATCCCCTTCTTTACTTATTATTATTATGAAGGAGAGATTGTTAATCGCGTTCCGTTTGGGCGTGTTATCCCCTTCTTTACTTATTATTATTATGAAGGAGAGATTGTTAATCGCGTTCTGTTTGGGTGTGTTATCCCCTTCTTTACTTATTATTATTATGAAGGAGAGATTGTTAATCGCGTTCCGTTTGGGCGTGTTATCCCCTTCTTTAGTTATTATTGTTATGAAGGAGAGATTGTTAATCGCGTTCCGTTTGGGCGTGTTATCCCCTTCTTTAGATTTCAGTATTATTGCACCTTAATTATAGTAAGTTAATTTACGGTTATCGGGCCTTGGAAAAGGTGGAAAATTGAGTAGAAACGGGGGAGGTGCTGCCGAATTTTCCGTAGGATATGGAACCTTGTTCTTAGAAATATCCTACAAAGAGATCTAGAGGGTAATAGACGTTTCATGGCCATTATAGGTGGAAGTACTACGAGTAGCGTATTCTACTTGAAGGGTGAAAAAGGGCTAGCAAGGTTATAGTACTTTGGAGCGTTTTGCTAATTGTCGATAATCGTCGCGAGGTATGTGAACCTCTTCCTATCCTTTCTAGCATGATTATTTTAAACTATGTAGTACGGTAGACGTACGTGTGCCAAACGAATTTGGTTGGTTTAAAACATAAAGTGTTATAATGGCTTTATGGGAAGTTAATTATAACAACTTTATATAGGTAAAGGAATGGTTTATTGATTTTTAAAAAAGATAAGAGACTTGACTTATATTTGACTTGATTGATATGTGAAGAACTTGAATTGTGTGGAAAGTTGTGAAACCTCATTCGTGAGTAATGAGTACTTGGTTTCGAATAATAATGTTATATTGATTTCGGAAATGAGAATAAGTATCGAACAAACCACTGCAGCGTTAATAAAGGAAAAATAACGACAATTAATTATATTGAGTAATGAGTACTTGGTTTGAATAATAATGTTATATTGATTTGAAATGAGAATAAGTATCGAACAACCATCAGCGTTACATTAAAGGAAAATATATTGACAAATAATTAATATTATTAAAACAAGTAGAAACCTCCATCTGCATAGAAGCTAAGATAAGACAAAATTGTATTATATTTCCTAGATCACGGTTGCTTTAATAAGGTCATTAATAACAAGAAAAGAGACTTGAGTAATTGAAGTGTTTTGGTTTAAAAGAAAGGCATGGTTTTGTCTTAAATTGATTTAAAAAGAAGGTATGGAAATTGTTTTGGATTTACTTAAAATGATGGTTACTCTATATGATACTACGGGTATCATGTGACCTTTGTAAAAGAAATGGATCTTTTGAAAGAACTAAAGTACGTAGTACTTTAGGGTTAAAACCCGGATGGTTGGCATAAAATGAGAGTACTTGAGTTTATACAAATGGTGAATCAATTTACATGTTAATGACAGTCTAAGAGTATGTTGAACTTGTCTATGCTAGTTGTGATAGCGTTTGTTGTGCAAGCATTGTATTTTTATACCACCGCGTCTCTCGATGGAGGGCCGACTGACTTGTTGTGAACTTTTATTGGACGTACCGGCAGTGACGGAGGATTCCACGGGTATGCTTCCATTGTGATTTATCTTGGCCATGCTTATACGATGAGGGATGCCGGCACGCGGCGGACGCGTTAGATGCCCGCGCGTTTCTTTACTCCATGGCCATGCTTATATGATGAGGGATTCCGGGGCATGCGACCATGTTATATTTTTACTCCATGGGCTAGCTCCCCGTGAAGACATGTACCCACGATGAGGGATTCCGGGGGCATGTTATATTATTATTCCATGGGCTAGCTCCCCATGAAGACCTGCACCTACGATGAGGGATTCCGAGGGTACTTTATGGCCATGCTTATACGATGAGGGATTCCGGGGCATGCGACCATGTTATATTTTTATTCCATGGGCTAGCTCCCCATGAAGACCTGCACCTACGATAAGGGATTCCGAGGGCACGTTATGGCCATGCTTATACGATGAGGGATTCCAGGGCATGCGGCCGCGTTATATATATATATATATATATATATATATATATATATATATATATATATATATATATATATATATATATGTATTGTATATGTGTAAAATGAGGTAGGATGCCACGCGGTCGCGTCACCGATTATATGTTACATCATGTAACTTGCGGTGAGGAAGGAATTCCACGCACGATTGATATTATGGGCATGAGACCCACGGTTATATTTGAGTGATGACTTGAGGCGTGAGTCCACGACTTGACATGATTTACATATTGTATATCGTAATTGGTTATCATATATGTTATAGCTTTATATATATATATATATATATCAAGATTTTGATTTCACATACTTGGTACCGTCAGATCGACTCTCGCCGGGGCTGCGTTCATCCGCAGTCGAGGTACGTAACTGGCGATTCGTGCTCTTAGATCACTGCTCGATTCGGGAAAGCTCCATTTCTCCGGAGGCTTTGTCTTTTGGTACGGTTCCCTGAGGTGATAGACTTTTGTACATTCAGGGGGTATGGCGGGGCCCTGTCCCGTCATAGTTGTGATTACATTCTTAGAAGTGCAGTACCGCTGTGGTCGTGGTTGTAAAAGGATGTAAATGCTCAAGTTGGGTTTATATATATGCGCCAAAGGCTTACATTTTCTGCTAGATCGTTTACTCCTTATTGTTTCATGTCTTTGATTTTATATTCCGCTGGTTACTCTGATGTATATCTACTTGGATGCCCGGGTAAGGCACCAGTCACGGGCCCGGGATCGGGTCGTGACAGAGCAGGCGCCTTCAGCTGTTTGGGACGAGTTCTCAGAGGCGTTTCTCACGCACTTCTTGCCTCCGCAGATGAGGAGAGCACGAGCCGACAGATTTTTGATCTTGAGACAAAGACGGCGCCTGATTGAGTACAACGTGGAGTTCGACTCGTTGGCTCGGTATGTCCCCGCGTTAGTGGCAGATATGGAGGACCGAGTGCACCGCTACGTCACAGGGCTTGATGACTACTTGGCAGAGTCTTGCTCGGGTGTAGCTCTTCAGCCGAGCATGGACATTGCCCGCATGCTGGCTCATGCACTTGGGTGTGAGGAGCGTAGAGGCCGACGGGTTGATAGATATCAGCAGAAGAAGGCCAGGACGACAGGGTCTTTTGGTAGCTCTCGGGGTGGACGATCTCAGCAGCGGACTACATTTGCACCTCAACCAGCTCAGAGCACTCCTACACCATCCTCTCAGTGTGTTCGATGTGGTAGATCCCATTACGAGAATTGTGGTACTATTGTGGGAGCTTGTTACACTTGCGGCCAACAGGGTCACTTTGCGAGAGACTGTCCGACCAGAGGCAGCGCAGATGGTAGGGTTCAGCCTACAGGGTCTTTCGTCGGGTCTTCATCTCCTACAGTTACTCGCCCCGGAGGGCAGGGTGCTCATGGGCCAGCAGGTCGCGGCAGAGGTCGTGGCAAGGGTCCTAGTTCCAGCGGTCCTCAGAACCGCATTTATACCATATCCAGCCGCAAGGACCAGGAGGCGTCACCAGATGTCATCACAGGTACTTTATCAGTTTCTTGTTGTGACGTATATGCCTTGATAGATCCAGGTTCTACCTTGTCCTATATATCTCCCCTTATTGCTAGTAGGATAGGGATAGAGCCTGAGTCCATAGACCCTTTTGAGGTAGCTACGCCAGTGGGGGATTCGGTGGTAGCTGAGCGGGTATATAGGGCTTGCCCAGTGACTATATGCATGTCGGACCACAGCGACTTGATAGAGTTGGATATGACCGATTTTGATGTGATCACGGGTATGGATTGGTTAGCTTGCTACGCCAATGTAGTGTAGGAAGCGGTTGAGTACGGTTCCGGTGTCTGAGGCCGGTTATCGAGTGGGAGGAACACCGTGTCGCCGAGGGTAAGTTTATTTCTTACCTCAAGGCCAGGAAGATGGTTCAGAAGGGGTATATCTACCATCTCAGTCGGGTATTTGACACTGAGGCGGTGACACCGACCTTGATCAGTTCGATGGTCGAGAGTTTCGGATATGTTCCCGCACGACCTCCGGGTATCCTCCCGAGAGAGATGAGTTTTGCATTGATATTCACACGATACTCGACCTATATTCATTCCTCCATACAGAATGACACCTGCCGAGTTGAGAGAGTTGAAGGACCAGCTGAGAGATTTGCTGGAGAAGGGCTTTATCAGGCCTAGTATTTCTCCATGCGGAGCGCCGGTATTGTTTGTGAAGAAGAAGGATGGGACGCTGCGTATGTGTGTTGATTCTGACGGTGAACAAGGTGACTATTAAGAACAGATACCCCCTTCCCAGGATTGATGATCTGTTCGACCAGTTGCAGGGTGCGAGGTGTTTCTCCAAGATAGACCTGCGATCTGGTTACCATCAGGTGCGAGTTAAGGAGACGGATGTCCCTAAGACTGCATTCTGGACGTGCGGGCATGAGTTGGTCATGTCTTCGGTTTGACCAATGCTCCGTGAGATTTATGGATTTGATGAACCAAATGTTCAAGCCATTTTGGATACGCTTGTTATAGTATTCATTGATGACATCTTGATTTATTCGCTCGGAGCAAGAAGCACGCGAGCATTTGAGGACGGTCTTTGAGAGTTCTCGGGACCGTGGTTGTATGCCAAGTTTTCAAAGTGTGAGTTTTGGTTGGCTTGTGGCGTTTTAGGGCACATTATCGGGGCCGATGGTATTCGGTGGATACAAGCAAATATCGAGCGATTAAGAGTTGGCCTAGACCTACTACCCCGACGCAGTGCGCGCTTTTTGGGCCTTGCGGGTTACTCCGAGGTTTGTGGAGAAATTTGCTTCTATTTCAACCTTTGACCAAGCGACCGTAAGACGGCTAAGTTTCAATGGACGGATGCTGCGAGAAGGGCTTCCGATTCTTGAAGGAGAAATTGACGAGCCCGATTCTTACTCTTCCGGAGGTCGACGGCTATGTGGTTTATTGTGATGCGTCGCATCGGGCTTGGACGTGTGTTGATGCGGCAGACAAGGTTATAGCTTACGCATCTCGACACTCAAGAAGCATGAGAAGAACTACCCACACATGACTTAGAGTTGGCGTGATGATTCACGCCTGAAGATCCGGAGACATTATTTGTATGGAGTTCACGTGGATATTTACACGCACCACAAGAGCCTCGGATATCTTCACCAGAGGAGCTGAACTTGCGACAGAGACGGTGGTTAGAGCTATTCAAGGATTATGATGTCGATATCCTATACCACCCAGGGAAGGCCAATGTAGTGGCAGATGCCCTTAGTCGTAGATCGATGGGTAGTCTATCAGATGTGCAGCCAGAGAGGAGGGGCATGGTCCACGAGTTACATCACCGCGAGCCTTGAGTCGATTGATTGATTACGATAGTAGTGGGGTTCGGGTTTGAGAGATTGCCGAGTCTTCCATCGCCGGCGAGGTGAAGAGGCGGCGATGAGGATCCGAGTATGACCCGGTATCGTGATACGACTCTTCGTGAGGAGAAGGGTCCATTCGAGGTAGCACCCGATGGGGTGCTAAGGTTTGAGGGCAGGTTGTGTGTTCCAGATATTGCAGGACTTCGATAGCAGGTTCTAGGGGAAGCACACAACGCGCGTTACTCTATCCATATGGGGTCGACAAAGATGTACCACGACCTCAGATCTGTGTATTGGTGGGACGGCCTGAAGAGGGACGTTGCAGAGTTTGTTGCTCAGTGCCCGAGTTGTCAGCAGGTCAAGGTGGAGCACCAGAGGCCTGGTGGGTTGTTGCAGGCTATAGAGATTCCGACATGGAAATGGGAGGTGATCAATATGGACTTTATTACAGGGTTACCTCGCACTCAGAGGAAGCATGATTCTATCTGGGTTATCATCGACAGGCTGACGAAATCAGCCCACTTTCTTCCCGTCAGGACGACTTTTTCGGCCGAGGATTACGCTAGACTTTACATCCGAGAGATCGTGAGACTGCATGGGGTCCCTATTTCTATCATATCGGACAGATGAGCCCATTTTACGGCTAACTTCTGGAGGTCTTTCCAGAAGGGATTAGGGACACAGGTAAGCCTCAGTACTGCATTCCATCCGCAGACCGACGGACAGGCAGAGCATACTATCCAGACACTTGAGGATATGCTACGAGCTTGTGTTATTGATTTCAGGGGTAGCTGGGAGGATCATTTGCCGCTAGTAGAGTTTGCGTATAACAACAGCTACCACTCCAGTATCCAGATGACGCCTTATGAGGCCTTATATGGGAGGAAGTGCAGGTCACCGATAGGCTGGTTTGATGTGGGTGAGGTGCAGTTAGTCGGGCGCACATGGTTCGTGACGGTGGATAAGGTGAAGCTTATCCGAGGCGGTTATTCGGCTCGAGTCGGCCAGTCGTATGCAGATCATCGGCATCGACATTTGGAGTTTGAGGTTGATGATTGGGTTTTCCTGAAGGTGTCACCCATGAAGGGTGTGATAAGATTTGGGAAGAAAGGGAAACTCAGCCCAAGGTACATTGGGCCTTATCAGATTGTCCGTAGGGTAGGCAAGGTTGCCTATGAGTTGGATCTGCCGTCCGATCTGGAGGCAGTACATCCAGTTTTTCATGTTTCTATGCTGAGGAGATGTATCGGAGATCCGTCTAGAGTGCACCCGATTGATGATGTCCAGGTGACAGAGGAGTTATCGTATGAGGAGATTCCCATAGCGATACTCGATCGTCAGGTTAGGCGACTGCGGACAAAGGATGTGGCTTCCGTCAAGGTCTTATGGCGGAACGAGAACAGAGAGGAGATGACGTGGGAAGCAGAGGAGGACATGAGGCAGAAGTATCCTCACTTATTCCCCACACCTCCAGGTAACTCACTTTTCTACTTGTTGATTTTAATTGTCATTTTGCTTACGGGTTATTTTGGTTATGCATGACATTCTTGATTGGGGGATACAGTTATGAGGGACTATATCGTTATCTTTGTTTGAGAAGGAACATTCGGGACGAATGTTTCTAAGGAGGGGAGAATGTTATACCCCGTAGTTCTGGAGTATGTATGTAAGGACGTACGTACGAATGTATAAACCCTAATTAGGGTAAGAATGAAAGAATTGTTTTCCGACGGAAAATATTCCGAACCTTGTGAAGGAAATTTTTACGTTTTCAATATTTTTATGGAATTTTTCCGAGAGATTAATATTTTGGAACAATAGGAGGGCGACACGTGTCACCCCAAGGGGCATTTTGGATGATTTTTGCTAGACTAGTGGGCAAGACAAGTGGCCAAAAGTCTTGCATGGTATTGCATGGCATATACACGGTTTTGGGCAAGTTAGTGGGCAATTCAAATGATCAAAGTCTTGCATGGAATTTGTGGGACAAGTGTAAAAAGGAACCTACACAAACAATCTATACCATACACATGTTTTAATCCTAACCCTTGGTTGTACTATATAAACCCCTCTAGTTGATGAAAATCGTCCACACTTAGAATATTTCAAGACTTGAAAATATTTCCCTCTCCCTTCCTCTCTTATTGCTCTCGTCGAACCCCCCCTCCCCTTAGCCAAATGTTGTCCAAAAATTCTTAAACTTATAAGTGTTCTTCCTTAATGTGTTAGGAAGATTATTAACCAAGAATTAGACAAGATTTCACACCCCTAGCCTCAAAAATCCTCACAAAGCCGAGAGTGGACAGATTTGGAATTTTAGTGTTCTTCACTTTTTGGAGTTAATTCTTGAATAGAAGTTGGTTAGGAACTTCTAAGGGTGACTTGTGGTGGTTTGGAACACAAATATTTGGAGCTAAAACACAAAGATTTGGAGCTAAGACTTGCTTTGGAACGACTTTAAGTTCTTGGATATTTTTGGGCTATTTTGAGGTAATGAACCTTAACCTCTTTGTGAAGTTGATTATTATGTATATTGGATATTATATATATATTGGAAGTATATTATGAAGTATGAGACATAAGGAAAGATTTGGATCTTGTTAAGATGTTAAAAGGAGAATTGGCATATTAGCCATTAAAATGGTAAAAATGTATCCATTACTTGCTAAGAAGTTAACAACAAAGAAACTATAACTTATATAAGGATTGGAATATAAGTTGGAAGACTAATGAAGTAATTGGATAAGTAAAATTGTAAAAGTTGGCCAAGGACCCCAACTTAAGGACCGTATCTACTTTGGACCGTATCTACTTTGGACCGTATCTACTTTGGACCGTATTTAATTTGGACTGTATTTACTTTGGACTGTATTTACATTGTTGTTATGAAGGAGAGATTGTTAATCGCGTTCTGTTTGGGCGTGTTATCCCCTTCTTTAATTATTGTTGTTATGAAGGAGAGATTGTTAATCGCGTTCTGTTTGAGCGTGTTATCCCCTTCTTTAATTATTGTTGTTATGAAGGAGAGATTGTTAATCGCGTTCCGTTTGGGCGTGTTATCCCCTTCTTTAATTATTGTTGTTATGAAGGGGAGATTGTTAATCGCGTTCCGTTTGGGCGTGTTATCCCCTTCTTTAAATTATCGGAATTATTGCGCCTTATTTATGGCATGTTGGTTACTATTATCGGGCCTTGACAAAGGTGGAGAATTGAGTAGAAACAGGGGAAGTGCTGCCCAATTTTTCGTAGATTAAGAGGAATCTTACTTAGAAGAATCCCACGTAAAACTAGAAGTTGATAGGCGTGTTTTGACTATTATAGGTTGACACTCTGCGCGCGGCATATCCGACTTGGCAAGTGGATTTAGCCGAGGAGGTATGTGATTCTTCCTATCTCTTTGAGCATGATATTTGTGAAATATATATAGTACGGTAGACGTACGTGTGTTAAACTAAATTTGGCTTTACTTTGATATCTTTTGACTTGAGTTCTAAATAATAAGAATCTTGAATATTTCAACAAGAGTTATGAATCATTTTTGGAAGAAAAGTAATACTTGGTTTTCATAAAAAGTTTAAGTGTTATACTAACTTTATGGGAAGTTAGCTATAACGACTTAAGAAAGATAAGAAAAACGGTTTAACTATTTGTTTATCAAATGCTTGAAATGATGTTTGAAGGTATGGTAAGTTGGTTTGATAAGCATGTTGTGATGCTACGTGTGTTAGTATCTTGTGACGCTTGTGTAAGGAGGTTATTCTTGTTGTGCTTATGTTGCTTAACGATAAGTTGTTGTGTTAGTATTATATCACTCACCCTCCTGACTTGTTATGATGTCGTGGGTTAGCCGCCCCCGATGCGAGGAATACCTCATGCGGGTCCAAGGGACCTATGCGGAGCTGCGGGAGTTCCAGGAATGTGATGCGAGGAATACCTCGCGTCTACATGTGGCCACGCGGTGCGAGTCGGGACGATGTCGAGGTTTAGCTACCCTCGATGCGATGAATACCTCATGCGGGCCTAGGTGGCCTATGCGGACTGCGGGAGTTCCAGGATTAGGCACGCATAATGATACTATGGGCGATTGGCCTTGCTTCGATCATTAGCGGCCTAGAAAAGACCAGTTACATTATATCTATTTTGCCCTTGTTTATGATGTGGCACTATGCGCGTTAACTTGGTTGTTTCGCATATTTGTGAATTGGTTTTAAAATGTTTTAGTTATATATATATATAGATTTACGGTTTCACATACTTGGTACTGTTATCGACCTCCTTCGGGGATGCGTTCGCCGCAGGTAAGGAAATCGGTGGTAGATCCTCATTCTTAGGATCTTTACTCAGGTGTCAGGAGCTCCATTTCTGTGGAGGCTCGACTTTTGGTATGGTTCTCCCTAGTGTTGTAGATGTTTTGTACATTCAGGGGTATGACGGGGCCCTGTCCCGTCATAGTGTTTACACCTTCTTAGAGGTCTGTAGTCCTGTTGTAAGGTTGGGATGTAACTGTTCACTTTTGGTATTTATATACATGCCAAAAGACAACTTTTCTTTGGATAGACTGTTCTTACTTACACTGTTTCATGTTTGCAAGTTTATATTCCGCTGGTTACTCTGATGTATGTCTACTTGGGTGTCCGTGTATGGCACCAGTCACGGGCCCGGGAACGGGTCGTGATACCTGAGACTCCCGTTCCACATCCGGGGGCAGAGTATAGGGATTACGGAGAGCAGATCAAGTTGTTGACTAGCATTGTAGCAGGGCAGCGCCGCCAGGAGCCGGTAGCTAACCCTAGAGCCGACAGTTTAAGGATTCAGGACTTTCTGAGTTGTAATCCACCCGAGTTCTATGGGTCGAGGTCTGAGGAGGATTCTCAGGAGTTCATTCGGCAGGTGCGGCGGACTATGCAGGTGCTTAGGGCCTCGGAGACGGAGTCTGTTGTGTTAGCTTCTTACCGGTTACGCAATATTGCGTTGAACTGGTTTGAGTTATGGGTGTTGTATAGAGGTGTGGGTGCTCCTCCAGCTGTTTGGGATGAGTTCACGGAAGCCTTCCTCGGTCACGTTTTGCCTCCTGAGACGAGGAGAGCCCGCTTGGATAGGTTCTTGGCATTGAGACATAATGGGAGGACCATCAGGGAGTACAACCTGGAGTTTGATTCATTGGCCTGGTATGCGCCCACTATTGTGGCGGACATGGCGGACAGAGTTCACCGCTATGTGATGGGGCTAGACCTTTATATGGTTCTTGCGTATGCAGGGTGGCTCTTCACCGGTATGGATATTGCCCGGATGCAGGCGTATGCACAGGGATTGAGGCGAGAGCGAGGGCCGGCCAGTCCAAAGCCCGGCCAAGAGGCCGGGACTGAGGGTTTGGGATAACTTTGAGTGGCGGCCTCGCAGCCGGGTCTACATTTCGCCGCAGTGCCCCTTCTCGGTCTTGGCGGGTGGTTTGACCGCCGGATATTCGAGCAGTCAAGGCTCCAGGGCGGCAGGTTCACAGGTGTCCGAAAATAGTAGCCAGGGGAGGCCACCTTTGCCTCGGTGTGGTCACTGTGGTAGATCTCATTTTGGGGAATGTCGGACTAGGTCGACAACTTGTTATGCTTGCGGCTTACAGGGCCATTTGGCGAGAATCCACCGCCTGCGTGGCGGCTGGGATGGCACTATTGGATCGATTCGCGTTCTTCACCTTCAATGGCTAGCGGGATGTTCATGCACCTGGCAGCGATGCAGGCCGTGGTAGCGATTCCCGCTTTAAGCGGTCCTTTGACCCGCCTATGTGATGTCAGGTATATCTTTGACCCTTTAGAGATTAATATGCATGATAGGATTGTCGTATGATTTAGTGTCATGAACGGAGGATATTGAGACCATGTGCATGTGATAGAATAAGTTGGTAGATACGAACAGGCAATCCTGTTAGGCCGTGAAAGGGAGCAAGTGGTGATGGTTCACACTTCGGATTCGTTTTCCTGTTTGACTTACGATGAGTGAATATGCGTGTGCGATATCTTAGGGTCACAAGTGGCATAATAAGGTCCCATTAAGCGTAAAGTATGAAGATTTACCGGGGAATATTAGATTGGCTCCAAAAGAACATTCGGGGACGAATGTTTCTAAGGGGGGAAGAATGTTACACTCCGTAAGCCAGGTCATGCTATGAGAACGTACGACAAGAGTTAAGATTTAAATTTTAGAAAGATAGGTTGTCATAATGATTCGGACAGGTTTTAGTCAACTTTGGAGCGGCATATCTCCTAGTTCATCCAGAGTTTGTAGGTGTTTCTAAGGCCTAGCATGTAGTTCGTTGAGTCTAGTTTCCAATGCCACCAACCGTTCGTCGATAGGACATCGAAGTAGAAAGTTATGGGTGTTACAAGTTCAGTGCGCAGTCGAGCAGAAAAATATCTCGGTCAGGAGCCACTGCGCCGCGGCGCCGGAAAGCAGGGTCGCGGCGCCGGAAGTTCTGTGAGGTGGCGGAGGTTTTAGCGCTGCGGCGCCGAGGCGGGTTCTGCGAGGTTGAGTGGAAAAATCTGAACTGTTTTGTTTTAAAAAAGGCCATGGGAGGGTGACAAGTGTCCCCCCCATCTGATTTTGCATGTTCTATTTATTGACCAAGTCTTGAAGACTTGGTCATTCTTCAAGCTCTTCTCTCCCTCTAAAAATAAAATCTCTCCCTTCTCTCTAGAAAATCAAAAGGAAATCAAGGCTTGAGAAAAATCTGGAAAATATGGCAAGAAGGAAACTTGTTGGCAAGCTTGTAGGAGTTTTGTGGTGGTGATTGTGGAAAGGAGGCTAGTGAATTTGTGGGATTAATTTAGCTAAGCTCTAAGGTAACAATTCCTTCTCTTTTTGCTAGTTTATGGTGTTGCATGTGAAGAAAAAAGAACTTGTAGTGGTAAATATTGCTCTTAGATAGATTGCATGTAAGAAATATGATTTGGATTTGAAGGGATTGAATAAGGTTAGGATGTGAACATGTTGTAGCCAAAATACTACCTTTAACTTATTTAGTTAATATGCATTGTGGGGCAGAATTTTACACATCCAAGATTAGGTGTGTAATCCCCTTTGAATTGTTTGGATTGTTGGGCCTTAAAAGTGGCGTTTGGGTGTTGAATTCGGACCTTGAAAAGGTGGCAAAGGGTGTAGAAACAAAGGAAATGTTGTCCGATTTTCCATAGAATTTAGTGACTTTGCACTTAGAATATTTTACGTTGAAACTAGAGGTTAATAAACGTATTATGGTCATTATAGGTTGACGTACTACGTGCGGTATTTTGGACTTAGCAAGTGGATTGACCGAAGAGGTATGTGGAACTTTCCTATCTCTTGAGCATGAGTAGTTATAACTGTATAGTACGGTAGACGTACGTGATTTAAATAAAATAATCCCTTGGTATACTTAAACTATTTTTAAAGAATGTCTAAGTTGGTTGAGTAGAGAGTTAACTCACTTGTTCTTGAGGAATGGTCTATTCTAACAAGGTAGACAAGGATTTCTTGACAGGAAAAAGTATTTTGAAAATTGTGTAAACTGATTTGAAGTATAAGTCTCTTGGTTAATAAAAGAACAAAATTGTTGAGATATAAGGAGTTATAACGGCTTTACGGAAAGTTAGTTATAACGGCCTTATGAAAGGATAAGAATGTCTTCATTTCTAAAGCATAAAGTTAGTATAACGGCTTTATGGGGAGTTGGTTATAATAACTTTATGGAAGGTTAAAGGAATGGTTTTCTTGAGTAGGGTAAACAAAGATGAAAGAATCGAAATTACGTAGGGCAATTTGATTTAAAGGCATAAATTGCTTAGAGTGTAAAATGGGGATTTTTATGTGAAAAAGGGATCTTTTGGAAAGAGTAGGAGCACATGGTACTTCGGGTTAAATTCTCCGGATTTGATTAAGCAATAAGAAGGTGCCTTAAGGTCAAAAATGAGATTCATTTTGTAGATTAATGATAGTCTAAAGAAGTTATGAGCTTACTTGGACGTACCGTCAGTGAGGTGGGGTTCCACGGGTATGCACCTTGGATATGCTTACGATGAGGGATTCCGAGGCATGCATTATGAGGTTACCTGGACGTACCGATAGTGATGTGGGATTCTACGGGTGTCACGACCCGGGCTCGCGATCGTGCCCTACAGGCACCCTTTGATACATCGAGAGAATAGCAATGAACATACACAATCGTTAAAAGCTTAAACATAAAATAACAACAGCTGGCGATAAGGCCACCTTAGTAAACTATACAAATAAAGCGGTACATTTTTTCTTTACAACCCAATCCACAAATGTGACTACAGACCTCTAAGAATAACAACCACTGGCGGGGCCCGCCATATACCCTGAATGTACAACGGCCGACAATACCGAGGATAAGCCTCGGAATAAAGGAGCTTCTCAACGGTGAACAGTGATCCTAAGAGCGAGGATCAGACCAGACTCTACTGCGTCATGAACGCACTTCCGAAAGAGGTCGATACAACATGTACCAAATATGTGAAATCAGCGTAATGAAATCATAAGTCTATAATAAATCGAGACAGTATGATAACTCAATTAACGATTACCACGATGCCTTACTAACAATGAGAGTAATCAAAAGTATACTTACAACATAAAAATAGAAGCTCGCGATCAAAGCGGGACCACCCGCTCATGATATCATTAAGCAATCCTACTCGCGGGACTATTTCACCCGCATAGGTCGTGTGGACCCGCATGAGGTATTCCTCGCATAGTCAGTATCCGCCGCACGGGACTATTTCACCGCGTAAGCCCATAGGACTCGCGTGAGGTATTCCTCGTAGTCGATCCGCGTGGGACTATTTCACGCATAAGCCCATAAGGACTCGCGTGAGGTATTCCTCGCGTCGTGGGTAGCAAATCCACTAAGCGGTGGTATAACTATCTTGGGGATTCACCTCAATTATACTCTTACCCCAGGCGGGTGGTATAACTATCTTGGGATTTACCGCCGGATATACTCTTACCCTGGAGAAGGTGGTATAACTATCTTGGGGATTTACCCCTCAGATATACTCTTACCCTATCTCAACTGGCCATCATACACAACATAAGCCCTACCGACTTATCATACATAACATAAGCACTACCGGCTTATCATACAATAAGCAAGTTAAGAAATTCCCCTAACTTCTTATTAACCTTATTCATATACACTCTCATTTTAGTTTACTTAAGGCACTAACATGTCATTATAAATCCGGGAGTTAACCCAAACTACTACGTACTTCTATTCTTTTAAAATGACTCATTTTTATATAAAACTTTCAGGATACTAATAACCGTAGTATCAAGTCATAACTACATTTTAAGACAAGTCACAATACCTTTTTAGAAAATACACTTTCGGGCTTCTAAATCAAGTGACTTCTTTCTTTTAAAACCTTAAGCAATTGATGCCTTTAAATCAATTTGCCTTTCGTTATTTCAAGTCATTTAACATACTTAAATTACTTAGAGTAAACCACTCTTTTTAACTTTCCATAAAGCTATTATAACCAACTTCCCATAAAGCCGTGATACTAGCTTTATACATTAGCAACTTACATACTTCTTTATAACCAAGAGACTTAAACTTTCCAACAAAACAAGTATCAATAATACTTTCAACATACTTAAGTCTCTTAACTTTTGAAAACCAAGATATCCTTAATATTTAAACAAGTGAGTTAATTCCCTAACTCAATCAACTTGGACATTCTTAAAATAAGCCAAGGATATCAAATGGACCTAGATTGTCAAAATCTTGTACGTCTACCGTACTATATATTTACAACATATTCATGCTCAAGAGATAAGAAAGTTCCACATACCTCTTCGGTTTAATCCACTTGCTAAGTCCAATTAAGCGTCGTAGTATGTCAACCTATAATGACCATAGTACGTCTATTAACTTCTAGTTTCAAACGTAGAATATTCCAAGTGCAAAGTCACTAAATTCTACGGAAAATCGGACAGCACTTCCTTTGTTTCTACATACTTTTCCACCTTTTTCAAGGCCGAATTCAATAACCAAACACGCCACATTTAAGGCCCAGTCAATGCAATTAATAAATAGGGGATTACACGCCTACTAGACGTGTAAAATTCCGCCCCACAAACGATATCAAACTAATACAATCTACTAGTCCAATTCGGCCACATTGAGACACAAAACACCAATTCTTATCAAATTTCCATTTCAATCCAAGTTGTTAGCATAACAAGATATCAAGTCGCAATCGATTATAACAACTAAAATCTTCAAGTAGCTAACATGCGACAATTCTAGTTAACGACCAAATTGTAATTCAATTTCAAATGCCTCAACATGTCATTTTCGAATTTGAGCTTCCAATTTTCCATATCACTTATCAATCTTATAATAACATGGAATCTTCAATTACAAAAGTAAGACGAAGATTATACCTCATTTAGCCCAAATATGATCCAATATCACAAGTCGATCCTTAGCAACTTTAGCTCCTCTTTTCGACGTTTCAATCCACTCCAAGCAACCCTTAGAAGCTTATGAATAACTCATCTTCAAGTTCCCACTTCAAAGTTGACTAACTCCTTAGGTTTTCGCCTTGCGACTAATACGAAAACACCATTTTTCCGGGATCTTTCTATTGAGATACACTTACAATATCCTTAGGTACCTTGGTTTAAAGTATGGAGCTTATTGGACAACAAACAAAAAAATTCCTCTCCTAAGGCATGCCAAACCCGAGAGCTTCACTATGTTTTTCTCACAATTCTAGAAATTTTTCTAAGTGTGGGAACTAGTCTTGCTACTAGTATACATATATAACATAATGGAGGGTCAAGATTAGAACAAAATGGGTGGCCTAGATGAGTTTCACATGGATCCTAGCCAAGTGGCCTTGACTAAGTCAACTATATCAAGCTATTAGTCTTTGCAAGACTTGGTCATTTAAATTATGGTCAAATGACCATCCTACCCATGTATTTTTCGTCCAAGAGTAAGTAAGGGGGGGTGACACGTGTCGCCCTCCCGTTCGTCGCAATATTTCGTTTTCCGACAATTCCATAATTCCGATAAATTTTTACTCGTCTCAAATCTTAACATTTTTTAGTTCTTACGTACGTTCTTATAAACATATCCTGGAATTTCCGTGGTGTAACAACGGGTATGCTTCCATGGTCGTAGTATGAGCTTATTTGGACGTACCGTCAGTGATGGAGGATTCCACGGGTATGCTTCCATGGTCGTAGTATGAGCTTACTTGGACGTGCAAGCGGTTAGGTGGGATTCCACGTATGCACCTTGGACATGCTTACGATGAGGATTAGAGGCATGCAGATGAGGTTACCGGACGTCTGCAAGCGGTGATGTGGGATTCCACGGGTATGCTTCCATTGTGGTTGTGACATTTGTATATTCCGTGGATTTGCTACCCACGATGCGAGGAATACCTCATGCGAGTCCGTAGGGCTTATGCGGGTGAAATAGTCCCATGCGGGTGAGTACAGCCTATGCGAGGAATACCTCATGCGGGTCCACACGACCCATGCGGGTGAAATAGTCCCAGGAGTAGGAGTGCTTAATGATACTGCGGGCGGATGACCTTGCTTTGATCATGAGCTTCCTATTTTTATGCAGTATAGTATATGCTTGATATTCTCATCATTAGTAAGGCACAGTGTTCTGTAAATTAATTACCATACATGTCTCCAGTTAATTTAGACTTATGAGGTATTTTCAGTATTTTCCAGTTTCGCATACTTAGTACATATTGTATGCGACCCCATCTCCTGTGGCTGCGTTCATGCGCGGTAAGAGTAGCGAATATTGGATCCTCATTCTTAGGATCATTGGTCTGGTGTCAGAAGCTCCATTCCTCCGGAGGCTTGTTTTGTTGGTACGGTTTTTCCCTGATGCTATGGGTATTATGTACATTCAGGGGTATGGCGGGGCCCTGTCCCGCCACAGTTATTATTCTTAGAGTTCTGTAGTCACGTTTGTGGTTTGGGCTGTAAGAACGAAGTTGTACTGTTTTACTTTTGATTAAATATATTTTTATGGAAGGCGGCCTTGTCGGCTAGCTAGTGATGTATTCTATCTACAAGTTTATGTGTTATGTATGTTCCTGTTATACCCCGTATTTCCAGGGTATGTACGTAAGGACGTACGTAGAAAAGTTTAAGCCTTAAGTTAGGCAAGGACCGAAAATTTTGTTCACAAGTACCGAAAAGAATCGTTTTTCGACGAAACGTTTTGCAAGACTTGCGAAGGGAAAATTACGGCTATGTCATTTATTATTTTTGCGGATTTTTCCGAGAGATAAAATATTTTGGACCAACGAGAGGGCGACACTTGTCACCCTCAAGTTGGTGGATGTGAAGGCGCAAGTTGGACGAATTGAAGTCTTGGGTTAGGTAGGATATTTGTGATATTTTTGTGTGGTAGATGGATAAGGTACACATGGGTAAATCCTCCCTACACTTTGCCTACCACTTGGCTTGATCTTGGCCCTTGGTTGTCCTATAAATACCCACTTTGTGAAGACTTCTTCATCCACAAATGTTCTAAGTCTTGAAAATCCTCCCCTCCCTTGTTGCTCGCCCAAGAGCTCCCTCCCCTTGAGAGGCCCGCCGAGAGATGTCCCCACTCCTGGTGGTGTTGGCCAGAAGTGCATGCTGACCGTTCGGGCCGTTCACGGTGCCTTACCCGGGCACCCTAGTGATACAACATCGAGAAAACCAGCGGAAAAATAAAACATGAGTCGTAAACAAGAGATATAATAATAAGCAGCCAACAAAGCGGTTGCCTTCAAGATATACATAAAACTCCGAGCAGTTTAATCCTTTACAACCTGCCGGCAGTACTACAGACCTGCACTTAAGATTTACAACGACTATGACGGACAGGCCGCCATACCCCCAATGTACAAGAACCTACAACTCAGGAACACATACAAAAGATAAGCCTCAGAAAAGCGGAGCTTCCCAATACGCTGTTGGTGATCCTAAGAGGGGATCCACGGCCGATGTACCTCTACTGCGGCATGAACGCGGCCGAAGGAGGTCGATAACAGTACCAAGTATGTGAAATCGTAAAAATCAGAATGAAATCATACTAGTCTATATAAAGCGAGACATGTATGATAGCAAACTACGATTCACAACATAAGCGGTCATATCGATCGAGGACTCACGCCTCAAGTCATCACTCAAATATAACTATGGGTCTCACGCCCACAACATCAATCATGTTCGCGTCACGGCCGCGTGCCGAGTGCGCCGGTGTAGACATGTCCATGATGCAACAATAATACAATGCCCCAGCCACATGCCGGAATTCTACCGGTGTAGACACGTCCATGTGACATCAACAATAATATCTTTGGGTGATCATCCCTGCCGCATGGCCACATGCCCCCGGAATTCTACCTCGGTGTAGACATGTCCATGTAACCACAATAACAATATATAGGGTAATCAACCCGCCCGCATGGCCACATGCCCCCGGAATTCTACCTCGGTGTAGACATGTCCATGTAACCACAATAACAATATCGGGTAATCAACCCGACCGCGTGGCGCGTGCCGGAATCTGCGTCGGTGTAGACATGTCCATGTGACATCAACAACAAGACAATAATCAAAATGGAAACATACCGTGGAATTCTCCATCACCGCCAAGACGCGTCAGTAAGTTCTCAACAAGTCGACCCTCTATCGAGAGGCAGCGGTAACACGAAATACCACACTTGCACAACAAAGGCTATCATCACAAGCGGCAAGTTTCACAACAACAAGCATAGGCAAGTTTCGCAACAACAAGCATAGGCAAGTTTCACACCAACAAGCATAGGCAAGTTTCACAACTCAAAGTACTTTCATTTTATGCCAAAGTCGGGTTTTAATCCCAAAGTACTACATACATTAAGTTCTTTTAAAAGAGATCCATTACTTTTATAAAAGTCACCCGATACGTAGTATTAGAATGACCAACCCACATTCCTTTTCAAAATCAAGTAACAACATTCTTTTCCTAAGTTCGGTTTGCCTAGTTTCAATTACTCAAGCTTCTCATTTTCAAATGCTCAAGTCACTTATTTTAGAAAGGTTTCATAACTCATAGTCTTAATCTCTTTTAAAACAATTGAGTAACATATGTCATATATGTGAGTAGTTTATTCTTGTTTATAACGATCTTATTACAATGACCGTGATCTAGAAAATGTAATATCATTTTGTCTCATCTTAGCTTCTATGCGGATGGAGGTTTCTCTTGGTTTTAATACATCATTATTCAATACATTTTCCTTTATTAACGCTTGATAGTGCAGCCGATACACATTCTGATTCCAAATCGGAAACATTATCCCTTTAAAACCAAGTACTCATTACTCACGAATGAGGTTTCACACAAACATCCACATTAAAACAAATAAGTTAAGTCTCTTATCTTATAAGATCAAGTCTCTTAACTTCTAACATCAAGAAACCATTTTCACTTACATAAGGTCGTTATAACTAACTTCCCATAAAGCTATTATAACACCTATGTTTTAAACCAACCAAATCACTTATACGTATGCTCTACCGCACTACATAGTTCACAACAATCATGCTAGAAAAGATAGGAAGAGGTTCACATACCTCGCGGCGATTTATCGACAATAAGCAAAATGCTCCAAGTACTACAACCTTGCTAGCCCTTTCCACTTCGGTAGAATACGCTACTCTTAGTACTTTCACCTATAAAGGTCACAAACGTCTATTAACCCCAAAACACAAGTTCCCATTTTCTCTGAAAATTCGAACACCTCACACAGCGTAAATCTCTCTCTATCGAGGCGGCTACAAGCCAACCGGGGTTTACGCCTAACCGGCGTGTACAATTCTACACAATAATACTACACAAGTCTCTTTACACACCCTATGATACAGATTCTTTATTCTTGAGCTTAAGTCAAAAGACATTGCCACAATAATGTTGATTCTATATATAGTATACTTCAACTATATAATCCTACAACATGTAATCTCCAATTACAATAAGGGACAAGAATATTTACCTCGACAAGCCCAAAATTATCCGAGATAAAAGTCGATCCTGAGCAAGGTTTAGCTCTTACTCAGTGCGCTCAATCCGCTCCAAACAACCCTAGAAGTTCTAACTAACTTCTACTCAAATACTTCAACCAACTATGAAGATTTCCTTAGGGTTTGGTTTGAGACTAAAAGGACAAAGGTAGTATTTAGGACTCTACGTATAGAGGTATCTTTGGAATACTACAAGGTACAAGGCTAAGGTATTTTGGGCATTATAACAATACTAGGAGAAGTATTTCAATACCACGAGGAGGGTATTATACGAAACAACTAGGCTAGGGGTACCCAGCATTAGCACCTGAGGGGAGGGTAGTACCTCTCGGCCTCAAAGGGAAGAGGAGGTTTCGCCAAGGCGATTTTAAGGAGAGGGCTCTTGGGCGAGAGTCAACAAGAGGAGGAGGGTTTCCAAGACTTGGAAGATTTTGGATGAATGAAGTCTTCAAGAGAGTGGTATTTATAGGAAAGCGAGGCAACGATGGCGAGATCAAGCCATGTGCAAGGCAAGTGTATGGCCTTGATCAAGCCAAGTGCACCACAGCCCTACTCCACAAAACAATGCACAAAACATGGCACCAAACAAGCCCAAAACAAGGCCAAAACAAAGGAGCCAATTGGCGGCGTGAACCAATCGTCGAGGTTGCGCCGCTTGCTTCCGATGTGAGGGTGACACATGTCACCCTCCCGTTGGTCCAAAATGTTTAAATCTCGGAAAAATCCGCAAAAATACAAAACGACATAGCCGGAATTTTCCGCTCGCAGTTACGCAAAGCGTTTCGTCGAAACGACTTAAGGGTGTTGTGCCGCAAGGTAACCCGAAGCCACCTGGCGGGGTGACACGTGTCACCCTCCTATTGGCCCTCATAAAACGTCTTTCGAAAAATATCCACAATACCGGAAATCTCAAAAACAAAGCGGGCCCCCAAAAATCAGAATTTCTCCGTGGGCCCACGTGACCATTTCCAAAATAAAATCTCAAAATTCTAATATAATTTAAGAAGCCCAAATTCCAAATCTGGGAACCCAATTCCCATCAACGAACATTTTCTTTACAAAACCGGAAACTTTTTCCGTGGAAAAATCACTTCTTTCTTCCTTTCCAATTTTCTCGCCGCTCGCAAATGCGTCGCCCTCGCATACATACCTGAGAATACGGTATAACAGTACACACCCCCTTGCCTAGTTGTTCTCATAAAATACCCCCCCAATTGGTAGAAAAATACTCTCCAAGTATTGTTGCTATACCAAAATACCTTGGTCCATATACCTTATAGTATTCCAAAGTCACCTCTATACGTAGAGCCCGGAAATACTACCTTATGTCCTTTTAGTCTCAAACCGAAACCCTAAGGAAAAATCTTCATAGCCGGGTGAAGTATTAAGAAGAAGTTGCGTAGAACTTCTAAGGGTTGTTTGGAGCGGGTTGGAGCGCCCAGAGTAGGAGCTAAACGTTGCTCAGGATCGACATTTAAACTTGGATAATTTTGGGCTTACCGAGGTAAATACTTTTGACCTTCTATTTGTAATTGGAAATTACATACTGTAGTAGTATAGAAATGAATATAAGATTCATAGAAGAGAACTGAACTGTAATAGAAGGATATTACAGAAAAGACTTGAACTGAAATCGCATCAGAAGAATATTAAAGTAGAAGATATAAACTGTACTTACATAGGACTGTATTTACAGTAGACTTGTGTAGCTTAACGGGTAGGGAAGTGCTGCCCGACTTTCCGTAGAATAGAGAACCTACTGCTTAGAATATTCTACAGAGTAGTCTAGACGTTGATAGACGTGTATAACCTTTATAGGTTGAATGTTCTGCGAGTAGCATGTACTACTTGAAAGGTGGACAAGGCTAGCCGGGTTATAGCCGTGGAGCGTTTTGCTAATAGTCGATAATCGTCGCGAGGTATGTGATTCTTCCTATACTCTTGATCATGATATTTTAAGAATATATATATAGTACGGTAGACGTACGTGTGTTAACTGAACGTAGTTTTACGGCAATGTCTTTTGACTTAAGCCTGAATAATAAAGAATCTTGAAGTATTTCAAAAGAATTAAGAAACCTTTTTGAAAGAAGAGAAATGCTTGGTATTAAAAGCTTAAGAGTTATACTAGCTTTATGGGAAGTTAGGTATAACGACTTAAGAGAGATAAAAAGAATGGTTTATTAATTTTAGAAGTTAAGAGACTTGATCTTAAAAGATAAGAGACTTGACTTAAAGGAATTAATATGAATTTTGTGTGAAACCTCATTCGTGAGTAATGAGTACTTGGTTTTTAAAAGGAATAATGTTTCTTGATTTGAAATCGAATAAGTATCGAACAAACCATGCAGCGTTAATAAAGGGAAATGTTTTGACTAATTAAGTATTATTAAAACCAGTAGAAACCTCCATCTGCATAGAAGCTAAGATGAGACAAAATGATATTACATTTACTAGATCATGGCTGCTTTAATAAGATTGTTATAAACAAGAATAACCTACTCACACCTGAGGCATATGTTTCTCAAATTGTTTTAAAGGAGAATTATATATTTAAGTGATTAAAACTAGGAACTACGAAACCTTTCAAAAATGAGAAACTTGAGCATTTGAAATTAGGCAAACTTGAACGTTTGGAAAATAATGTTGTTACTTGATTTTACAAAAGGAAGTGTTTTGATTTACTTAAAAAGATAGTCACTCTATTTTAATACTACGGGTATTGTGTGACTTTTGTGAAAGAAACGGATCTTTTAAAGAGTTAATGTATGAAGTACTTTGGGGATAAAAACCCGAAATTGTTAACATAAAGTAGAAAGTACCTTGTGTGAATAACTTGATTGTGTTGGTTTGTGATAGCCTTGTAATACTTTCTTGTTGATTTGATAAGTAAACATGTTAGGATGCTACGTGTGTTAGTATCCGTGATGTTTGTGTAAAGGGGTTTCCTTGTTGTGTTTATGTTGTTTAACGATAATTTGTTATGTTATTATATCACATACCCTCGACTTGTTATACCGAGGGCTTTCCACCCGATGCGGTCTATACGGCCTATGCGGTCTATGTGACTATGCGAACAACGGTATGCTCGAGTTGATCATTCCGGTGTTTATCCGTCACGGGGATGCCTATGCGATGCGTGTGACTATGCGGTCTATCGAGACTATGCGGTGCGGGAGTCGAGGAGAATGCGAGGTTAGCTACCCCCGATGCGAGTAATACCTCATGCGGGTCTGTGTGTGAATTATGCGGGCTGCGGGAAGTCAGGATTAGGCACGCATAATGATACTATGGGCGATTTGCCTTGCTTCGATCATTCGCGGCCTAGAAAAGACATTACGATTTATCTACCTTGCTCTTGTTTATGTTGGCACTATGCGATTGAATCGTTGTATTTGCAAATGGTTTTAAATCGTTGATTTTACTTCAAGATTTACGCTTCACATACTTGGTACTGTTAGATCGACTTCTTCGGGCCGTTCATCCGCAGTGTAGAGGTACACCATCGTTGATCCTCGCTCTTGGTCACAGCTTTGGGAAGCTCGTTCCTCGGAGGCTTATCGATGGTATAGTCCCCCTGTCAGTAGTACTACATTCGGGGTATGGCGGCCTGTCCGTCATTGTTGATAAAACTCTTAGGTGCAGTGTAATCGCTGTAGGCGAATTGTAAAAGGGATGAATCGTTCTAGTTGTTATATATACATGCCGAAAGGCAACTTTTCTCAGATAATTGTTTTACACTTCACTTTATTCATGTCTTGTTTTATATTCCGCTGATTACTCTGATGTATGGCTACTTGGGTGCCCGGTAAGGCACGATCACGCCCGGTTCGGTCGTGACAAAAGTGGTATCGAGCATTTAATCCTCGGAAAGTGTCTACTGCATCGTATCTAGTAAGTCTTGATTATCGGTGTGTTGCGCACCACACCAATAATCGAGGAGGCTATAAGATATTTAGGATTGGTTTCCATTCTTCGCACTCGAGATCGTGTCTTAGAGTCAGTTATAAGTTGGACCCTCTAACGTATTTCTTTCCCTACCGCTATGCCTCCGCGTAAGGCAACCCGCCCGTAAGGCAAGGCGTGAGGAGCCGCGAATAGAACACGAGGGTTACGAGGGCACAGCCCAATCATTACCTAGGTGGTGCTTCATTCGGGAGTTCGCACGCCGCCAGCGAGTTTAGCACGGCGGCGATTCCTCATCGCGGCCATGACATTTACACCTTCGCCACGACCGATGAGCGAAAGTATAGTTTGCAAAGGGACGACCCTGTTACTAGCTAAGGATGTAGCTACCAGAGAGTATATGATGTACCGAATTATCGAGGGCCTTGATGAATATCTAAGAGAAGGTTGTGTAAGAATAGCTCTTCAGTTAGGCATGAGCATGGCTCACAGACGCTTATGCGCGGCAGCGAGACGTAGGGATCGACGGTTAACCAAGATCGCCAGGAAGAGGCCAATGAAGCAGGGTCCTTTGGTAACTTTCGAGGCGAACCGCCTCAGCAGATTAGATATGCACCTCCGCCGGTGCAGAGTGGTCCTCCACAGGATTCAGGACGTTCAGAGTATGCCGGAGTTGGTCAGAGCTCGTGGCTTCAGTTCACGATACACGTAGGTTCCACCACGGATTCATTGTTCTCGCATTCACACAGTGTGGCAGGCGTCATCCCGGGGAATGTCGTCTTTTTGTTGGTACTTGTTTTACCTGCGACCGTCAGGACCTTGTGTCGAAAGGGTGTCCTAGTAGGAGGACTCAGCCCACCAGATCATTTGCGATTGATGAGTTCGAGAGGAAGGGTGTTAGCGAGAGGCCACCCCACCCTGCGGCCGTTGTGGTAAGTGTCATTGTGAGTGTCGCATTTCTTCGACGCTTGTTATGCTTGCGCCAAAGAGGTGATTGATTGAACTACAGGCGGTAGTGAAGCAGTAAGATACAGGTGTATCCTTAAACCCTCTGGAGATTAGTATGTGTGATAAGATGAGTATATCTTAAGTGTTATGTTCAGATAACATTGTGTTAATCATGGTTAGTTATCAGGGTAAGATTGGGGATAGGGAAAGTGTGAGCCTTAGATTTTTTATACGTAGAGACCTTAGAGGCGAGGCCATCTTGGGTAAAAGAGTTATTTTATGTTTGACCCTTATCGGAGTGCATTGTATGCGTGAGCTATGTTTTTGGGATAAGTCCCTGAGTAGTGTGAAATGAAAGAGGGTAGTTGAGCTAAGAAGACCGCTAGGTTTTCGTAACTTGATTAGTGAGATTGTTCCGGATCGGGGAGCAAGTGTTTTGCGCAAAAAGTGGGTCGGGTTGAGGCCATGTCGCGGGTCAACCCGCGGCCTGCATTGTGGTGGGGTCAGTTCGAGGTGGTCCCGCCAGGCGGTAGGGTCACGAGGGTGTTAGGCCCAAGTTTAGTTAACCACCGTACGAGTTCGGGGATGCGTTCGACCAGTAGTCGGGCCGATGAGGTCGGTCCCTCTTGTCTTTCAGTCAAAATCGTTTACTCGGCAGAGGGTTATGCGAGATGTTATATCAGGAAGGTTGTAAGAGGTGTCTACTTTCACCTTATGGCGCATGATGGAGCCAGTGTTACTACTGTTCCTTTTCTGGAAGATTTACCAGGCAGGGTTAGGAACTCAGGTGAGTCTCAGTATCACATTCGCCCTCAGGCCAGTGTTTGGATTTCAGGGGTAGCTGTGAGGATGGTTGCCTCCTGTTGAGGGTGTGTTTTAATAGCTACCATTTCAGCATTCGGGTGTCGCCTTATGAAGCCTTGTAGGGGCAGAAGTATAAGTTGCCGGTCGATTGGTTCGATGTTGGCAAGGTTCAGATAGTTGGTTCATACTTGTTTCGGCAGGAGGTGGATAGGGTGGAGCTTATCCAGAAGAGATTATTGGCAGCTCAGAGTCAACAGGAGTCGTGCGGATAATCGGCGACGACACTTAGAGCTCAGGTTGACGGTGGGTCTTCAAGGTACCACCGGAAAGCGGTGTGACGAGTTTTGGAAAACAGGAACTTAGCCCGAGTTACTTTGGGCCTTTTCGGATCATGTGAAAAATAGGCCAGTTGCCTATATGTTAGCTTTGTCGTCCGACGTAGAGGCGATGTCCGGTCTTTCATGTTGTTATATTCGGAAAAGTATCGGAGATCCATCCGCAGTGTTCCCGCTAATGATGATCAAGTTGGAGGTAGTAACCCAATGATTTTGGAAAGCGAAGCGAATGAAATGTGATAAATTATGAGAAGAGTTCGGTATGGTACGACGAGTAAGGGAAGGAGCGAGCATGTGTTAAGAGCATAGATGTGATCTTTTCTTTTGTAAAGTGAAGGTGCGAAGGAGTATCTTTTAGCCTCAGGTGGGAGTTTTTGTGATGTTAGAGGTGATTCCTCGTGGACTTGGATGTAAGTAATTGCGGTGTTTTACGTGGCTACGTGTGGCATTTGCAAACCGTTAAGCTATGAGAATCGATCGTTATCTGTCTTGAGAAGGAACATTCGGACGAATGTTTCTAGCGAGGAGAATGTTATACCTCATATTTCGTGGTATGTACGTGGGGCGCACGTGAAAAGTTTAAGCCTTAAGTTAGGCAAGGACCGAAAATTTTGTTCACAAGTACCGAAAAGAATCGTTTTTCGACGAAACTTTTTGCAAGACTTGCGAAGGGAAAATTACGGCTATGTCATTTATTATTTTTGCGGATTTTTCCGAGAGATAAAATATTTTGGACCAACGAGAGGGCGACACTTGTCACCCTCAAGTTGGTGGATGTGGGGCGGCAAGTTGGACGAATTGAAGTCTTGGGTTAGGTAGGATATTTGTGATATTTTTGTGTGGTAGATGGATAAGGTACACATGGGTAAATCCTCACCCTACACTTGCCTACCACTTGGCTTGATCTTGGCCCTTGGTTGTCCTATAAATACCCCCCCCCCCCTTTGTGAAGACTTCATCATCCACAAATGTTCTAAGTCTTGAAAATCCTCCCCCCTCCCTTCTTGTTGCTCTCGTCCAAGAGCTTCCCCCCTCCCCCTTTGAGAGGCCCCTTGGCCGAGAGATGTCCCCCCCTCCTAGTGGTGTTGGCCGAGGGGTACACACCCCCCCTTGCCTAGTTGTTCTCATAAAATACCCCCCCAATTGGTAGAAAAATACTCTCCAAGTATTGTTACTATACCAAAATACCTTGGTCCATATACCTTATAGTATTCCAAAGTCACCTCTATAGCAGAGTCTTAAATACTACCTTATGTCCTTTTAGTCTCAAACTGAAACCCTAAGGAAAAATCTTCATAGCCGGGTGAAGTATTAAGAAGAAGTTGCGTAGAACTTCTAAGGGTTGTTTGGAGCGGGTTGGAGCGCCCAGAGTAGGAGCTAAACGTTGCTCAGGATCGACATTTAAACTTGGATATTTTTGGGCTTACCGAGGTAAATACTTTTGACCTTCTATTTGTAATTGGAAATTACATACTGTAGTAGTATAGAAATGAATATAAGATTCATAGAAGAGAACTGAACTGTAATAGAAGGATATTACAGAAAAGACTTGAACTGAAATCGCATCAGAAGAATATTAAAGTAGAAGATATAAACTGTACTTACATAGGACTGTATTTACAGTAGACTTGTGTAGCTTAACGGGTAGGGAAGTGCTGCCCGACTTTCCGTAGAATAGAGAACCTACTGCTTAGAATATTCTACAGAGTAGTCTAGACGTTGATAGACGTGTATAACCTTTATAGGTTGAATGTTCTGCGAGTAGCATGTACTACTTGAAAGGTGGACAAGGCTAGCCGGGTTATAGCCGTGGAGCGTTTTGCTAATAGTCGATAATCGTCGCGAGGTATGTGATTCTTCCTATACTCTTGAGCATGATATTTTAAGAATATATATATAGTACGGTAGACGTACGTGTGTTAACTGAACGTAGTTTTACGGCAATGTCTTTTGACTTAAGCCTGAATAATAAAGAATCTTGAAGTATTTCAAAAGAATTAAGAAACCTTTTTGAAAGAAGAGAAATGCTTGGTATTAAAAGCTTAAGAGTTATACTAGCTTTATGGGAAGTTAGGTATAACGACTTAAGAGAGATAAAAAGAATGGTTTATTAATTTTAGAAGTTAAGAGACTTGATCTTAAAAGATAAGAGACTTGACTTAAAGGAATTAATATGAATTTTTGTGTGAAACCTCATTCGTGAGTAATGAGTACTTGGTTTTAAAAGGAATAATGTTTCTTGATTTCTAAATCGAATAAGTATCGAACAAACCACTGCAGCGTTAATAAAGGGAAATGTTTTGACTAATTAAGTATTATTAAAACCAGTAGAAACCTCCATCTGCATAGAAGCTAAGATGAGACAAAATGATATTACATTTCCTAGATCATGGCTGCTTTAATAAGATTGTTATAAACAAGAATAACCTACTCACACCTGAGGCATATGTTTCTTAAATTGTTTTAAAGGAGAATTATATATTTAAGTGATTAAAACTAGGAACTACGAAACCTTTCAAAAATGAGAAACTTGAGCATTTGAAATTAGGCAAACTTGAACGTTTGGAAAATAATGGTGTTACTAGATTTTACAAAAGAAAGTGTTTTGGTGTACTTAAAAAGATAGTCACTCTATTTTAATATTACGGGTATTGTGTGACTTTTGTGAAAGAAACGGATCTTTTAAAAAGTTAATGTATGAAGTACTTTGGGGATAAAAACCCGAAATTGTTAACATAAAGTAGAAAGTACCTTGTGTGAATAACTTGATTGTGTTGGTTTGTGATAGCCTTGTAATACTTTCTTGTTGATTTGATAAGTAAACATGTTAGGATGCTACGTGTGTTAGTATCTGGTGATGTTTGTGTAAAGGGGTTTCCCTTGTTGTGTTTATGTTGTTTAACGATAAGTTGTTATGTTATTATATCACATACCCTCGACTTGTTATACCAGGGCTTGCCACCCGACGCGGTCTATACGGCATATGTGGTCTATGTGACTATGCGAGCAGCGGTATGCTCCGTGATTGATCATTCGGTGTTTATCCCGACGCGGATGCCTATGCGATGCAATGTGACTACGGTCTATCGAGACTATGCGGACTATGGGAGTCGCGAGGGTGCACGGGTTAGCTACCCCACGCGAGAAATAGCTCATGCGGTGCATGTGACATATGCGGGTTGCGGAAGTCGAGATTAGGCACGCATAATGATACTATGGGCGATTTGCCTTGCTTCGATCATTCGCGCCTAGAAAAGACTTACGCTTTATCTACCTTGCTCTTGTTTATGTTGTGGCACTATGTGCGCATAGGCTGGTTGTATTTGCAAATGGTTTTAAATCGTTGATTTTACTTGATTTTTACGATTTCACATACTTGGTACTGTTATCGACTTCCGCCGTGCGTTCACGCCGCGGTAGGTACACCGCCGTTGATCCTCGCTCTTGGGTCACGATTCGTTTGAAGCTCCGTTCCGAGGCTTATCGGTGGTATAGTCCCCTGTCGTTGTAGGTACTACATTCGGGTATGGCGGGCCACATCCGTCATTGTTGATAAAACTCTTGAGTGTCTGTAGTTGTGGCGTAATTGTAAAAAGGGATAATCGTCTAGTTGTTATATATACATGCGAAAGGCAACTTTTCTCAGATAACTGTTTTACACTTCACTTTATTCATGTCTTGTTTTATATTCCGCTGATTACTCTGATGTATGGCTACTTGGGTGTCCGGGGTATGGCACCATCCCGCCTGTTCGGTCGTGATTCATTGCTATTCTCTCGATATATACGATCGCCCGGTCGGGTCGTGACACTAACTTGACGCGATAATATCCAAAAATTCCAAGTAAGTCTTTGGCCAATATTTACAAAACCAATCATTTTCTTGATTCCTTAGAGTCCAATCGTGTTCCAATAATTCTTTATGAACAATTATAACTTATATGTCGAGATTCTCTTCCAATATTAACATGCCAAGTAGCGACGAATTTCACTACACAATAATCGAATATGACAATTCCAAGATTAGTAACATTAGTCCTAGTATCGGCTACAACATTCAAATTATTCACATGCAATGTATAAATTTAAGATTTATTCCTAACACAAGTCCATTACTTCAACTACAACAATATGCAACTTCAATTATAGCATAGATTGAAGAATTTTCATACCTTAATTAAATCCCCAAAACAGTCCCGATATTTAGTCACTGCTTCGTCAGTTGAAACTAGACTCGACGAAATACATTTTAGGCTTTTGAAACACCCAAAAACTCCTAATATGCTAGGAGATATTCCCTTCCAAAGTTGACTACAAATCTGCCCAACAGTTCTGATTTTGCCACTGTTTTCGCTCCAAATTTTTTTCTCAATCTTAACACCTCTTTCAACTCCAAATTAGCATGCATGTATTCTATAGGTTATAATCTATATTCCTTGCACGTTTTTCTTCCAAGATTTTGTCTCAAAAACCTTGAAATTCCAGGGCCTAGCTCACGGCAAAGCAGTGATATTCCTCACTGTTTTTGTGGTGATTTTTGGTGTAGAATTTGTAGTGTGAATTAATTCTTGGAAGAGGAATCAAAAACTTAAATTTTTCTTATGGGATAGGGGTGGGTCACGGCTGGAAGGGGTGAGGAAGAGGGAGATGGAGGGTCTTGTTTTTATTTTAGAAAGAATGAGATGGAGAACATAGGTTACAAAATCTGAAAATAATTTTTATAATATACACATTGGTCCCCCTAGCTAATACACTTTGATCCATTAATTGTCTATTTAAACTAAATCAATCCCCAAGTAATAAATCTTAATCCCACTTATTTTACACTTAATTCTCATTTCCTTTAATTCTCGGGAATTCCATAAGGTCTCGCATTCTCCATGTCGTAATTTATGTAATACTAATCCGTAAAAGAATTTTCCGACGTCACATTCGTCGTTATCAAAATTATTCTATAATCACATCCTTAAGTATATTAATTTCCAATACTCGAATCCTATTTTCCTTAATTACGTCCTTACTTGTTGTCTTAAACTCACGAGGTGTAACATTCTTCCCCCCCCCCCCCCATTAGAAACATTCATCCTCGAATGTTCATAACAAGTCTTATGCTAGAAAAACTTCGACAAAGTCTCCTTTATAATTGCGTCTATCCATCTAAATCCAGCAAATCAACAGATGTCTCACAGGGCCACAATATAACCCACATGCAATTCGCCAATTCAAAATAGTTAAGTAAGGAACCAAATTACCTGTGAATATTCAACTGAATCTTATGTAATACCTTGAACAAAGTTAAAGAGTCTCTATGCGGTGCTATATTCCTCTATTTTCAAATTTTCCATAATATTCCGGCTGGTACTACCTTGTACATCTGCTTCAATTTATAATGGTATGTGAGACAATGTCGTCTGGTAGATACTACCCTAGCCTTGACAAATTCCATCAATCCCCACGTAGCAGTTCTTTGACATCTTCCACTCATCCTTGAAAACTCTGATAGTATTACATCGTGTAATGTTTCCAATTTGGTATGATTATCAATTCAAACCACTCTTTGTTTCCCACCAAATTCCTTGTTTAATGTTATCCCTTACCTCAAGAATCATTTTCAAGACCGGAGAACCATCTTTCCATTGCACATATATTCTGTTCCTCATTAACTTTTTCTGATACAAAGGCTCCTTCAACCTGTTCTTTAGTAGTAAGAGTTACTTTTGATTCTTCCATCAATTGTGGGTCCTTAACGAGTTGTTTTACTTCTACCACCTTACCATCGTCGTCTTCCTTATTCTATTTATTACCATATTCTTCCCCAGTATCTCTTTGTTCCTTCTTATTTGCATTATTACCGTTTGTATCCTCAAGTGACATTTATTTTACGCTCTCGTTGGACTTGCTAACTCAGTTGTGTCTTTGGATGCGTCGACATTTGTCACTTGGCTACATCACACTGAATATCTATTATCACTTCGTTGAATTCATCTATATCTTTGTACCTCTCTTATCTGTTTTCCATCCTTCTATTATGGTCTGTAGAAATTCAGGATTCAACCTCCACCTATTAAAATATCTGAACTTATACTGAGCCTTTATGCCTACTTCCCACCTAATTAACTCAAGAGAATGTTCATATAGGTCTGGTTCCATGAAATGCACCTTAGAAGCATGTAGGTTATCATCTTATTCTTAATTAGTAAGTGCTGCTATACACCCTGCTTGCCACTCATTTCACCATAACCCGCTACCTACTGCTTAAAATCTCTTATTTCAGTCTTAGCGACCTAACACTTCACTCTTCTATTCCATTTTAATGCCCAGTTGAAATCACTCATTATTGTGGTCCTTGTATCTGGCTATGTAACCTTCCAATATCTATTAATAGTTCATTTTTAAGAGCCACATCATTAAACGCATTCACCAAGGTAATATGAAAACTTTTATTTATACCCCTATGTGTCACCCCGCAGTGTTCCAACTATTCTGTACAGCTTTTAATATCTACCTCATCGAGATGAGGCTTCCAAGAGATCAAATAACACCATCTTAGCATTCTGCGTGAACCAATGCATTGAAACTGTGCATAAATACATACCTTGGTTACCAATCCTTCAAATAACTTCTTAACTGAAAATATGAACTCCAGAGATTACAATATTTAAAATACTTGACACAACTATACACTAATAGGATGCTCATCATTCCCAAGTTCTAAGTCATTTGCGAAAGAAACTCAACTAACCTCTATGTCCAATACTTCCCAACATTCGGTCCAAAGTAAGAAAAAAAATGCTTTCATTGTTTTATATCAATCTTATTATTCCAGAAGTAATAGCCCTTTCTTATTCTTACATGGGAGCAATATTCTTTTGCAGTTTTATACCTTCACATAGTCCAACAACATGGAATACCCTAAAACAGTCACAGATTCTAACAATTAGCGCTCCAAATTTAATTAGAGGTATGAATGAGAAAAGAATAGGTAAGCTTCATTTTCTATCTTTAGAAGGAAAAGTTTAATCTCTAACTATAGAGCAGATGACGTAGAGACTACTGCAATTCATTTCACAAGTCGACACTTCATTCATGGTCTGAAAGGGATCTCTTCACTACTCGTAATTATAAACAACTTCATTTCTTTTAACATTTGTTCACTTATTTCTTACTTGCCGTACTTTCCATAATTCCAACACATTCTAGTATATATACGTAATCTCGGACATTGCTCCTGTTTCTAATCCCTGATGATATCATCCCTTAAGTGATGAATTGTTAACTTATTTTCTTATTTGGTACGTAAAAGATTCTGAAGAGTTACATTACCTGACGTTGACCTAGTATCTCCAAACCTGGCCATCATACTTCTATTCAAGTTCTTCCACTTTCCTTATGGCTTGACACACCAGGTCAAGTCTGATTTACTCTGATTTTCCCCTTCCGAGCCACTGTCGCTGTATTTTGGAACATAACTGCAACCACAATAATTATTAGGAAGAAGGGGGATTATCCTATTGACATAGCTATATTACACGATCTATGAGATGAAAGAGTAGAAACTAATCCTAAATGTCCGGCAGCCTCCTGTGTATAAGTATGGTGCACAACATACCCATACACAAGACTCTACTAGACACGGTCTGTAGACATTCTGAGGACTAACTGCTCTGATATCACTTTTTGTCACGACCCGATCCGACGGGCCGCGACTTGGCGCCCTAATTGGACGTCATTACTGACCTGTCATACTTAATCTATTTGATACCAAGAGTAATAAAATTTCGGCAGCATAACGCTGCATCTACAACATATACCCGAATAAACGAGCCGGTCAGACTGTCTTTACATAAGGGGGTACCTGCCTCTAGAGGAGTCACAACTAACCAACACAATATAATAAGCAAGCCGACAAGGCTGCCAACAACATAAGGGAACATCCCAAACAGAAATACGAAAGCATGGGTAAACAAACACGTCTACAATCCTCATAAATCAACCCACGATTATCTACAGACCTCTAGGAGTACAAAAATGACATATGACGGGACAGGACCCCGTCGTGCCCAAGATATACAAAAGTCTGAAATATAAGAGTATGTACCAAAGTGACTGGCTCCGGAACAAGGGAACTCTTTAGCAGCTGGTAGATGTCCTAAACTGGAGGGTCACCTAACCGATCACCTGTACCTGCGGGCATGAACGAAACCCCCCGAAGAAAGGGGGGTTAGTACGAAACTGAGTATGTAAAACATGAATTACTGTAAGGAGGATTGTAACTGGCCAGAAGATAACATGATACATATATGAAAAATCAGAGATACCAATGCAACTGTACCATATGAAAAGAAAGTCATGCATGTCTAACAATCATCATAATCAAGATCATCTCTGTACATATAACTACCCGACTCATCCTGGGACTCGGTCTTCATGCTTTATACATATAACTACCCGGCCCATTCTGGGACTCGATCCTCATATTCTGTACATATAACTACCCGGCCCATTCTGGGACTCGGTCCTCATATTCTCAGACATATAACTACCCGCCCATTCGGGACTCCTGGCCTCATATTCTCAGACATATAACTACCCTACCCGTTCGGGACTCGGTCCTCATAACATACAATCACAACTTACACAAGTAGAATATCATAAGAAACCATATGCAATAGAAATCATCATCCGAGACTCCATGTAATAATCATGTGCATTTCAAATCATCATATAAGACTCAATGGAATAATCATATGCCTTTTTAACTCATCATATAAAACTGAATGGAATAAGTAAAATAAATTATCCTTTAGAAAATCAAGGCACGATCTCATGAATCATTTTAAAACATCTTTTGGAAAGTCAAAGCACTTATCATATCATATATCATTTTAATAAAATTAGAATTTGAAGGAATTACGTACGTCCGTCGTACTTTCATTAAAATCATGCCAGAAGAAAGAAAGAATATTTTCAAAACATCATGTCAAAGAAGGAAAGAATAGTCTTACATACCTTATAGTCGAGCTAACCAACTCACTACTAGAATATGCCTCGTCTAATACTCCAACCTATAATAATAACATTAGACCTGTCAACTCTATGATTCCTAACGCAAGTTAAATTTAATGACGACTTCCTATTCTACAGAAATTTGGGCAAGACTTCGCTTATATGTACATCCACAAATTTCAAACCAAGCCAGCAATACCAACAGCAAGTCATAACTCAAATATATAACTACAAAAATCTCAGATATTCCATTTATGTCATCATCACGTATTCCTTCTCTTTTATTTTTAAGCGATATCACAACTACAACAAACCAGGTGATTACTACACCTATTTCTCATGTTAATACAGTCCTTAGTCCATATTAGAACAATCTTAAAATAATCAATCAACTCTAATGACAACAACAATAACCAAGTTCTATAATTTGTAACATAACACCCTTTTTACACTTTACTTCCTTTAAGACATGTATTAGTAATTACCATAACTTATATACATGTTAATAGTCAAACTCCCAACATTTAAACTTCACAAAATCAGCCCCTAACTTGACGCGATAATATCCAAAAATTCCAAGCAAGTCTTTGGCCAATATTTACAAAACCAATCATTTTCTTAATTCCTTAGAGTCCAATCGTGTTCCAATAATTCTTTATGAACAATTATAACTTATATGTCAAGATTCTCTTCCAATATTAACATACCAAGTAGCGACGAATTTCACAACACAATAATCGAATATGACAATTCCAAGATTAGTAACATTAGTCCTAGTATCGGCTACAACATTCAAATTATTCACATGCAATGTCTAAATTCAAGATTTATTCCTAACACATGTCCATTACTTCAACTACAATAATATGCAACTTCAATTATAGCATAGATTGAAGAATTTTCATACCTTAATTAAATCCCCAAAACAGTTCCGATTTTTAGTCACTGCTTCGTCAGTTGAACTTGTAACGTCCATAACTCTCTAATATGGTGTCCTATCGACGAGTGGTTTGTCGTTTTGGAAACTAGACTCGACGAAATTCATTTTAGGATTTTGAAATACCCAAAACTCCTAATATGCTAGGAGATATTCCCTTCCAAAAGTGACTACAAACCTGCCCAGCAGTTCCGATTTTGCCACTGTTTTCGCTCCAATTTTTTTTCTCAATCTTAACACCTATTTCAACTCCAAATTAGCATGCATGTATTCTATAGGTTATAATCTATATTCCTTGCATGTTTTTCTTCCAAGATTTTGTCTCAAAAATCTTGAAATTCCAGGGCCTAGCTCACGGCAAAGCAGTGATATTCCTCACTGTTTTTGTGGTGATTTTTGGTGTAGAATTTGTAGTGTGAATTAATTCTTGGAAGAGGAATAAAAAATTTAAATTTTTCTTATGGGATAGGGGTGGGTCACGGCTGGAAGGGGTGAGGAAGAGGGAGATGGAGGGTCTTGTTTTTATTTTAGAAAGAATGAGAGGGAGAACATAGGTTACAAAATCTGAAAATAATTTTTATAATATACACATTGGTCCCCCTAGCTAATACATTTTGATCCATTAATTATCTATTTAAACTAAATCAATCCCCAAGTAATAAATCTTAATCCCACTTCTTTTACACTTAATTCTCATTTCCTTTAATTCTCGTGAATTCCATAAGGTCTCGCATTCTGCATGTCGTAATTTATGTAATACTAATCCGTAAAAGAATTTTCCGACGTCACATTCGTCGTTATCAAAATTATTCTATAATCACATCCTTAAGTATATTAATTTCCAATACTCGAATCCTATTTTCCTTAATTACGTCCTTACTTGTTGTCTTAAACTCACGAGGTGTAACATTCTCCCCCCTTAGAAACATTCGTCCTCGAATGTTCATAACAAGTCTTATGCTAGAAAAGCTTCGACAGAGTCTCCTTTATAATTGCGTCTATCCATCTATATCCAGCAAATCAACAGATGCCTCACAGGGCCACAATATAACCCACATGCAATTCGCCAATTCAAAATAGTTAAGTAAGGAACCAAATTACCTGTGAATATTCAACTGAATCTTATGTAATACCTTGAACAAAGTTAAAGAGTCTCTATGCGGTGCTATATTCCTCTATTTTCGAATTTTCCATAATATTCCGGCTGGTACTACCTTGTACATCTGCTTCAATTTATAATGGTATGTGAGACAATGTCGTCTGGTAGATACTACCCTAGCCTTGACAAATTCCACCAATCCCCACGTAGCAGTTCTTTGACATCTTCCACTCTTCCTTGAAAACTCTGATAGTATTACATTGTGTAATGTTTCCAATTTGGTACGATTATCAATTCAAACCACTCTGTGTTTCCCACCAAATCCCTTGTTTAATGTTATCCCTTACCTCAAGAATCATTTTAAAGACCGGAGAACCATCTTTCCATTGCACATATATTCCGCTCCTCATTAACTTTTGTTTATACAAAGGCTCCTTCAACCTGTTCTTTAGTAGTAAGAGTTACTTTTGATTCTTCCATCAATTGTGGGTCCTTAACGAGTTGTTTTACTTCTACCACCTTACCATCGTCGTCTTCCTTATTCTATTTATTACCATATTCTTCCCCAGTATCTATTTGTTCCTCCTTATTTGCATTATTACCGTTTGTATCCTCAAGTGACATTTATTTTACCCTCTCGTTGGACTTGCTGTCACGACCCGTTCCGGGGCCCGTGACTGGTGCCTTACCCCGGGCACCCTAGTGATACAACATCAGAGTAATCAGCGGAACATAAAGACAATACATGAAAACAATGTAATAAGACAGTGTAATAAGACAAAGCACTAAAAACGCCATCACAAGATATATATAAATAACAATTTGAATAGCTACATCCCTTTCTACCACTCGCCCATACAAAGATTACTGCACTTAAGAATAATATGACAACAACGACGGACAGTGGCCCGCCATACCCCGAATGTAAGCATCTACAATCAACAGGGACTATACCAAGATAAGCCTCCGAGGAACGAGCTTCTCAAACGCTGAATCTGTGACCCTAAGAGCGAGGATCAACGATCGTGTACCTTTACTCGCGGATGAACGCACTTCCGGGCGAGGTCGATAACAGTACCAAGTATGTGAAACTGAATATACATACTGTAAATGAAATCTTAGTAGTCTAAATAAGGCAGGAGACATGTATGATAACCAAACTAAAGTTCACAATAAATCAGAAATATGTCAAGTCGTGACTCATGCCTCAAGCCATCACAATAGAACCATACGGGTAAGTAAGGCATAGCCGACTACTAAGACCCACGCATCAAAAATGCCATAAATTATATCACGAGGTCTTTCTGCATCGCACCACATGATCGGCCGCCACTCACCCGCAATATCATCAGGCGCTGCCTATCCTCGAACTCCCGCACCGCATAGGTCACACACGCACCGCATGAGGTATTCCTCGAATCATGGTCCTGCATCACTCGAGGTATACCCCGTGATCGGCGCTAACCTCGTATCCGCCTAGGCTCCCGCAGCCCGCATAGTCTCAAAAGACCGCATAGTCTCAACAGACCGCATAGGAATCCCCGTGATCAAGCTAAACACCCGAATGATCAATCCTGAGCTCCCGTGACTCGATAGTCACGAGGATCGTGATAGCCGATAGACCGCATCAAGGGTGGAAAGCCCTCGTGATAATAAGTCGGGGGTATGTGATACAATAATAAAGATAACCGCTTAACGCTTGACAACGTAAGCACAACAAGAGTGACCCCTTTACATAATAATCACAAGATACTAACACACGTAGCATCCTAACATGCTTACTTATCAAATCAACAAGAAAGTATTACAAGGCTATCACAAACCAATACAATCAAGTTATTCACACAAGGTACTTTCTACTAACAAGTTTGGGTACCTATCCCCAAAGTCCTTCATACATTAAATCTTTAAAAGATAAGCATTTCACAAAACCACACAATACCAGTAGTATATGAAAACAGAGTGATTATCTTCTTAAAGTAAATCAATTACTTCTTTGTAAAATCAAGTAGCAACATTCCTTTCCAATGTTCAAGTTTGCCTAATTTCCAATGTTCAAGTTTGCCTAATTTCCAATGTTCAAGTTTCTCATTTTAGAAAGGTTTCGTAGCTCATAGTCTTATTCATTTAAGAATATAATTCTCCTGTAAACAACTGAGAAACATAAGCCTTATATGTGAGTAGGATATTCTTGTTTATAACAATCTTATTACAATGACCATGATCTAGAAATATCATTTTGTCTCATCTTAGCTTCTATGCAGATGAAGTTTCTCTGGTTTTAATAATACTTAATTATTAAAAACATTTCTTTTATTAACGCTGCAAATGGTTTGTCGATACACATTCGATTTCCAAAATCAAGAAACATTCTAAGCCGTTATACCTAACTTTCCATAAAGCTAGTATAACTCTTAAGTTTTCTAAAAAAAATCAAGTATTACCTCTTCTTTCAACATGATTCAAATATCTATTGAAATACTTCAAGTTCTTTATTAACACATAACAAGCCAGTTATAGTTCAAATCGCTTACCTTTAAAAGCCACAAGTATTTTCTTACCAACATAAAGTCATATAACCAACTTCCCATAAAGCCATTATAACACTTTATGTTTTAAACCAATCAAATACATTTAGCACAAGACGCTTACCGTACTACATAGTTCACACATATCACGCTAGAAGAGATAGGAAGAGGTTCACATACCTCGCGACGAGTATCGACTAATAGCAAAACGCCCAAGTACTTCCAACCGCTTCGCTACTCCTTTAAGCCGTAGATCGCGCCACACGTAGTACTTCAACCTATAAGGCCACAAGGCGCTTTATTAACATTTAGATCACTTCGTAGAACATTCTACAAAAATTCGGCAAGACCTCCCCGCAACAACGTAAATCTCCTCCTCTATCGAGGCCGGCTATCAAGCCAACCAGGGGGGGGGGTTTGCACGTCTAACCGGACGTGTACGATTCTACTACACAGCAATGCTACACAAGTCTCTCAGAATACACCCATGTAATTACAGCTCGATTCTCTTCTTTAAATTCAGCTTAAGTCCAAGGACATCACACACAATACTAAGTTCATTTCTATATATAGTATACTTCAACTATATATTCTAATAACACGCAGTTCCAATTACAATAGGGGACAAGATAATTACCTCGATAAGCCCATAATTATCCAAGTACGTATGTCGATCCTTAGCAATGCTTCGCTCCTACTCCGGGTGCTCCAACCCGCTCTAAACCACCCTTAGAAGTTCTAACCAACTTCTATACAATACTCCAACTGACTATGGAGATTTTCCTTAGGTGGTTTTGTGGAGACGGAAGTATAATAGTATTTCTGGCTCTTCAGATAGGTATAACCTTAGAATACAACAAGGTATACGGCTAAGGTAATTTGGGCATTATAACAATACTTTGAGAGTATTTCTACCAAGAGGGGTGTATTATACGAGACAACTAGGCTAAGGGGGTGTATACCCTCTACTACCCCACTGTGGGGTACTCTCGCCAGGGAAGCTCTCGCCAAGAGGCCTTCTCAAAGGGGGAGGACGAGAACTACACTACAAAGGGGGAGGATTTAACACTTAGGAAATTTTAGGAATGGATGAAGAAGTCTTCCAGGGGGTATTTATAGTTCTAGCAAAGGCCAACCAACGGCCAAGATCTTGCCAAGTGCAAGGCAAGTGTAGGGCCAAGATCTTGCCAAGTGCACCTTATCCATCTACCACCAAAATATCCTATCAACCCTTGACCAAACAATGGCCATTCGCCAACCCCTTTACCGCCTAAGGTGTTCCAATGAGAGGTGACAAGTGTCGCCTCTTGTTGGTCCAAAATGTTTCGCCTCTCTAAAAATCCGCAAAAATTAAAAATGACATAGCGGAAATTCCCTACGAAAGTCGTGGAAACGCTTCGCCTAAAAACGACTCTAATCGTGTTGTGAACAAAAGAATTCGCCAAGCCTAAATCACAAGTTCAAATTTTTCTACGCACGCCCCACGCATATACTGGAAATACGGGTATAACATTCTCCTTCCTTAGAAACATTCGTCCGAATGTTCCTTCTAAGTCTCAAACAAACGCGCGCCAAGATAGTCTTCATTACTATACTTACGAGGACAAACTCACACACATGGCCACCAAACAATCACAAGAAAATACTTATATCCAAGTCCACGGAAGACTCTCTAACATCATAAAGCATACCACTTCACTTTGCCGCGAGGTTCTAGTGTCACCGCGACCTAACAAATGGTACCGGCCGCATGCGATCCTCGAGGCTGTCAGATACTCGAACTCTTACTACATTTCGACATCGCTTCGCCTAAAACTCGGTTACTATCTCTAACGTGGTCATTATTAATCGGGAACACTGATGGATCTCCGATACTTTCTGATCATATCAATACGAAAGACCGGACGCATCGCCTCCTAAGTCGGACGGCAAATGCTAACCTATAGGCAACCCGCATATTCTTCACATGAACTCGTGCGGCCCAAAGTAACTCGCTAAGTTCCTCGCTTTTCCAAAACTCGCCACACCCAACCCGGTGGTACTTTCAAGAAGACCGACCACAACTCAACTCTGCGTCGCCTATTATCCGCACGATTTCTCCGAGCCGCGAACCTCTTCTAGACAAGCTTTACCCTATCCACATCACCGGAAAAGCTCAACCAACCATTGAATCTAGCCAACATCGAACCAATCGACCGGCGACTTACACATCCGCCCCTACAAGGCTTTATAAGGCGACATCCGAACACTGAAATGGTAGCTTAAACACTCCCTCCACAGGAGACAACAATCCCCACAACTACCCCTGTAATCCACACACCGCCCGGCGGCGAATGCGATTCTCGAGACTCACCGAAGTTCTTAACCCCGCTGGTAAAAACTTCCGAAACCAAAAATACTGCACTGACTCCACTGCGCCATAAGGTGAAGGTAGGCACCTCGCGACTTACAACCTTTCGATATATCATCTCGCATAACCTCTCGCCGAGTAAACGGTCTTTGCTAGAAGACAACACGGCCGACCTCTCGCCCAACCATCGGGTCGAACGTCCATGAAATCGTGACGTTGGTTAACTAAACTCGCCTAACACCTCGTGACCCTACCACAAGGCGGGACCATCACAACCGACCCCACCACCAAACCTGCCGCTGGTTGACCCGCAACGTGGCCTCAACCCGACCCGCAACGCCGCTAAATGCTAGCTCTCCAAGGAAAACTCTCACTAATCACTTTACGAAAACCTAGCGGTCTTCTTAGCTCAACTACCCTCTTCATGCCACACTACTCGGACTTATCCCGTAAACATAGCTCACGGCACTATGCACTCCTATAAGGGTCAAACATAAACATACGCCTTTTACTCGAGATGGCCTTACCTCTAAGGTCTCTACGTATAAAACTCTAAGGCTCACACCTTCTCTATCCTCCAAATCTTCCTGGTTAACTAACCAAGATTTCTAATCACAATAAACACTCATGGTATCTGAACATAACACTTAAGGTATACTCACCTTATCACGTATACAAAGCTCTGCAGGTTAAAGATATACCGACTCTTCGCTTCACTCCCTTAGTCGTTTAATCAAACTCGCCTGCAGGCGCATAGCAAGGAAGATGACAAACTACCCACCGATCCTGAAGGCTAAGTCCTCCCGCAAGGACACTCTTTCGACATCGCACCACGGCGGTCATAGGTACAACAAGTACCAACTAAAAGACGACATTCTCGAGATGGCGCTGCCACATCGTGAACACCGAGAAAATCAATCCGGATGGTGGAACCTTCGCAGGATCGTGGAACCGAAGCTCGAGCTCGACCAACTCTGCATACCCGAACGCCCCGAACCTCGCGAGGACCTTTCGCACCGGGTGGATGTGCATAATCTGATCTGCCGTGAGGCGACTCGCCGAAAGTTACCAGCGACGCCGCTCGGCCTTCTCGCCGCCCTTCGTTAACCCGTCGATCTCTACGCTTTCGACTGCTGCGCATAAGCCCGCATACGTGCCATGCTCGCTTAATCAAGAACTTACTTTTGCACAACCTTCGTTGATATTCATCAACGCAGACATCGGTATACTCTCTGGTAGTCAAATACAGGGTCGCCTCCTTTAAATCTATATTCTCTGTTCCCTGTCGTGGAACTGAAGGTTCAAACATCATGGCCGCAGTAGGAACTGCTGCCACCGTGCTAAACTCTGCTGGGGCTAGTGACGTCGCAAAACTCCCCGAGTGAAGCACCACCCCAGGTGATGATTGGGCCTGTGCCCATGCAACCCTCAGACTTTACTCAGCCTCCCTCGCTTTGCCCTCCCGCCCGGCCCTACGCGGAGGCATAACGGTAAGGGAAAGAAATACGTTAGAGGGTCCAACTTACAACACAGCTCTAAGGCACGATCTCAGAGTGAGAAGAATAGAAACCAATCCTAAATATCCTATAGCCTCCTGATTATTGGTGTGGTGCACAACACACCGATAATCAAGACTCTACTGGATACGGCCAGACACTTTCCGAGGATTAATCGCTCGATACCACTTTTGTCACTTTGTCGCGAGCCTTGCTCCGACGACCCGAAACAATGGGTACCGGGTCGCTGTCCACGAGGCATGCCCTCACGCGCCATCTTCTCGACGTGTCATACGGAGCCACGGTTCGTCTGCTCCTGGTAGAGGCTCGCCTTTATAAGCTCGGCCCCGAGGTCGATCAACAGTACCAAGTATGTGAAATCGAAAATACATCGTAAATGAAATCATAGTAGTCTAAATAAAGCAGAGACATGTATGATAACCAAACTACGATTCACAATAAATCAGCGATCATGTCAAGTCGTGACTCACGCCTCAAGCCATCACAATAGAACCATACGGTAAATGCGAAGGCATAGCCGATTACTAAGACCCACAAGACCAAAAATGCCATAAATTATATCACGAGGTCTTTCTAGACCGCACCATGTCGGCCGCCACTCACCCGCAATATCATTGTGCGCGTCTATCCTCGAACTCCCGCAGACTCGCATAGGTCACACACACGCATGAGGTATTCTCGAATCATGGTCCTGCATCGCCTGAGGTATACCCGCATCGGCGGTAACCCTCGGTATCCGCTTAGGCTCCGCGCCGCATAGTCTCAAGACCGCATAGTCTCAGCGCACCGCATAGAATCCCCGCGTCGAGCTAAACACCGGAATGATCAATCTCGAGCTCCGCTCCGCGTAGTCACGAGGACTGCATAGGCCGTATAGACCGCATCGGTGGCAAGCCCTCGGTATAATAAGTCGAGGGTATGTGATACAATAACGATTACGCTTAACGCGTTTGACAACGTAAGCACAACAAGAGTGACCCTTACATAATAATCACAAGATACTAACACACGTAGCATCCTAACATGCTTACTTATCAAATCAACAAGAAAGTATTACAAGGCTATCACAAACCAATACAATCAAGTTATTCACACAAGGTACTTTCTACTAACAAGTTTGGGTACCTATCCCCAAAGTACTTCATACATTAAATCTTTAAAAGATACGTTACTTCACAAAAACCACACAATACCCGTAGTATATGAAAACAGAGTGATTATCTTCTTAAAGTAAATCAATTACTTCTCTTTGTAAAATCAAGTAGCAACATTCCTTTCCAATGTTCAAGTTTGCCTAATTTCCAATGTTCAAGTTTGCCTAATTTCCAATGTTCAAGTTTCTCATTTTAGAAAGGTTTCGTAGCTCATAGTCTTATTCATTTAAGAATATAATTCTCCTTTAAAACAATCTGAGAAACATAAGCCTTATATGTGAGTAGGATATTCTTGTTTATAACAATCTTATTACAGCAGTCATGATCTAGGAAATATCATTTTGTCTCATCTTAGCTTCTATGCAGATGGAATTTTCTATTGGTTTTAATAATACTTAATTATTAAAAACATTTCCTTATTAACGCCGCAGATGGTTTGTCGATACACATTCTCGATTTCCAAAATCAAGAAACATTCTTAAGCCGTTATACCTAACTTTCCATAAAGCTAGTATAACTCTTAAGTTTTCTAAAAAAAATCAAGTATTACCTCTTCTTTCAAAATGATTCAAAAATCTTTTGAAATACTTCAAGTTCTTTATTAACACATAACAAGCCAGTTATAGTTCAAATCAGTTACCTTTTAAAAGCCACAAGTATTTTCTTACCAACATAAAGCCGTTATAACCAACTTCCCATAAAGCCGTTATAACACTTTATGTTTTAAACCAATCAAATACATTTAGCACAAATCGTCTACCGTACATAGTTCATACATATCATGCTAGAAGAGATAGGAAGAGGTTCACATACCTCGCGGCAGTATCGACTAATAGCAAAACGCTCCAAGTACTTCCAACCGCCGGCTACTCCTTTAAGCCAAGTAGATCGCGCCACACGTAGTACTTCAACCTATAAGGCCACGGCGCTTATTAACATTTAGATCCCTTCAGAAACATTCTACGTAAAATTCGCAGACCTCCCCGCAACAAACAGAAAATCTCCTCCTCTATCGAGGCCGCTATCAAGCCAACCGAGGGTTTGCACGTCTAACCGGATGTGTATGATTCTACTACACAATGCTACACAAGTTCATCTGACATACATCCTATGTAATTACTGATTCAGCTTCTTCTTTAAATTGGGCTTAAGTCCAAGGACATTGCCACACAATACTAAGTTCGATTCTATATATAGTATACTTCAACTATATATTCTAATAACATGCAGCTCCAATTACAATAGGACAAGATAATTACCTCGATAAGCCCATAATTATCCAGTAGATGTCGATCCTTAGAATGCTTCGCTCCTACTCCGGTGCTCCAACCCGCTCCAAATCACCCTTAGAAGTTCTAACCAACTTCTATACAATACTCCAACCGACTATGGAGATTTTCCTTAGGTTTCGGTTTGCCAGGAAGTATAATAGTATTTCGGCTCTTCAGATAGGTATAACCTTAGAATACAACAAGGTATCGACTAAGGTAATTTGGGCATTATAACAATACTTTTGAGAGTATTTCTACCAAGAGGGGTGTATTATACGAGACAACTAGGCCACTGGGGTACTGCCACGGGGGAAGCTCTCGGCAAGAGGCCTTCTCAAAGGGGATGGGCGAGAACTACACTACAAAGGGGAGGATTTAACACTTAGGAAATTTTAGAATGGATGAAGAAGTCTTCCACGGGTATTTATAGGTCTAGCAAAGGCCAATGGCCAGATCTTGCCAAGTGCAAGGCAAGTGTAGGGCCAAGATCTTGCCAAGTGCACCTTATCCATCTACCACCAAAATATCCTACCAACCCTCGACCAAACAATGGCCATTCTACCCCTTCTGTGGTGTTCCAATGAGAGGGTGACAAGTGTCGCTCTTGTTGATCCAAAATGTTTCTCTCGGAAAAATCCGCAAAAAATTAAAAATGACATAGCGGAAATTCCCTACGAAGGCGTGGAAACGCGTTTCGAAAACGACTCTAATCGGGTGTTGTGAACAAAAGAATTCGCCAAGCCTAAATCACAAGTTCAAATTTTTCACGCACGCCCCACGCATACTGTTATACCCGTATTTCCGGTATGCGCGAGGACGACGTAGGAAATTTCGAACTTCAAGTAGGCTTGGCCGATTTAATTTTGTGCACAACACCCGTTAGAGTCATTTTTCGCAAAACATTTTCACACTTTCGTAGGGAATTTCCGCTATGCCATAATTTATTTTTTCGGATTTTTACGAGATAACAAAAAATTTTGACCAACAAGAGGGCGAAACTTGTCACCCTCTCATTGGAACACTCGCTAATGTCAAGCTGGCTGAAAGTTGGCCATTTTTGTCATGGAGTAGGTAGGATATTTGTGTGTTAATTGGTGAAGGGTCACTTGGCAAGATATTTGCCCTACAATTGCCTTGCACTTGGCATGATCTTGCCATTGGTTGGCCTTCACTGACCTATAAATACCACCCCTGGAAGACAAATTCATCCACAAATTTGCCTAAGTCTTGAAAGCTCTCCTTCTCCTCCTTTGTGTTGAGTTCGGCCGAGGCCTCCCTTGTGGCGAGAGCACCCCTCTAGGGTGCTAGCCGAGTGTACCCCACCCTAGTTTCTTCGTATAATACCCCATTTGTGGTGTAGAAATACTCAAAAGTATTGTTATAATGCCCAAATTACCTTAGCCAGATACCTTGTTGTATTCTAAGGTTATACCTTTATGAAAACCCGTAAATACTATTATACTTCCCGTGTCACAAAACCGAAACTCTAGGAAAATCTCCATAGTCCGTTGGAGTATTGTGTAAGTTGGTTAGAACTTCTAAGGGTGGTTTAAGCGGGTTGGAGCGCCTGAGTTGAGCTAAACGTTGCCGGGATCGACATTTTTAATCTGGGATAATTATGGCTTATCGAGGTAATTATCTTGTCCTCTATTGTAATTGGAAATTACATGATGTTGATTATATAGTTGAAGTATACTATATATAGTATCAACTTAATGTTGTGGCAATGTCCTTGGACTTAAGCCCAATTTAAAGTTAAGAACCGAACTGTAATTACGTAGGATGTATTCTGACTTGTGTAGTTGACTGCAGGGAAGAGTGCCCAAATTCCCGTAGGATCTTGCATCTAGATTTATTCTACCGAGTAGTCTAGACTTTGATAGACTTGTGTAACCTGTTTAGGTTGAATGTTCTGCGAGTAGCATGGGCTACTTGAGAAGGTGGACCAGGCTAGCCGGGTTATAGCCGTGGAGCGATTTGCTAATAGTCGATAATCGTCGCGAGGTATGTGAACCTCTTCCTATCTCTTCTAGCATGATATGTGTATAACTATATAGTACGGTAGACGTACGTGTGTTAATTGAACATAGTTGTACGGCAATGTCTTTTGACTTAAGCCCGAATAATAATAATCTTGAAGTAGTTCAAGAGAATTAAAGAACTGTTTTTAAAAGAAAAGTGGTACTTGGTTTTAAAAGCTTAAGAGTTATACTAGCTTTATGGGAAGTTAGGTATAACGGCTTAAGAGAGATAAAACGAATGATTTATTTATTTTAGAAGTTAAGAGACTTGATCTTGTAAGATAAGAGACTTAACTTAAATAATTATATGAATTTTGTGTGAAACCTCATTCGTGAGTAATGAGTACTTGATTTTTAAAGGGGATAATGTTTTACTGATTTCGGAAATCAGGATGTGTATCGACAAACCACTGCAGCGTTAATAAAGGGAAATGTTTTGATTAATGAAGTATTAATAAAACCAGTAGAAACTTCCATCTGCATAGAAGCTAAGATGAGACAAAATGATATTTCCTAGATCATGGCTGCCGTAATAAGATTGTTATAAACAAGAATATTCTACTCACATATAAGGCTTATGTTTCTCAGATGGTTTAAAAGAGAATTATATTCTTAAATGAATAAGACTATGAACTACGAAACCTTTCTAAAATAAGAAACGTGAACATTTGAAATTAGGCAAACTTGGACGTTTGGAAAATAATGTTGTTACTTGATTTTACAAAGGTAAGTGTTTAAAAAGACAGTCACTCTATTTTATACTACGGGTATTGTGTGACTTATGTGAAAGCAACAGATCTTTTAAAGGATTTAATGTATGAAGTACTTTAGGGATAGATACCCGAACTTGTTAGCATAAAGTACCTTGTGTGAATAACTTGATTGTGTTGGTTTGAGATAGCCTTGTAAATACTTTCTTGTTGATGTGATAAGTAAACATGTTAGGATGCTACGAGTGTTAGTATCTTGTGTGATCGTGATGTAAGGGGGTCATTCTTGTTGTGCTTACGTTGTTAAACGTTAAGCCCGTACTATTATTGTATCACATACCCTTTGACTTATTATACCGAGGGCTTGCCACCCTTGATGCGGTCTATACGGCCTACGGTCACTTGTGACTACGCGAGTCGCGGTAGCTCCGAGATTGATCATTCCGGTGTTTAGCCCGATGCGGGATTCTATGCGTCTGCCGAGACTATGCGGTCTTTTGAGACTATGCGGGTCGCGGAGCCTGGCGGATACCGGGTTAAGCCGCCTCGATGCGGTATACCAGCGGTGCAGGACCATGATTCGATGAATACCTCATGCTGGTTCGCTGGTGACCTACGCGAGTGCGGTAGTTCCAGAATAGACGCGCATTGATATCGCGCGAGTGGCCAGCCGATCGTGTGGTGCGGTCAGAAAGACCTCGTGATACGCTTTAGGATATTTTTGGTCTGTGGGTCTTAGTAGTCGGCTATGCCTTCGACTTACCCCGCACGTTCTATTGTGATAACTTTGAGCGTGAGTCCCCGACTTGACACGATCGCTATTTATCAGGAATCGTAGTTTGTTATCATACATGCCTCCGCTTTATATAGACTACTATGATTTCATTTACGATTTTTAGTTTCACATACTTGGTACTGTTGTCTCGACCTCCTTGGGGCCGCGTTCACGCCGCAGTAAAGGTACACCGCCGTTGATCCTCGCTCTTGGGTCACGATTCGTTTGGGAAAGCTCCGTTTCTCCGAGGCTTATCTTCGTATAGTCCTGTCGTTGTAGGTATTTACATTCGTGGTATGGCGAGCCTCCCGCCGTTGTTGTCGTATCATTTCTTAGAGTCCTAGTACTGTTGTGGGCAGGGTTTGTAAAAAGGATTAAACTGTTCATTTGTAAGAGTTGTTATTTATATATATGCCGAAGGGAAAGTTTTTCCTCAGATTACTGTTTTGTACTTCATTTGTTTCATGTATGTGTTTTTATGTTCCGATTACTGATGTTGTATCACTAGGTGCCCGGTAAGGCACGATCACGCCCTAACGTCGTGACAAAAGTGGTATCGAGCGATTAATCCTCGGAAAGTGTCTACGAGCCGTATCCGAAGTCTTGATTATCGGTGTGTTGTGCACCACATCAATAATCAGGAGGCTATAGGATATTTAGGATTGGTTTCTATTCTTCTCACTCTGAGATCGTGCCTTAGAGCTGTGTTGTAAGTTAGACCCTCGACGATTTCTTTCCTTACCGCTATGCTCCGCGTAGGGCAAACCCGCCCGGGAGGCGAAGCGGCGAGGAGCCAGTAGAGTTCGAGAGGGTTACGAGGGCACAGCCCAATCATCACCGAGTTAGGTGCCATTTGGGGGATTTCACGGCGTCACTAGCCCCAATGAGTTTAGCACTGGCGCCTTCTCACGGCCATGATATTTGAACCGATTCGCCCACGACGAGCGGTGAATATAGATTGCAAAGAGGCAACCCTGTTACTAGCCATGGGTTTGGCTACCAGAGAGTATACCGATGTATCGCGAGTTTTGATGACTACCTAAGAGAAGGTTGTGCAAGAGTAATCCTTCAGTTAGGCTTGAGCATGGCACGTATGCGGGCTTATGCGGCCAGCCGAGAAACGTAGAGATCGACGGGTTAACGGGCGGCAAGAGGGCCGAGCGGAAGGTCCTTTTGGTGACTTTCGAGCGAGTCACCTCACCATGATTAGATTATGCACATCCACCGCGCAGAGTGGTCTTCCACGGATTTCGTGGCGTTCGGGTATGAGAGTTGGTTAGAACCCGGGGCTTCCGGTTGCGCAGTGACGCACGTCATCCCGGAATGTCATCTTTAGGTTGGTACTTGTTGTACTATGACCGTGAGTGCAGTGTCAAGAGTGTCCTCGTAGGAGGACTTAGCCTTCGCGATCGGTGGGTAGTTTGTCATCTCCTCACCATGCGCCTACAGGCGAGTTTGATTAGAACGACTAAGGGGAGTGAAGCAGTAAATATAGATATATCTTTAACCCTCTAGAGTTTTGTTTATGTGGTAAGGTGAGTATACCTTAAGTGCTATGTTCTGATAGCAGTGTGTTAGTGGTGAATAGAAATCTTGGTTAGTTAACCAAGTAAGAGTTGGGGGGATAGAGAAGGTGTGAACCTTAGAGTTTTGTTACATAGAAACCTTAGAGGTAAGGTCATCTAGAGTAAAAGACGTATGGTTATGTTGATCCTTATCGGGGTGCCTAGTGCACGTGAGCTATGTTTGGGATAAGTCCCTGAGTAGTGTGGAATGAAAGAGGGTAGTTGAGCTAAGAAGACCGCTAGGTTTTCGTAACGTGATTAGTGAGTTTTCCTTCGAGAGCTGGCGTTTAGCGCGTCGGTCGGGTTGAGGCCACGCGTGGTCAACCCGCGGCATGTATGGTGGTAGGGTCAGTTGTGGTGGTCCTTGTGTTAGGGTTGGAGGGTGTTAGGCCCAAGTTTAGTTAACCAACAGTCGAGTTCGTGGACGTTCGACCGATGGTCGGGCCGATGGGGCAGCCCATCGTGTTCTTCGGGACCGTTTACTCGTGTGTTGAGTTATACGAAGGTTGTAAGGCTGCATGGTGCCTACCTTCACCTTATGGCGACATGGAGCCAGTGCGGCTGTTTTTATTCTGTGAGGTTTTACCAGCGGTTAAGAACTCGTGAGTCTCAGACCGCGTTCGCCTCTGCCGGTGTGTGGATTTCGGGGTAGTAGTGGGGATTGTTGTCTCTGTGGAGGAGTGTTTAAGCTACCATTTCGGTTCGGATGTCGCCTTTTTAAGCCTTGTAGGGGGCGGAAGTGTAAGTTGCCGGTCGATTGGTTCGACGTTGGCAAGGTTCAGATAGTTGGTTCAGGCTTGTTCCAGCAGACTGCGGTTAGGGTGAAGTTTGTCCAGAAGAGGTTCTGGCAGCTCAGAGAAATCGTGCGAATAATCGGCGACGACGCTTAGAGTTCAGGTTGACGGTCGATCTTCTTGAAAGTACCACCCCGGATTGGGTGTGACGAGTTTTGGAAAACAGAGGAACTTAGCCCGAGTTACTTTGGGCCTTTTTGAGTTCATGTGAAGAATAGGCCAGGTTGCCTATATGTTAGCTTTTGCCGTCCGACTTAGGAGGCAGTATGTCCGGTCTTTCGTATTGTTATGTTCGGGAAAGTATCGAAGATCCATCCAGAGTTCCCTAATGATGACCACGTTAGAGATGGTAACCCCGAGTTTTGGAAACTGAAGCAGTATCAGAAATATGGTAAGAGTTCGAGTGTACGACAGCCTCAGGGATCGCATGCAGCCCGGTACCATTTGTTGGGTCGTCGGAGCAAGGCTCGCAACAAAGTGACAAAAGTGGTATCATTTTGGTGATGTTAGAGGTGTTTCCTCGTGGGCTTGGATGTAAGTATTTCGCGTGGTGTTTCGTGGCCGACGTGGCGTGTTTGTTCTCGTAAGAATAGTAGTGAAGACTATCTTGGCGCGTTTGTTTTGAGACTTAGAAGGAACATTCGGGACGAATGTTTCTAAGGAGGGGAGAATGTTATACCCCGTATTTCCAGAGTATGTACGCAGGGACGTACGTAGGAAATTTCGAACTTCAAGTAGGCTTGGCCGATTTAATTTTGTGCACAACACCCGGTTAGAGTCGTTTTCCGCAAACATTTTCACGATTTTCGTAGGGAATTTCCGGCTATGCCATATTTTATTTTTGCGGATTTTTCCGAGAGATTTAAACATTTGGACCAACAAGAGGCGACACTTGTCACCCTCTCATCGAACACCAAGGCGGTCAAGCTTGGCCAAAGTTGGCCATTTTGTCATGGAGTAGGTAGGATATTTGTGTGTTAGTTGGTTAAGGGCACTTGGCAAGATCTTGCCCTACACTTGCCTTGCACTTGGCATGATCTTGGCCATTGGTTGGCCTTCACTGACCTATAAATACCCACCCTTTGGAAGACAAATTCATCCACAAATTTGCCTAAGTCTTGAAAGCTCTCTTCTCCTCCTTTGTGTTGAGTTCGGTAGGCCTCCCCTGTGGCCGAGAGCACCCCTGGGGTTCTAGCCGAGTGTACCCCCTGCCTAGTTGCCTTCGTATAATACCCCCCTTTGTGGTGTAGAAATACTCTCAAAAGTATTGTTATAATGCCCAAATTACCTTAGTCGTATACCTTGTTGTATTCTAAGGTTATACCTTTACGAAAAACCCAGAAATACTATTATACTTCCCGCTCACACAAACCGAAACCCTAGGAAAATCTCCATAGTCAGATTTGGAGTATTGTGTAGAAGTTGGTTAGAACTTCTAAGGGTGGTTTAGAGCGGTTGGGCGCTGAGTTGGAGCTAAACGTTGCCCGGGATCGACATTTTTAATCGATAATTATGGGCTTATCGAGGTAATTATCTTGTCCTCTATTGTAATTGGAAATTACATGATGTTGATTATATAGTTGAAGTATACTATATATAGTATCAACTTAATGTTGTGGCAATGTCATGGACTTAAGCCCAATTTAAAGTTAAGAACCGAATCAGAATTACGTAGGATCAGACATGAGACTTGTGTGGTTGTGGGTAGGAAGGGCTGCCCAAATTCCGTAGGATCTTGCATCTAGATTTATTCTACCGAGTAGTCTAGACTTTGATAGACTTGTGTAACTGTTTAGGTTGAATGTTCTGCGAGTAGCATGGGCTACTTGAGAAGGTGGACCGTGCTAGCCGGGTTATAGCCGAGCGATTTTCTAATAGTCGATAATCGTCGCGAGGTATGTGAACCTCTTCCTATCTCTTCTAGCATGATATGTGTATAACTATATAGTGCGGTAGACGTCGTGTGTTAATTGAACATAGTTGTGCGGCAATGTCTTTTGACTTAAGCCCGAATAATAATAATCTTGAAGTAGTTGAGAGAATTAAGAACTGCTTTTAAAAGAAAAGTGGTACTTGGTTTTAAAAGCTTAAGAGTTATACTAGCTTTATGGGAAGTTAGGTATAACGGCTTAAGAGAGATAAAACGAATGATTTATTTATTTTAGAAGTTAAGAGACTTGATCTTGTAAGATAAGAGACTTAACTTAAATAATTATATGAATTTTGTGTGAAACCTCATTCGTGAGTAATGAGTACTTGATTTTTAAAGGGGATAATGTTTCTGATTTGAAATCGGATGTGTATCGACAAACCACCGCGTTAATAAAGGAAATGTTTTGATTAATGAAGTATTAATAAAACCAGTAGAAACTTCCATCTGCATAGAAGCTAAGATGAGACAAAATGATATTTCCTAGATCATGGCTGCCGTAATAAGATTGTTATAAACAAGAATATCCTACTCACATATAAGGCTTATGTTTCTCAGATGGTTTAAAAGAGAATTATATTCTTAAATGAATAAGACTATGAACTACGAAACCTTTCTAAAATAAGAAACGTGAACATTTGAAATTAGGCAAACTTGGACGTTTGGAAAATAATGTTGTTACTTGATTTTACAAAGGTAAGTGTTTAAAAATACAGTCACTCTATTTTATACTACGGGTATTGTGTGACTTATGTGAAAGCAACAGATCTTTTAAAGGATTTAATGTATGAAGTACTTTAGGGATAGATACCCGAACTTGTTAGCATAAAGTACCTTGTGTGAATAACTTGATTGTGTTGGTTTGAGATAGCCTTGTAAATACTTTCTTGTTGATGTGATAAGTAAACATGTTAGGATGCTACAGTGTTAGTATCTTGTGTGATCGTGATGTAAGGGTCATTCTTGTGCTTACGTTGTTAAGCGTTAAGCGTTGTACTATTATTGTATCACATACCGCTTTGACTTATTATACCGAGGGCTTGCCACCCTCGATGCAGTCTATACGGCCTATGCGGTCCTTGTGACTATCGCGGAGTCGCGGTAGCTCGGGATTGATCATTTCGTGTTTAGCGACGCGGGATTCCCTATGCGATGCCGAGACTATGCGGTCTTTTGAGACTATGCGGGTTGCGGAGCCTAGCGGATACTGGGGTTAAGCCGCCTCGATGCGGTATACCTCGGGTGATGCAGGACCATGATTGATGAATACCTCATGCGGGTGCGGTGACCTATGCGAGTCGCGGTAGTTCCAGAATAGACGCCACATTGATCTGCGGGCGGTGGCGAACCGATCGTGTAGTGCGATCTAGAAAGACCTCGTGATCTGATTTAGGACATTTTTGCATTGTGGGTCTTAGTAGTCGGCTATGCCTTCGTATTTACCCCGCATTTCTATTGTGATAACTTTGAGGCGTGAGTCCACGACTTGACATGATCGCTATTTATTGTGAATCGTAGTTTGGTTATCATACATGTCTCCTGCTTTATATAGACTACTATGATTTCATTTACGATTTTAGTTTCACATACTTGGTACACTGTCTTGACCTCCTAGGGCCGCGTTCACGCCGCAGTAAAGGTACACGATCGTTGATCCTCGCTCTTAGGGTCACGATTTAGCGTTTGGAAAAGCTCCGTTTCTCCGAGGCTTATCTTAGTATAGTCCCCGTTGTAGGTATTTACATTCGAGGTATGGCGGGCCCTGCCCCGCCATTGTTGTCGTATCATTTCTTAGAGGTCTGTAGTAATCTTTGTTGTAAGCGTGGTTTGTAAAAAGATTAAACTGTTCATTTGTAAGAGTTGTTATTTATATATATCTTAGAAGCAAGTTTTTCTCGACATTCTTGTTTTGTAATTCATCGGTTTCATGTATGTGTTTTTATGTTCCGCTGATTACTCTGAGGTTGTATCACTAGGGTGCGTAAGGCACCCACGCCCCGAACGGTCGTGACATACATACTGGAAATACGGGTATAACACTTGCTAACTCGGGCCAGGTCTTTGTCGCGTCGACATTTGTCACTTGGCTACATCACACTGAATATCTATTATCACTTCGTTGAATTCATCTATATCTTTGTACCTCTCTTATCTATTTTCCATCCTTCTATTATGGTCTGTAGAAATTCAGGATTCAACATTCACCTATTAAAATATCTGAACTTATACTGAGCCTTTATGCCTACTTCCCACCTAATTAACTCAAGAGAATGTTCATATAGGTCTGGTTCCATGAAAGACACCGTAGAAGCATGTAGGTTATCATCTCATTCTTAATTAGTAAGTGATGCTATACACCCTGCTTGCCACTCATTTCACCATAACCCGCTACCTACTTCTTAAAATCCCTTATTTCAGTCTTAACGACCTAACAACTCACTCTTCTATTCCATTTTAATGTCCAGTTGAAATCACTCATTATTGTGGTCCTTGTATCTGGCCATGTAACCTTCCAATATCTATTAACAGTTCATTTTTAAGAGCCACATCATTAAACGCATTCACCAAGGTAATATGAAAACTTTTATTCATACCCATATGTGTCACCCCGCAGTGTTCCAACTATTCTGTACATCTTTTAATATCTACCTCATCGAGATGAGGCTTCCAAGAGACCAAATAACACCATCTTAGCATTCTGCGTGAACCAGTGCATTGAAACTGTGCATGAATACATACCTTGGTTACCAATCCTTCAAATAACTTCTTAACTGAAAATATGAACTCCAGAGATTACAATATTTAAAATGCTTGACACAACTATACACTAATAGGATGATCATCATTCCCAAGTTCTAAGTCATTTGCGAAAGAAACTCAACTAATCCCTATGTCCAATACTTCCCAACATTCGGTCCAAAGTAAGAAAAAAAATGTTTTCATTGTTTTATATCAATCTTATTATTCCAGAAGTAATAGCCCGTTCTTATTCTTACATGTGAGCAATATTCTTTTGCAGTTTTCTACCTTCACATAGTCCAACAACATGGTATACCCTAAAACAGTCACAGATTCTAACAATTAGCGCTCCAAATTTAATTAGAGGTATGAAGGAGAAAAGCATAGGTAAGCTTCATTTTCTATCTTTGGAAGGAAAAGTTCAATCTCTGTAACTATAGAGCAGATGACGTAGAGACTACTGCAATTCATTTCACAAGTCGACACTTCATTCATGGTCTGAAAGGGATCTCTTCACTACTCGTAATTATAAACTATTTCATTTCTTTTAACACTTGTTCACTTATTTCTTACTTGTCGTACTTTCCATAATTCCAACACATTCTAGTATACATACGTAATCTCGGACATTGCTCCTGGATCTAATCCTTGATGATATCATCCCTTAAGTGATGAATTGTTAACTTATTTTCTTATTTGGTACGTAAAAGATTCTGAAGAGTTACATTACCTGATGTTGACCTAGTATCTCCAAACCTGGTCATCATACTTCTATTCAAATTCTTCCACTTTCCTTATGGCTTGACACACCAGGTCAAGTCCGATTTACTCTGATTTTCCCGCCAGAGCCAGCATTGTCTTTTGGAACATAAGCGCAACCACGATAATTATTAGGAAGAGGGGATTATCCTATTGACATAGCTCTACATTGCACGATCTATAAGATGAAAGAGTAGAAACTAATCTTAAATGTCCGGCAGCCTCCTGTGTATAAGTATGGTGCACAACATACCCATACACAAGACTCTACTAGACACGGTCTGTAGACATTCTGAGGACTAACTGCTCTGATACCACTTTTTATCACGACCCGACCCGACGGGCCGCGACTTGGCGCCCTAATTGGACGTCATTACTGACCTGTCATACTTAATCCATTTGATACCAAGATTAATAAAATTCCGGCAGCATAACGCTGCATCTACAAGATGTGCCGAATAAGCAGGCGGTCGACCGCTTTACATAAATTACTGCCTCGGAGGAGACACAACTAACCAACACAATATAATAAACAAGCTGACAAGGCAGCCACCAACATAAGGGAACATCCCAAATAGAAATACGAAAGCATGGCTAAACAAACACGTCTACACTCCTCATAAATCAACCCACGACTATCTACAGTCCTCTAGGAGTACAAAAATGACATATGACGGGACAGGACCCCGTCGTGCCCAAGATATACATAAGTCTGAAATATAAAAGTCTGTACCAAAGTGACTGGCTCCGGAACAAGGGAGCTCTTTAGCAGCTGGGTAGATGTCCTAAACTGGAGGGTCACCTAACCGATCACATGTACCTGCGGGCATGAACGCAGCCCCCCGAAGAAATGGGGGTCAGTACGAAATAATGTACTCAGTAAGTAAAACATGAACTACTGTAAAGAGGATTGTAACTGGCCAGAAGATAACATGAGACATATATGAAAAATCAGAGATACCAATGCAACTGTACCATATGAAAAGAAAGTCATGCATGTCTAACAATCATCATAATCAAGATCATCTCCGTATATATAACTACCCGGCTCATCCTGGGACTCGGTCCTCATGCTTTATACATATAACTACCCGGCCCATTCTAAGACTCGGTCCTCATATTCTGTGCATATAACTACCCGACTCATCCTGGGACTCGGTCCTCATGCTTTATACATATAACTACCCGGCCCATTCTTAGACTCGGTCCTCATATTCTGTACATATAACTACCCGGCCCATTATGGGACTCGGTCCTCATATTCTGTACATATAACTACCCGACCCATTCTGGGACTCGATCCTCATATTCTGTACATATAACTACCCGGCCCATTCTGAGACTCGGTCCTCATAACATACAATCACAACTTACACAAGTAGAATATCATGATAAACCATATGCAATACAAATCATTATCCGAGACTCCATGTAATAATCATGTGCATTTCAAATCATCATATAAGACTCAATGGAATAATCATATGTCTTTTTAACTCTTCATATAAGACTGAATGAAATAAGTAAAATAAATTATCCTTTAGAAAATCAAGGCACGATCTCATGAATCATTTTAAAACATCTTTTGGAAAGTCAAAGCACTTATCATATGATATATTACTTTAATAAAACTAGACTTTGAAGGAATCACGTACGTCCGCCGTACTTTCATTAAAATCATGCCAGAAGGAAGAAGGAAGATTTTCACAACATCATGCCAAAGAATGAAAGGATAGTCTTACATACCTTATAGTCGAGCTAACCAACTCACTATTAGAATATGCCTCGTCTAATACTCTAACCTATAATAATAACATTAGGCCTGTCAACTCTATGATTCCTAACGCAAGTTAAATTTAATGACGACTTCCCTGAGAAATTTGAATGACTTCCCCTGTTTATATGTACATCCACAAATTTCAAACCAAGCCAGCAATACCAACAGCAAGTCATAACTCAAATATATAACCACAAAAATCTCAGATATTCCATTTATGTCATCATAACGTATTCCTTCTCTTTTATTTTTAAGCGATATCACAACTACAACAAATCAGGTGATTACTACACCTATTTCTCATGTTAATTCAGTCCTTAGTCCATCTTAGAACAATCTTAAAATAATCCATCAACTCTAATTACAACAACAATAACCAAGTTCTATAATTTGTAACATAACACTCTTTTTACACTTTACTTCCTTTAAGACATGTATTAGTAATTACCATAACTTATATACATGTTCATAGTCAAACTCCCAACATTTAAACTTCACAAAATCATCCCCTAACTTGACGCGATAATAACCAAAAATTCCAAGCAAGCCTTTGGCCAATATTTACAAAACCAATCATTTTCTTAATTCCTTAGAGTCCAATCTTGTTCCAATAATTCTTTATGAACAATTATAACTTATATGTCGAGATTCTCTTCCAATATCAACATGCCAAGTAGCGACGAATTTCACAACACAATAATCGAATATGACAATTCCAAGATTAGTAACATTAGTCCTAGTATCGGCTACAACATTCAAATTATTCACATGCAATGTCTAAATTCAAGATTTATTTCTAACACATGTCCATTACTTCAACTAAAATAATATGCAACTTCAATTATAGCATAGATTGAAGAATTTCATACCTTAATTAAATCCCCAAAACAGTCCCGATTTTTAGTCACTGCTTCGTCAGTTGAACTTGTAACGTCCATTACTCACTACTCCGGTTTCCTATTGACGAGCGGTTTGTTGTTTTGGAAACTAGACTCGACGAAATTCATTTTAGGATTTTGAAACACCCAAAAACTCCTAATATGCTAGGATATATTCCCTTCCAAAGTTGACTACAAATCTGCCCAGCAGTTCCGATTTTGCCACTGTTTTCGCTCCAATTTTTTCTCTCAATCTTAACACCTCTTTCAACTCCAAATTAGCATGCATGTATTCTATAGGTTATAATCTATATTCCTTGCACGTTTTTCTTCCAAGATTTTGTCTCAAAAACCTTGAAATTCCAGGGCCTAGCTCACGGCAAAGCAGTGATATTCCTCAATGTTTTTGTGGTGATTTTTGGTGTAGAATTTGTAGTGTGAATTAATTCTTGGAACATGAATCAAAAACTTAAATTTTTCTTATAGGATAGGGGTGGGTCACAGCTGGAAGGGGTGAGGAAGAGGGAGATGGAGGGTCTTGTTTTTATTTTAGAAAGAATGAGAGGGAGAACATTGGTTACAAAATCTGAAAATAATTTTTATAATATACACATTGGTCCCCCTAGCTAATACACTTTGATCCATTAATTGTCTATTTAAACTAAATCAATCCCCAAGTAATAAATCTTAATCCCACTTCTTTTACACTTAATTCTCATTTCCTTTAATTCTCGGAAATTCCATAAGGTCTCGCATTCTCCATGTCGTAATTTATGTAATACTAATCCGTAAAAGAATTTTCCGACGTCACATTCGTCGTTATCAAAATTATTCTATAATCACATCCTTAAGTATATTAATTTCCAATACTCGAATCCTATTTTCCTTAATTACGTCCTTACTTGTTGTCTTAAACTCACGAGGTGTAACATATTACCAATAAGAAAGTGCTAGTAACCAACCGGCTTCCATACCATCTTTTTCTTCTACACAACCTCAAAAAAGACATGTTGTTTCTGCGGCTAGTATTGAAAGTCTTAGAAAAACAATGTTTAGTGGTAACTCTACTAACCAAGTTAGCGAGTTTGATATTTTTGTTTTGCAGGGTATTGTACAGTACCAAACAGTTCTCAATGAAAAATGATGTGAAAACTTGCTGAAATACTAGAATTACCTCTGGAGTTTATAAAAAATATGTGGTTTCAGCCGAAGATTGAGAGGCTACCTGACTTAATCAATTGAGAAATTTCACACTTGGACGTGATAATAGAAATGGGCTGGATTTCGGCGTGTTATACAACTGTGAATTACCCATCCAAAATGGCCAGATTTAAATTTCCTAACAAACATGTTATCGAGGGAAAGAGTGATATTGGTAATCCTCGAGGTTGACTTATTTGTTATCTTAAGGGTCACAAGATAATTTCAAAGGGGTGTATAAACCATTTAGTTGCCGTTAATGAAACTCAAGTTGTAGCACTGAAATTTGAGTCAGTGTCTGTACATCCTGGTTCCACAGATGGAGTCATTGATTTTGCGATTGATTTTTTTTTCCTATACTCAACCAATCTCTAGTCCACCTTATGGTATGTGTTGGCTGAAGTATGAGAAATAAAAGACCAATTGAAAGACTTATTGTAGGAGCCACGTTTCTAGCTCCTACGCGAAGTCCACCTAGCAACACAATCGTGAATACACAATACTCACTCTCCACGGTTGTGTGATGGTGCCTCGAGATCACAATGCATAATGCACTAAAACGACAACAACCAAAATGTGATTTTCTTATTCAAAACCCTGATCAAATAACTAAGTTCCAAAATATCTCATGAACCTATGATAAGTCTCAAATTAAGGAACGGGGTGCTAAAACTCAAAATAAGGGATTTGTTGTTGCATTCACTTCCTTTTAAACAAATGTTCATTCTTGAAGGGATTTATGATTTACATGTGTTTTCAAACCGTTGGGATATCTACTTCGCATGTCTGACTAGTCTCGCTAGTAGCTTTCCTAATTGGATGATTCTTCCGAAGCACTTTCACTGAAGCTATGTCTTTTAATGTTAGCTTCTAGACTTGTCTATCAAAATAGATGACAACTCCTCATAATTCATATTCTCATCTAATTGTACTGTATCCAACTTAAACAACTGGGACGTGTCCTCAATATACATCTGTCGCATCGACACATGAAATATAACATGTATCGCTATTATGTCCTGTTGCAAGACAAGATTGTAACCCCACCCCCTCCTCACCCCTCGCGATTCGCTCCAAATCCTCAATGGTCCAATGAACCTATAACCTAATTTGCCTTCTTGTTAAAACAAATTATTAATATTCGATTGCTAGTTGTTGTAGGAAAACATCTCTAATGGGAAATATTTTGTCTCAATGACCTTTAAAATCAATAACACATTCCCTAGACATATTCTTGGGGATATGAATAGTCCGCTTGGACTAGTCATCAGTCTATAGTCGGAAAGCTATGTTATGCTCCACCTCTGTACCCAACTATCTCTGTATGAACGGCCAAAAGTGTATCGTAAACTATGTCTCCTCATAAAAATGATAGAAAGGGGAACCCCTTGTAATCGAACTATCTCTCGGATATAAAATTGTTCACGCTTCTCCGAAGAGTAAAGAGGTCTAAATAGTATGAAATACGTTGATTTAATCAACTTGGCATAATAATCCAGATTGTGTCAAACTTCCTTATGGTAAGTACCACAAAGTCCATATTAATGCAATCTTGTTTTCACTCAAGTATAACCATCTTTAGAATCAAACCACCTAAACCATCCGGTTTCTAATGCTCATACTTATCTTGTTTGAAATACAAATATCATGATGATGGCCAATAATGTCCTTCATCCTACACCATCAATAATGATGTTTTTAGTTACAATTTAACTTTACGGAAGTTCTCATGTGGCTCCCATCAGAACTTCCCTTACTCACTCTTATTAGCTAATTGAGTAAATCAAATCTCATTTAAGTCATTAAATATATTTTTACAATTTGCTTAAAGATCAATTGACGATATTTCCTTATAGATCTCCATGCCATTCATTTTCTCATTACTTTGGGTCTCTCATTTTCCATTTTTATTGGCATTACTATAGGTGCTCTTGTGGTAAAGAAAACAAAACTATGAAAAGAAAAGCCATAATATATACATTCTTCACATTCAATGATTTTTAGGCTTTAGTATATATTACAATTGCAGAAGTCTTTTAATAATTAAGCAGTTCTTTTTCCATTAATTTTTCACGCTATTTGGCATGTAAGGAATTACCAGTCAAATCTGTTCCTTCTCAATTGAATCCAGTGGGAAGCGGTGTTTGTCCAGGACGTCCCCGTCTGATAACGGAAGAACGGAAAACGTTAAAAGTTTCTGCAAGCAAAAATAATTCATTAATATGAGTCTCTCTAGAGTTGATGCATGTCATTATTATTCCAAAGAAGATGACATATATGTAAATAAGCTATTATTTAAATCAATTCACCAAAATAATACGTTTTAAAAAATATTTAAAGAACTAGAATAAACGTATTATACATTATTTTATTTAAAAAATCTAAGTTCAGTGATTGACGGCGTTAAAGGATAATTCGTACATGTGAGTAATGTTTTACTCTTAATACGTAATTGAGAGTGACGACTCTAAGAATAAAGAATCTATGCGCGGACAATTTTTGTACGAAATCTGACATTGATTCATTTTAAAGTTGTAATTTAGAGCTACAATTTTTTGATTTAAAAAAAAAAAAAGACAGATCAAACTCTGGGAATGAAACTCCCGGAAGGAAGGAGTATTTTTTCCCCTTGAGGGAGCTCACTCGGCAGAAATTCAGTATTCACTTTTCTTTTAGATGCATTTAACTATGGATTTATGTTATAGACATAAATAGTATAATGTTTTTACAATGTCATTATGTTAACACTAAAAAATTATTTAAGTGTTTAGCCAAAATTCAGTGACAGCCGAACTATTCTAGAGCCGAATTTACTTCTAGCACTCGACTACAAGAGTTTCATCGGCTACTAAGGCATCTTAGTCGAAGTCGTTAGTTAGAGGTACGACTGAGACCCACTCAAATGCATACGCCTCAACGACCAAGTCAAAAGGATTTCTAGAAACTTAAAAGCGGTACCGACCAACAACAGCTGAAAACAAGGGCCATTACCCGAGCAAGAGGAGTAGAGGGAGAGAAAATCGGCACCACCTCCCCCATAATCGGCCATTGAACTTAGTGGTTTACTTGATGGTTGACATGGGGGGCACGTTTGTACTATTTTTTTATCCTTTTTGTAGTATAAATAGGAAGATTCTTTTGTATATATGACACACAATCAATCAAACAAATTAAATATTTTATCTATCCTTACTTTATCATTTACTTTACTTTATCCTTCACTGTACTCAGTTGCATTCATGCTTCTTACCTCTTAGGTTACTAATACCACTGTTCTAATGCTTTCTGGAGTACTTGGTACCCCATTGATGGAAATAAAAGTTCCATTTACAGCCCGAATCGCTTCAGTTAAGGAACCAATTTGTCTTCCGATTTGATCGATACAACGGCTGAAGACAGAATCCGGGGCGAGAACAAATTTGGCACGCCCAGTGGGACCATAGGTGAATTAATAGATTGATTCTCCAGGTCAGGATCATTCTTGGAATATGTGTCTAAGGCCGATAAGAAAATGAACCTTGAGTCCAATCCACATCCTAAACAAAATCCTCCCTGAAAGAACAACGAATCGGTATCCTCCTCGTGTATGCCTACATCGGTTGATACCCCTCCAGTTCCTCCATCAACCCAAGTTGTGGAAGACTCCATGCAATCGAAGGTCCAATCATAATGACCACATCTTTCATTAGACAACAGATCGACTTGGGCATCCACTACATTATGTGCAGTTTCTAAACAATTGGTGACATTGTGAAGTGGTCCTAACGAAGAACACTACTGGTTTAAATCGACTATTTACCATGACCCCACGGGTCGCACTTCCTCGATGCGACGCCACCCCGTAACAAGATCCATTTTAATTACCTCCCAAAACTAAGTCGGGATCTAAATAAATGCCGTAATAGTCCACCGGCTTCGTGCTCAACCTTGACACATTACTAATTCGGACATTATGCAACAACTCTGCTACGTCCCTCTTCAGGCCATCTTACCAATACATACATCTGAGGTCACGACACAACTTAGTCGACCCCGAACAATTAGAGAAATAAGCACTGCGTGCCTCACTTAAAACCTGGCGACAAGTCTGCGGCAGCGGTACACACGATCTATCTCATATCACAAGGCATCCGGTGCTACTCAAACAGGCTCTTCTCTTCTCGGAGAGCCGTATCATAACTGGATCCTCATATTGTCGCCTTTTTACCTCCTCAATGACGGAAAACTCGGCAACCTCTCGGATCTAAACTTTATTAACCTTGGAAACAAATAATCGATCCCCTCGGCTCGGTAGCTGAAGAATCTCACGGACCACGTCCTGTCTATCTGGCTGCCCATCTGACAGACTACCCATAGATCCACGACTAAGAGTACTTGTAACTGTCTTGGCTTTCCCCAGATGGTATATGATATCGATATCACAATCCTTGAATAACTCTAACCACCATCGCTGTCGCAAATTCTACTGCCTCAGTCTGCATATATACCGGAGGCTTTTGTGGTCTGCACAAATATCCACATGAAGTCTATATATACGGCATGCCCCCAAATCTTCAAGGCATGATTTAACTGCCGCCAGCTCTAAATCGTGAGTGGCGTAATTTCCTTTCCTGCTTCCCTAACTACCGGGAAAACATAGGTTCTATCCTTATCGGGTTGCGTCAGTACACAACCTAGCCCAACACCCACTAGTCTTTCAGGAGGAGTTAGAACTGTAGTCGAGTAAACTTATCTTCCAATAACTGGAAACCTTTCTCATTCTTGCGAAATATTCGGGTGTCCTTAATCTCAATTATGGTTCCTGTTTCCCTTTCTCTGCTGCAACCAAACTTGGTCACTAACTTAGATTTGATTATTTTGCTTGCCTCATGGCTAAGACTTCCGATCAAATTCAATTTAGGGGGGGAAGGTTTCCTTGATTTCGTCAAGTAGTAACCCGATTATTTTCTCCCAGCTCGTAGAGCTTATAGTCAGGTATTCAACCTTAATTTACTGTATTACCTATTCCAATAACTTGTCAAGATATCTTATCGTTCGAGTGTCCACTCGCCTTTCCTTTATAAGTTATTTCAAATGGCCCTGGGGTCCCTTACCCCTCCGTATTTTCTTACAATCTTTCTCGTCAGTACCGATGCTACCACCTTTCCTCGATGTGTTCTTACTGCCCATTATTTACTAATGGTCTTACACTAGTCTGGGGTAATCATATCTCGTGCAACTTACATAACCATAGTCGTATTCTCTTTTATCATTCTGGTCATAACCTTACCTTATGCTTATTATTAACAAAAATATTTCTATCTTGATTCATAATCGTGCAGTTTCATATATGCGTACTACCTGCATTTTTCCTTACGACACTTCCTCGACTATTTCGTACGTCATTCTTAATTACCTCAACACAATACTTTTCCCATGGTTATCTAAATCTGTAACCTATGGCATGATGATACTGAAGACCTTACCAGTCTCATATCCTTCGTCTAACAACATGGGTACACATAACCCCATAATACGTAAAACTGTCCTTATGTGGGGGAGAGAACTTATCTCCATCAAATAAACTTTCCTTGGAGTCACAACCCTAATCACAAGGTCCTCTTGCGGTCCAGCAAATATCTAATCATCACGCACCGCCTTAAAGTCATATAGATTTTTAAAACCTACCAAAGATGCCCTCAGCTTTCCGCCGGCAGCACTCGTACTTATTTTATTCTTGCCTTGCACATTTTCCTGAAAATTATCCGGAAGGTCGTGGCCCTGACCGCCACACCAAACCAACTCCAAGTACCTCCAAGGGCACTTAACATAAATTCCTTCAAATTCAATTATTACTTACTTTCTGCGTCAATTTACCTCACATGAACAAGTCACATAGACTTATTAAAATCATCAATGTCAAAGAAGGAAGGATAATTCACTGGTTACCACCACTTCTCTCCCTATCCGCTCGATAACCGACTTCAGGAAAGCTGATGCGAATCAATCTCTCTCTATAGACCACGTTGGTATAACAAGAGACCAACTAGCCCGTACTCATAATGACCTCGATGTCTGTCATAACAGCTCTGCTAGGTCTGCTAGGGTCCAACGACTGTATCGTTACCGGTAATTATTATCTAATCGCTCAGCTACCACCCAACACTCACGGGTGTAGTCACCTCGAAAGGTCCTCATGGATTCAGGCTCCATTTCTTTACATTTGGTTTCTCTCTTTCTTATTGGTCGTACTCTTCCCGTACTCCCAAACTTATTCTAGCGTACGTACATAGCCTTCATACTGATTCGGGCCTCCAATATTTGGAGTTACTATTCTAAACAACATAAGGCCATTTCGGCTCTCACACCGTTCCGTGGAGCGTCCACGAACCCGTAAAATGATTAACTAGACTTGGGCCTTATACCTCGTGACCACATCACGTGGCGGATTACTACCAGATCCCATTCTATTCACTGTAGGCGACCTTAATAGGTTCTCAACCCGACTCGGCGTCATACTTAACTCTTATCCTTGGTCTGACTTAACTTTTTACTACCCGAGAAGACCTTATATACCTATGGTCTCGGCGGTTATCAACATTCTTAGGCTCGCAATTTCCATGCTCCAAGCCTATCTTATCAGTCCCCCGTAATCGGGTACAAAAACTTCTCGTAATACCATAATCGTGTTGTCTTGACCACAACAACCATACTTTCTCCGTCCGGATCTCGCCCGTACAATTCCCTTAAGCATACCACGTAGCTTAAGTAACTAACATAGTCTTCCATTTAGTCCCTTAATAATAACTTCTTAAGGGTCCATTACCTTTTCCGACAACTCATCATCTCCTAATTATCTCAAATTAGCATGTAAAACCTTGATGAGAGTTCCTTAACTGTTCATACATTCCCGGTATCTATTTAGTCCTTACCAAATCTTGGTAATCTAAAATCATTCTAGGCAACACGCGTCCGACCCTCATACATAAATATGTATAGCTGTATGTCACAATACCAACTATACTACTAACATTACCTACCTGGATACGTAATCCACATCATATTTCCTAGTCATTTGCCTTTCTCGTGGCTAAACAACATAACTTTGTTAGGAGAGCGACCACAACCACAACTCTGTCGCGATCTTGAGTGAGAAGAATGAAACCAATCCTAAATGTCTGCAACCTCACGATTATAGATGTGGTGCACAACACCGATAATCAAGACTCTACTGAACCGCGGTCGTAGACACTTTCAGAGGACTAAGCGCTCGATACCACTTTTGTCACGACCCGACCGGGCGCGGTGTGCTACTGGGCACCCCTTTCGATACATCGAGAGAATAGCGGTGAACATACACAACTTATAAAATGCTTAACCATAAAATAACAACAGGCTAGCCGATAAGGCCACCTTCCGTAAACTATACAAATAAAACAGTACATTTTTTTCCTTTACAACCCAATCCACAAAGGTGACTACAGACCTCTAAGAATAACAATCGTGGACGGGGGGCCCACCATACCCTGAATATACAACTACCAACCATACGAGGATAGGCCTCGGAGTAATGGAGATTCCAACAGTGAGCAGTGATCCTAAGAGTGAGGATCAAGAACTGTATACTCTACTGCGGCATGAACGCGCCGAAGGAGGTCGAGTATAACATGTACCAAATATGTGGCCCGAAATCAGTAGTGAAATCATAAGTCTAAAATAAAGGCGGAGACACGTGTATGATAACTCAAACAACGATGACAATGTGCCTTACTAACACCGAGAGTAAACAAGTATATATTTTCTGCATAAAAATAGGAGGCTCATGATCAAAACGGGTCCTCGCCTGTAGTATCAATAAGCAATCCTACTCACGGGACTATTTCACCGCGTGGGTCTGTGGACCGCATGAGGTATTTCTCGCATAAATTTGTACCGCGCGTGGGACTATTTCACCGCGTAAGCCCATAAGGACTCGCGTGAGGTATTCCTCGCATCATGGGTAGCAAATCCACGAGCAGGTGGTATAACGTCTTGGAGGTTTACCTCATTTATACTCTTATCTGACGGGTGGTATAACGTCTTGGGGTTTACCTCATTTATACTCTTACCTGGAGAAGGTGGTATAACGTCTTGGGGTTTACCGCCATTTATACTCTTACCTAGCTTAACTACCATTATACATAACATAAGCCTCTGGCATCATACATAACATAAGCACTACCGGCTTATCATACAATAAATAAGAAAGTTAAGAAATCCCCCTAACTTCTTATTAGTCTTATTCATATACACTCTCATTTTAGTTTACTTAAGGCACTAACATGTCATTATAAAATCTGGAAATTTAACCCAAAGTACTACGTGCTTCTATTCTTTTAAAATGACTCCTTTTCATATAAAACTTCCAAGATACTAATAACCGCAGTATCAAGTCATAACTACATTTTAAGACAAGTCATAACTACATTTTAAGACAAGTCACAATACCTTTTAGAAAATACATTTTCAGGCTTCTAAATCAAGTGACTTCTTTCTTTTAAAACCTTAAGCAATTGATGCATTTAAATCAATTTGCCTTTCATTATCAAGTCATTTATCATACTTATATTACTTAGAGTAAACCACTCTTTTTAACTTTTCATAAAGCTATTATAACCAACTTCCCATAAAGCCGTTATACTAGCTTTATACTTTAGAAACTTACATTCTTCTTTATAACCAAGAGACTTAAACTTTCCAAACAAAACAAGTATCATATACTTTCGAAATACTTAAAGTCTCTTAACTTTTAAAAACCAAGATATCCTTATTATTTTTAAAACAAGTGAGTTAATTCCGTAACTCAAACAACTTGAACATTCTTAAAATAAACAAAGGATATCAAATGGACTAGATTCGTCAAAACCTCGTACGTCTACCGTACTATACAATTACAACTTATTCATGCTCAAGAGATAAGAAAGTTCCACATACCTCTTCGGCTCAATCCACTTGCCAAGTCCAATACTCCGTACGTAGTATGTCAACCTATAATGACCATAGTACGTCTATTAACTTCTTACTTCAAACGTAGAATATTCCTAGTGCAAAGTCACTAAATTCTACGGAAAATCGGACAACACTTCTTTTGTTTCTACATACTTTGCCACCTTTTTCAAGGCCAAATTCAATAACCAAACACGCCACATTTAAGTCTCAACAAGTAGTTAAAAATAGGGGATTACACGCTTAATCAAGACATGTAAAATTCCGCCCCACAATAAATATCAAACTAGTCCAACATATAATGTCCATTCGGCAAAATAGGGACAACAATACAAATTCTTTTCCAATCCCTTTTCAATCCAAGTGGTTTAATATAACATGTTATCTAGCCACAATTGATTATAACTACTACAATCCTCAAGTAGGTAAACATGCGACGATTCTAATTATCGACCAAATTGTAATTCAATTTCAAATGACTCAACATGTCATTTTCGGATTTGAGCTTCCAAATTTCCATAACACTTATCAATCTTCATAATACATATCACATGATCATTTCTAACTTATAATAACATGGAATCTTCAATTACAAAAGTAAGACGAAGATTATACCTAATTTAGCCCAAATATGATCCAAGATTACAAGTCGATCCTTAGCAACTTTAGCTCCCCCTTTCGACGTTCCAAACCACTCCAAGTAACCCTTAGAAGCTTATGAAGAACTCCTCTTCAAGTTCCAACTTCAAAGTTGAATAACTCCTTAGGTTTTCGCCTTGCGACTAATACGAAAACACCACTTTTCCGGGATCTTTCTATTGAGAAACACTTACAATACCCTTAGGTACCTTGGTTTAAAGTATTGGGAATTATGGACACAAATTGCAAAATTTTCTTGTGTGGAAACCCTCAAAGCCGAGAGCACTAAGTGCTTCTTCAAAAATTTCTTCAATATTTTTCTAAGTGTTGAGAATGACAAATTCTTGCTCTACTAGTGTACATATATAACATAATGGAGGGTCTAGATTAGTACATATGGATGGCTTGGATGAGTTTCACATGGATTTTGCCCAAGTGGCCCTTGGACTTTAGTCAACAATGTCAAGCTTAAGTCTTTGCAAGACTTGGTCATCTCTCTAATGGTCAAATGACCATCTTACCCATGCCATTTTCGCCCAAGACCAATAAGGGGGGTGACACGTGTCGCCCTCCCATTCGTCGCAATATCTCGTTTTCCGACAATTCCATAATTCCGATAAATGTTTACTCGTCTCAAATCTTAACATTTTTGAGTTCTTACGTACGTTCTTATAAACATATCTTGGAATTTCCGGGGTGTAACACTATTGGTCCAAAATATTTTATCTCCCCAAAATCTCCATAAGTGGTTAAATATCGAAAACCTTGTGGTCCCCACAAAACGTAAAATTTCCCGGGTGGGCCCCACATGACCAAATCTGAAAATAAAATCCATAATTCTTATAAATTCTATAAGTCTCAAATACCAAATTTGGGAATCCAATTCCCATTATTAAACACTTTTCCTTCACGGGTTTCGAAATATTTTTCGTCGGAAAAACAAATATTTCTTCCTTTTCGAACTAAATGTTGTGTTCTCGTACGTACGTCCTCACATACATACCCTGGAACTACGGGGTGTAACATTCTTCCCCCCTTAGAAACATTCATCCCGAATGTTCCTTCTAAGTCTCCAAAACACACGCTACGTATAGTCTTCACTACTATACTTACAAAATCAATTATGCCACATATGGCCATAATATAACACACGCGCAATACTTAAATCCAAGTCAACGAGGAATCACCTCTAACGTGTATAACATCACTATTAGCTCCCACCCATGGTCTAAAGTATACTCTCTTCGCACATTCACTTCACGTAAATAATCACTTCCATTCTTTAACACATGTTCGCTTCTTTTCTTACTCGTCGTACCCTTCTCGTACACGAACTCTTTCTAGTACCGTACCATATTTGATCATCGCTTGATTTCAAAATCTTGGGGTTACTACCTCCAAACTTGGTCATTACTAGCTTCAATTTCCTTTAAGGCCATTATCGGCCTTCACGACCCGGTTCCTATCGAACGCGTCTACAAACTCGTACAATGGTTACCTAGACTTGGGCCTTGCACCCTCGTGACATCACCTAGCGGGACCACCTCAAACATACCCCACTTCATTCCGGGTTGCGGGTTGACCCGCGATTGGTCCTCCACCCGACCCATGATCGCACTAAATTCTCATTCCTGGTCTGGAACAAATCTCACTATTCAAGTCATGAAAACCTAGTGGTCTTCTTAGCTTAACTACCCACTTTCATTCCATACAACCCATGGAATTATCACACTAATATACCCCACGTATACTATGTACCTCGACCAAGATCAACCGTAAAATCTTTTACTCAAGACGACCTTGCATCTAAGGTCTCCACGGTTATCAATATTCTAAGGCTCACAATCCCCATGCACCCAAACTTACCTTTCCGTCTAATCAGGTGTCTTAAATATAATTTACACAATACTATCCGAACATAACACTTAACATATAATCATATTTTCAACGCATACTAGTCCCTAAAGGGTTAAAGATATACCTGTAACTATTGCTTCACTTTCCCTTCGTCGTTCTAATCATAGTCCTGCCCTGCAGGGCGCATAGCTAGAGAAGGCGATGAACTAGCCACTGATCCCGAAGGCTGAGTCTTAACATCTGCGCTACCTCTGGTCGGACAATTCTTCGCAAAATGGCTCTGCCGACCGCAGGTAAAGCAAGCTCCCCGAATACCATGACACTCCCCAGCATGAAACTTATCCCAATGGCCACACCGAGGTAGGGGTGGTCTCATCTGACTAACATCCTTGTTCCTCGAAAACACAAACCTTGGAGCCCGACTGCTCCCGAATACGACGCCCGTAAATCGGAAGGAGTACTGCATGGTGAAGTGTATATCTAGCCCGCTGTTGAGTCTGTCCGCCTCAAAAGTTACCAAAGGACCCTGATGTCTTGGCCCTCTTATGCTGATCTCGGTCATTTCATCGACCTCTACGTTCCTCAGTTCCCTGTGCATAGGTCTGCATGCGGGAAATGTCCATGCCCGGCTGAAGAGCTACTCCTGTACAACCCTCTGCTAGATAATCATCAAGTCCCGTGATATATCGGTGCACTCTATCCTCCATGTCTGCCACTAGAGTGGGGGCATACCGAGCTAATGAGTCGAACTCTATGTTGTACTCCCGAACCGTCCGCCCATTCTGCCTCAACATCATAAAACTATCCACCCAGGATCTCCTCATCTGTGGAGGCAAGAAGTGGTTAAGAAACGCCTCCGAGAACTCGTCCCAACCAGCTGGAAATGCATGCTCCCCCTGGGACAGTTCCCATGAATCAAACCAGTTGACTGCAATATCCCGCAGCCGATAAGAACCCAGTACCACTGATTCAACCTCTGAGGCCTTAATTGTTATACCCCGTAGTTCCAGGGCATGTACGTGAGGACGTACGTAAGAAAATGCGACCATAAGTTTGGAAACAATGAAAGATTTGTTTTCCGACGGAAAATATTCCGAACCTTGTGAAGAAAATTTTACGTTTTGTGGGACCCACAAGGGTTTCAATATTTTAACTAATTATGGATTTTCCGAGAGATGAAATATTTTGGACCAATAGGAGGGCGACATGTGTCACCCCTAGGTGGGCCATGTTGGCCAATTTTAAGAGAACAAGTGGCCAAGGCAAGTGGCCAAGTCTTGCAAGATATTTGTTGGGCAAGTGGACAAGATGGACCCACACACACACATGTCCCCAATCTACACCATACACATGCTTCAATCCTAGCCCTTGGTTGTCTTATATATACACCTCTAGTTGATGAAATCTTCCACACTTAGAATTATTTCAAGACAAAAATACTCCCTCCTTCTCTACATTGCTCTCGGCAATGCTCCCTCCCCTTAACCTAGTATTGTCCAATAATTCTTAAAATTCTAAGTGTTCTTCCTTGATGTGTTAGGAAGATTAGTAACCAAGAGTTAGACAAGATTTCACACCCCTAGCCTCAAAAACACCCCTTGGCCGAAAGTTGTGAAGATTGGAACCTTAGTGTTCTTCACTTTTTGGAGTTGATTCTTGAAGAGAATTTGGTTAGGAGCTTCTAAGGGTGACTTGTGGTGGATTGGAACGTTAGGATTTGGAGCTAAACTTGCTTAGGAGTGACTTTAAGTTCTTGGATATTTTTGGGCTCTTTGAGGTAATGAACCTTGTCCTCTTTGTGAAGTTGGATATTATATATATATTGGAAGTATATTATGGAGTATGAGATATGTGGAGTAAGGTTTGGAAGGATTTGGATCTTGTTAACTTGTTTAAAAGGAGAATTGACATATTATCCATTAAAATGGTAAAAACGTATCCATTACTTGCTAAGAAGTTAATAACAAAGTAACTATAACTTATATAAAGATTGGAATATAAGTTGGAAGATTAATGAAGTAATTCTGGCATGCTAGCCAACTTGGATAAGTGAAATTGTAATAGTTGACCAAGAACCCCAACTAACGGACTGTATTTACTTTGGACTGTATTTACATTGGAATGTATTTACTTTGGACTATGGACTTGTTCCATTTCTGTTTTTATGTTGTTGTTAAGGGGAAGATTGTTTACCACGTCCGTTTGGGCGTGTGATCCCCTTCTTTAGTTATTATTGTTGTTAAGGGGAAAATTGTTTACCACGTCCGTTTGGGCGTGTGATCCCCTTCTTTAGTTGTTATTGTTTTAAGGGGAAGATTGTTTAACACGTCCGTTTGGGCGTGTGATACCCTTCTTTAGTTGTTGAAATTATTGCACCTTAAATATGGCATATTGGTTACTGTTATCGGGCCTTGAAAAAGGTGGAAAAGTGCGTAGAAACGGGGGAAGTGCTGCCCAATTTTCCGTAAAATAAGAGATCTTATTTAGAAGAATCCTACGTAGAACTAGAAGTTGATAGGCATGTTTTGACTATTATAGGTTGACACTCTGCGCGCGACATATTCGACTTGGCAAGTGGATTTAGCCGAGGAGGTATGTGATTCGTCCTATCCTCTTGAGCATGATATTTGTAAAATATATTTAGTACGGTAGACGTACATGTGTTAACTGAATTTGGTTTCACTCTGATGTCTTTTGACTTGAATTCTAAATATTAAGAATCTTGAAATATTTCAAAAAGATTTATGAATCATTATCCGGAAGGAAACTAATACTTGGTTTAAAAGAATAAGTTCTTTTGGTTTTCCAAACAAATTTGAATGTTTTGACTTATTATAAAGCTTAAGTGTTATACTAGCTTTATGGGAAGTTAGTTATAACGACTTAAGAAAGATAAAAAGAACGGTTTACTTACTTGATTATGAAAGCCTTGTAATGATTTCTGAATGTGTGGTAAGTTGGTTTGATAAGTAAACATGTTATGATGCTACGGGTGTTAGTGTCTTATGACTTGTGGTAAGGGGGTTTCTTGTTGTGCAGTGTTGATTACGATAAGTTGGTTGTGCTTATGATTATATCACTTACCCCCCTGACTTATTACGAGTCGCGGGTTAGCTACCCTCAATGCGAGGAATACCTCATGCGGGTCCATGAGACATATGCGGGCTACGGAAGTCCAGGAATCACTCCGGGTGTGTTACGCCGATGCGAGGAATACCTCATGTGGATTGCGGGAGTCCAGGATGATGCCGCGGGTTAGATACCCCCGATGCGAGGAGTACCTCATGCGGGTCCACGGGACCTATGCGGACTACGGTAGTCCAGGATTAGGCTCGCATAATGATACTATGGGCGAATGGCCTTGCTTCGATCATTAGCGGCCTAGAAAAGACCGGTTGCGTTACATCTATTTGCTCTTGTTTATGATGTGGCACTATGTGCGGTTAAATTGGGTTGTTTCATACATATTTGTGAATTGGTTTTAAAATGTTATGATTTCATTTCAGTACTTTACAATTTCACATACTTGGTACCTGTTATCTTGACCTCGCCCGAGTGCGTTCACGCCGCAGTAGGTACTCGGTTGTTGATCCTCGCTCATAGGATCAGATTACGCTTTTAGGAAAGCCGTTTCTCCGGAGGCTTATCTTTTGGTATGATTCCCTGTCATTGTAGATTTATGTACATTCAGGGGTATGGCGGGGCCCTGTCCCGTCATAGTTGTTATAAACTCTTAGAGGTCTGTAGTCCTGCTGTAAATGGGGTTTGTAAAGGATGTAACTGTCAGACTTTGATTTATATGTATATGCTGAAAGGCAACTTTTTCTTGGTTAGACTGTTTCTTATTTTATACTGTTCAATGTTTGTAAGTTTATATTCCGCTGGTTACTCTGATGTATATCTACTTGGGTGCCCGGGTAAGGCACCAATCACGGGCCCGGGAACGGGTTCTGACATATTTCACTCTCATGATCCGCTGCAGCTGTCGAATAAACTTCTGAGGATCATCCTCAGCTCTCGATCCATAAAAATCTGGTGGATTGCAACTCAAGAAGTCCCGAAGCCTCAAACTATCGGTTCTGGGGTGTACCAATCCTAAATATCATGACCTCACGATTATAGCGTGCACAACACGCCGATAATCAAGACTCTACTAGATACGGTCTATAGACACTTTTCGAGGACTAACTGCTCTGATACCACTTTTGTCACGTCCCGACCTCGGGCCCGCAACTGGTGTCTTACCCCAGGCACCCTAGTGATAATACATCAGAGAAAATCAGCGGAATAACTCATAAACATGTAGCAATGTAAATAGGAAACAGGCCAACTGATAGGTCGCCTTTTAGCATATATATATAAAACTCGAACAATTATCCTTTACAAAACCCCACTTACAAAAGGACTACAGACCTCTAAGAGTTTTTATAACAACTATGACGAGACAGGGTCCCGCCATACCCCTGAATGTACAAGAACCTACAATCTCAGGGAATCATACCAAAAGATAAGCCTCCGGAGAAACGGAGCTTCCCAAAACGCAGAACTGTGACCCTAAGAGCGAGGATCAACAACCGGTGTACCTCTACTGCAGATGAACGCAGCCCCGAGGAGGTCGATAACAGTATCAAGTATGTGAATCAAAAATCAGTAATGAAATCATAACAGTAAAAAAAATAGGAGACATGTATGATAACCAAACTACAGTACACAATAAATAAGCAGTCATGTCAAGTCAGGGACGCATGCCCTCAAAGTCATCACTCAAATATAACCATGGGTCTCACGCCCATAATATCAATCATGCCCGTGGAATTCCTTCCTCATGCCGCGATCGTGATATAATATAACACCGATATGTATACATGAACACGAGTCCCACTGTGTCATAAAACCGCACGCTGGCGAAGGAAAGCTAACCACGGATCCGGCTGCGTCGTAAAAGCGGCGGGGCAAATGCGAAGGCATAACTACGAGATCCATCCTGCGTCGTCAATCGACGGTCAGTACGAAAGCCAACTACGGATCCGGCTGCCATGAGATATGGCCGGGGCAAGTCTGAAGCCATCTACCGAGCCTACCGTACCAAACTATACTATAGATCGTGGCAAGTGCGAAAGCCAACTACGATCCACTGCATCAAGAATCGAACGGGCAAGTACGGAAGCTAGCTACCGATCACTGCGTCGCTAAACCTCGTGGAGAGCTAGTCCGTGGAATAACAATAATAATGGAAGATACCATGGGCCACCCAACGTGTCGATATGTCCAAGTAAATAACACGATAACAATCATAGTAAAAGCATACTGTTACACCCCGTAGTTTCAGACTACGTATGTGAGGACGTACGTACGAGTGTATAACCCTAAATACGTAAGGGATGAAAATTTTGAATTTCCGACGGAAAATATTCCGAACCTCGTGAAGGAAAAAGGTTTATTATTGGGAATTGGATTCTCAAAATTGGTATTTGAGACTTGTATAATTTATAAGAATTATGAATTTTATTTTTCGGAATTGGTCACGTGGGGCCCACGGGAAAATTTACGGTTTTGTGGGGCCCACATTATTTTTTTCGAGATTTTGGGCATTATGAATATTTTCGGGAGATGAAATATTTTGGACAAATAGGAGGACGACACATGTCACCCCCATGTGGCCGAAATGGTGTGTCATTTGGCATGTTGGCCGTTTTTGTGAGACATGTGGCAAGACACATGTCTCAAGTTTATGTGGCACATGTGGTTTGTGGGGCCCACACACACATGTCCCCAATATAAACCACACACTTGCTTGCATCCTAGCCTTTGGTTGGCCTATAAATACACCCCTTAAGCTTGCAAGACTTCTTCATCACTTAGAGAAATTCCAAGACAAAATAATACTCCCTCCCTTGTTAAGCTCTCGGCCTAACACCCCTCTTGTGAAGAAATTCTTCAATTGTTGTTGTTTTATCCCAAATACCTTAGCCTAGTGTCCCTAGTAGTGTTCTAAAGTTATCCCAACACAAAGATCCCGAAAATACTACGTTATTCCAATAGTCACAAACATGAAACCCTAGGGTAATCTTCATATTATGGATGAAGTGTTAAGAGAAGTTGGTTAGGAACTTCTAAGGGTTGCTTGGAGTGGATTTGTCACGACCCGAACCCGGGCCCGTGACTGGTGCCTTACCCCGGGCACCCTAGTGATACAACATCAGAGAAAAATCAGCGGAAATAAAAACTTAAACATGAAACAAGATAAAATAAGAAACAGGCTAACCAAAACGGTTACCTTTCTGCATATATATATACCTGAACAGTTAAATCCTTTTACAAATCCTGCCCACAACAGTACTACAGACCTCTAAGAATGTAACCATAACTATGACGGGATAGGGCCCCGCCATACCCCTGAATGTACAAGTAACTACACTGACAGGGGACTATACCAAAGATGAGCCTCCGGAGAAACGGAGCTTCCCAAAATGCTGAACTGTGATCCTATGAGCGAGGATCCACAACCAATGTACCTCTACCTGCGGCATGAACGCAGCCTCAAGGAGGTCGATACGGTACCAAGTATGTGAAATCAAAAATCAGAATGAAATCATATTTCATCATTTTATAAAACCATTTGAAATAAGTAAATGTGATTATGTCAAGTAAGGGGACGCATATCCCCAGAATAATCACTCACACATAACTATGGGTCTCACGCCCATAATATCAATCATGCCCGTGGAACTCATTCCTCACTGCCGGCAGTACATGATGTAAACAACACCCATATGTGAACCTGAACACTAGATCCTGCCTGCGTCATTAAACCGATCGGGCCAAGTAGAATCGCCCTATACCAGTTCCAAAAGCTAGTCATAAAACTTCACGGGCAAGGTACGGAAGCTAATTACCAGATCCAAAAGCTAGCCACGAATCGCCGAGGCAAGTACCAAAGCTAACGTGCCTAGCCAACCGTCTCACGAGATATGGCCGAGGCAAGTATCTCGCTATCTACCAGACTGCCGATACACGAGAAATGACCAGGACAAGTATCTAAAGTGTGCCTGTAACCACATGTACAAATCAAGCCCGTAATTGTTCGTTACCGCGACAAGCTTCATGGATTAGCGGTCCATGGACAAATAACAAAACCCTCACAATGACCGCATGCCCCGACATCTTACCTCGGAAAGCATGGCCATGAAACCATCCTACTGGACGCATGCCCGTGGAACATCCATCGCACAAGACGTCCGAAGGAATAACAAGATAATACTCAAAGTGGACGCGTACTGTGGAAAATCCAACGCGTCAAGATGTCCAAAAGAAATAACCGATAATACTCAATAGTGGACGATACTGTGGAAAATCCAACGCGTCAAGATGTCCAACAATCAATCGATAACCGGTCCTCCCGAGACACGCGGAGTACGTAATCACAACACTTGCACAACAAGGCTATCACAACAAGCATAGGCAAGTTTAATGTACTTTCATTTTATATCAACAATCCGAAATACTACATACTTTCATTCTTTCAAAAGACATCTTGTTACGTAAAGCCACACGATACTAATACTGTAGTATATAAAGAAAACACATTTTACTTTAAAACCAAATTACTTCACCTTCAGAAAATCTTTACAAGGCTTTTAAAATCAAGTACTCTATACTTTTTAAACCAAGTGCTTTTCTTTTAGAACAACATCAAGTATACTCTTTTAAAACCCAACTAACTTACTCTTTTCAAAACAAGTAACCTATACTTAAATCAAGTTACTTCTCCTTTTCCGAAAACAAGTCGTTATAAGTCAAGTCTCTTATCTTTCAAGATCAAGTCTCTTAACTTTCAAAATCAAGTCGTTTCTTTATCAAAACCAAATCTTTCTTTATCTTCATAAAGTCGTTATAACTAACTTCCCATAAAGCCATTATAACACTTTATGTTTTAAACAAACAAAATTCATTTCACACACGTACGTCTACCGTATTATATAGTTCACAACAATCATGCTCAAGAGTATAGGAAGAATTACATACCTTTTAGCAAACCACAAGCCAAGTATGCCGCGTAGAAGATCCACCTATAATAACCACAATACATCTATCAACTTCTAGCTCTCTTCGTAGAATATTCTAAATACAAGATTCCTTATTCTACGTAAAATTAAACACTCTCGAAAAACCACATAAATGTTATACCCCGTATTTCGAGTATGCATGAGAGACGTAGAAAAGTTTGAACTTTTAGTAGGCTTGGCCGAAATTATTTTGTGCACAACACCCGGTTAGAGTCGTTTTGACAAACGCTTTACATAACTTGCGAAGGAAAATTCCGCTATGTCATTTTTAATTTTTGCGGATTTTTCCGAGAGCGAAACATTTTGGACCAAAGAGAGGCGACACTTGGCACCTCTAATTGGTGGTGGAAGGGGCGCAATGGGACGAAATGGAGAGGAGTAGGTAGGATATTTTGTGATATTTGTGTGGTAGATGGATAAGGTACACATGGAGGAATCTTGACCACTGCTACACTTGCCTTGCACTTGGCCATTGGTTGGTTCCATGGCTTGACCTATAAATACCCTTGAAGACTTCTTCATCCATTCTACAAATCTCAAATCAAGTCTTGAAATTCCCTCCCCTCTAGTAGTGTTCTCGTCTCCCTCATGAGGCCTTGGCGAGAGCACCCCTCCCCTTGAGAGGCCTTTGGCGAGGGGTACCCCTCCTCTCCTCTCCTCTGTGCTAAATGGCACACACCCCCTACACCAGTTGTCGTATAAATACACCCCTCTGGTAGAAATACTCCAGTATTAATTCTATACCTAAATTACCTTAGCCATATACCTTGTAGTTCCAAGGTTACACTTATCTGAAAAGCCCGAAATACTATTATACTTCCTTCACAAAACGAAACCCTAAGGAAAATCTCCATAGTTGGTTGGAGTATTAGGAAGAAGTTGTGTAGAACTTCTAAGGGTTGTTTGGAGCGGGTTTTGGAGGCGGAGTAGGAGCTATTAGGAGCTCTTCAAGGATCGACATTCTATTATTTTTGGGCTTATCGAGTGGGCTTATAAATAATCTTGTCTTGTCCCTAATTGGAAATTGCATGTTAGGAATATATAGTTGAAGTATACTATATATAGAATGAACATAGTTTTGGGCAATGTCTTTGACTTAAGCAGAATATAAAGAAAGAGAAAGCGGAAGTGTATTGTGGGTAGTATTCAGACTGCAATGGCGATACATGTAAGGTGTACACGTCAGCATAGACATCATAAAACCCCCCACTCACGGTTTGGCAGTGTGGCCTCGGCGAAGGAGAGAGGAGGACGTGATTTGCGGGAGGAGTCTTGCGAGATTTTACGTTAAATATGGAACGTGGTTTTAGAAGTTAAAGAGCGTTTGCTGCTATATATTGCGGCACTTGTGAAGAGTGGAAAAGGCTAGCCAAGATTCTGATCTTGGGCGTTTGCTTATTATCGATAATCGCCGCGGTATGTGAACCTCTTCCTTCACATCCTTTCTAGCATGATGTTTTGTAAACTATGTAGTGCGGTGACGTACATGTGTTAAATGTATTTGATTGGTTTAAAACATAAAGTGTTATAACGGCTTTATGGGAAGTTGGTTATAACAACTTTATGTAGTAAGAAAATGCTTTGTGGTTTTAAAAACTTAAGTGTTATAATAGCTTTATGGGAAGTTAGGTATAACGGCAAGAGAGATAAAATGAATGATTTATTGATTTTAAAAGTTAAGAGACTTGATCTTAAAAGATAAGAGACTTGACTTAATTAAATTAATATGAATTTTTGTGAAACCTCATTCGTGAGTAATGAGTACTTAGTTTTAAAAGGAATAATGTTTTTGATTTCGAAATCGAATGAGTATCGACAAACCAACTGCGGCGTTAATAAAGGGAAATGTTTTGATTAATAATGTATTATTAAACCAAGAGAAACCTCCATCCGCATGCTAAGATGAGACAAAATGATATTACATTTCCTAGATCATGGCCCTTAATAAGATTGACTATGAACAAGAATAACCTACTCACATATAAGGCATATGTTTCTCAGTTGTTTAAAGAGAATTATATTCTTAAATGGATAAGACTATGAACTACTAAACCTTTCTAAAATAAGAAACGTGAACATTTGAAATTAGGCAAACTTGAACGTTTGGAAAATAATGTTGTTACTTGATTTTACAAAGGAAGTGTTTTGGTTTACTTAAAAAGATAGTCACTCTATTTTATACTACGTATCATGTGTGACTTCGTGAAAAAGAGATCTTTTAAAAGAGTTAATGTATGAAGTACTTTGGGGATAGATGCGAACTTTTAGCATAAAGTACCTTGTGTGAATAACTTGATTTTGTTGGTTTGTGATATCCTTGTAATACTTTCTTGTTGATTTGATAAGTAAACATGTTAGGATCTTACGTGTGTTAGTATCTTGTGATTGTTGTAAGGGTCATTCTTGCCGTGCTTACGCGTTGCTAACCAAGTCCGTATTATTATATCACCTACCCTCGATCGTTATACCGAGGCTTGGATGCGGGTCTATACGCCTATCGGGTGACTACCTATGCAGCCCTATGCGGTATGCGGTATAGATTGATCATTCGGTGTTTAGCCCGACGCGGATGCCTGCCGGTCCACAGCGGGACTATTTTGAGAATATGCGGGCTGCGGGAGTCCAGCGATATCGGTTAAGCCGCCCGACGCGGTATACCTCATGCGATGCAGGACCGTGATTCGAGGAATACCTCGTGCGGTGCATTGACCTATGCGGAGTCGGTAAGTCGAATAGACGGCCACGTGATCTGCGCGGCGAGTGGCGGCTTGATCGTGGTGCGATGCAGAAAGACCTCGTGATCGCTTTATTTTATAGCATTGCTGATGCGTGGGTTTTAAGTCGGCTGCCTACCGCGGTTTTTATGCGTGACTTTGGCACGTGTTTATGTGTATTCCTTGGTGCTTTTATATCATGGATCGTATTCCGGCGATGATTGAGGTATTCCAGGCGTGATTGATGTCACGACGTGAGTCCGACTTATCGCTTATTGAATCGTAGTTTGGTTATCATACACGGCTCTGCTTTATATAGACTACTATGATTTCATTTACAATATTTATCGATTTCACATACTTGGTACTGTTATCGACTTCGGGCTGCTCATGTCGCGGTAAGTGCGCGTTGTCTCGCCATGTGATGGTCACAAAGCTTGGGAAGCTCCGTTTCTCGGAGGCTTATCACGGTATAATCCGTCGTTGTAGGTACTTACATTCATTCGGGGTATGGCGGACCGTCCGCCATTGTTGTCGTATCATTCTTAAAGGTAATCTTTGTTGTGGCGAGTTGTAGAAAGGGGATATCGCTCAAATTGTTATTCATATATATACCGGCGTAACCGCTTTTGGTAGCTTTTCTTATTTCACCGTCTTACTACATTGGTTTCATGTATTGTCTTTATATTCCACGATTTCTCTGATGTATGACTATCGGGTGCGGGTAAGGCACTACCACGCCCCTGTCAGTCATGATAAATCTCCTCCCTATCAAGGCCCGCTACTGTGCCAACAACTCGAGGATTACACGCCTAACCGGACGTGTTCAATTTCACTTCAGATATACTACACAAGTTCATCAGAATACCCAATGTAAATACGATTCAATCCTTTTCAATATTCATTCTTCATATAGTAAACTCAACTATACATTACTACAACATGTAATATCCAATTACAATAGGGGGATAAAGATCCTTACCTCGATAAGCCCAAAATTATCCAAGATATAAGTCGATCCTGAGCAACGTTTAGCTCCAATTCCTGACGCTCCAACCTGCTCCAAGCAACCCTTAGAAGTTTCCAAACAACTTCTCTAAACACTTCAACCAAGCTAGGAAGATTTTTCTAGGGTTTCACTGCGACTAATGGAATAAGTAGTATTCTGCTCCTAGTATTGAAATATCTTGGAATACAACTAGGATACTAGGATAAGGTATTTGGGATTATACAATAATACTCCAAGTATTTTCTACACAAGTGGGGGAGGGTGGACGAAAACTACTCAAGGGAGGGGATATTTTTTTTGCCTTGGAAAGTCTTTAAGTGGATGAATATAATGTCTTGCACTACGGGTATTTATAAGACTCGAGGGCCAAGATAAATGTAGGTGTATGGTCAAGATTGGGCCATGTGTGTGGGTCCCACCACACCACATGGCCAACGAATCAAGACAAGTGGCCACTTGTTAGGTCATTCGGCCGAGGACAAGTGTCTAGCCACTGTCCCACCATTTCGCCAAGGTGCCACATGGGGTGACACGTGTCGCCCCGACTAAATCAAAATATTTCGTCTTCCGAAAATATCCAAAATACCGGAAACATTAAAAACAAATCGGGCCACACAAAACCCATTTCTACCGTGGGCCCCACGTGAACATTTCCGAAAATAAAATCTCATAATTCTAATATAATCCAAGAAGCCCAAATACCAAATCTGGGAATCCAATTCCCATCAACGAACCTTTTTCCTTCACAAAACCCGGAAACTTTTTCGTCGAAAAATCGCATCTTTCTTCCTTTCCAATTTTTGTGTCGTATTCTCGTACGTACATCCTCACATACATACCCTGTAATTACGGGGTATAACATTCTTCCCCCCTTAGAAACATTCATCCCGAATGTTCCTTCTAAGCCTCTAATCAAACGTGTGCCGGTATAGTCTCCACTACTATACTTACAAAGACCGATCATGCCACCACGGCCGAATATAACGTAATAGCAAAACTCAAATCCAAGCCAACGAGGAAACACCTCTAATCATCACAAAAAGTTCCCACCCATGGTCTAAAGGATACTCCCTTCGCATCTTCACCTCACAAAGAAATGATCACTTCCATCTCTCAGCACCTGTTCACTTCTTTCCTTTCTCGTCGTACCCTTCTCGAACACTCAAACTCTTTCTAGTACACGTACCATACCTCAGTCGTCACTTCAGTTTCCAAAAAATCTTTGGAGTCACTACCTCCAAACTTGGTCATCTTACTAGCCTCGAATTTCTTCAAGGCCATTCCCGGCCTTCACGATCCGGACTGGTCGAACGTCCACGAACCCGCACGATGGTTACCTAATCTTGGGCCTAGCACCTCTCGACCCTAACACAAAGCTGACCACCACAAATTGACCCCACCCAAACCGGGTGCGGGTTGTCACGCAACCTTGCCTCAACCCGACCCATTTCGCACCAAGCTCTGCTCCTCGGTCCCAACAATCTCACTAATCAAGTCACGAAACCTATGGTCTTCTTAGCTCACTACCCTTATAATTCACACCACTCAGGGACTTATCACACAATTTTACCCCACGTATACTATGCACTCCAACAAAGGTCAATCGTAAACAAAATCTTTTACTCAAGACGGCCTCGCATCTAAGGTCCTAACGTATAATATTCTAAGGTTCAAAACTTTCACATCCCCAGACTTACCCTTTCTCAACTGCCCATGTTTTCTAATTCACACTTAACACAATGATATCCGTACATAACACCTAACATGCCCCCACCATAACAACATAAACAAGTCTCTTAAGGGCTAAAGATATCTCTGCAACTACTGCCTCACTTTCCCTTTGTCGCTCTAACCATAATCCTGCAGTACTTAGCTATATAAGGCGATGAACCACCACCGATCCCGGCGTGAGTCTCTACATCCGTATACCTCCTGACAACCTCTCACCAAACGCTGGCGTAGTAAGCCGCCGGGTATAAGCACGACACTCCCCACCATGACGCCTATCACAACGCCACACCGTGGGGTGTCCTCTCGCTAACACCCTTCCTCCGAACTGAATCCGCAACTAACCCGGTAGGCTGAGTCCTCCTACCTGTATCCCTCCTACTAGGACATCCTCCCATCACATGGCCCTGACGGCCACAGGTATAATAATCTCTCAAACTAGCACGACACCCTGAGGATCATCCTCAGCTCTCTATCCATAGAACTCTGGCGAACTGCAACTCAAGAAATCCCGAAGTCTCGGATCGATCTAGGGTGAACCACTGGTACTGCCGGAACCACCGGCTCCCGTCCGTCCTCATTCCCAGCCACCAGCCTCACTAGTAACTGGGCCATCTCCTGAACTCATATCCTCGGCTCCTAGTCGTGGAACTGGAGGCTCAGGTATCGTGGCCTCCGTAGAAACTGATGCCGCTCTAAACTCTGCTGGGGCTAGCGGCGTCATAAAACTCGTCGTCTGAAGTACTATCTCAGGTAATGACCGTGCCGCCCTCGTAACCCTCTCGTGTTCTACTCGTAGCTCCTCTCATGCCTTGCCCATCTGGCTCTGGTTGCCTTTCGCAGGCATAACCGTACATACGAATACGTCCAGGGAGTCCAACTTATAACACAGCTCTAAGGCACGATCTCAGAGTGAGAAGAATAGAAACCAATCCTAAATATCCCATAGCCTCCTGATTATAGGTGTGGTGCCCAACACACCGATAATCAAGACTCTACTAGATACGGTCTGTAGACACTTTCCGAGGATTAACTGCTCTGATACCACTTTTGTCACGACCCGAACACGGGCGTGGTCGTGCCTTACCCCGGGCACCCTAGTGATACAACATCAGAGAAAAATCAGCGGAAATAAAAACTTAAACATGAAACAAGATAAAATAAGAAACAGGCTAACCAAAACGGTTACCTTTCTACATATATATATATACCTGAACAGTTAAATCCTTTTACAAACCGTGCCCACAACAGTACTATAGACCTCTAAGAATGTAACCATAACTATGACGGGACAGGCCGCCATACCTCGAATGTACAAGTAACTACACCGACAGGACTATACCAAAGATGAGCCTCGAGAAACGGAGCTTCCCAAAACGCTGAATGTGATCCTATGGCGAGGATCCACAACCAATGTACCTCTACCGCGTGATGAACGCACTTCAAGGAGGTCGTTACATGTACCAAGTATGTGAAATCGAAAATATCAGAATGAAATCACATTTCATCATTTTATAAAACCATTTCAAATAAGTAAACATTATGTCAAGTAAGGGACGCATATCCGAATAATCACTCACACATAACTACGGGTCTCACGCCATAATATCACTCATGCCCGTGGAACTCATTCTCATCGCAGCATACATGATGTAAAACAACACCCGTATGTGAACTCAACACTAGATCTCGCCGTGTCATTAAACCGACGGGCCAAGTAGAATCGCCTATACCGGTTCAAAGCTAGTCATAAAACTTCACGCAAGGTACGGAAGCTAATTACGTATCCAAAGCTAGCCACGAATCGCCGAGGCAAGTACCAAAGCTAACGCATTCTAGCCAACCGCCTCACGAGATATGGCCGAGGCAAGTATCTCGCTATCTACCACTGCCGATACACGAGAAATGACCAGAACAAGTATCTAAAGTGTGTCTGTAACCACATGTACAAATCAAGCCCGTGATTGTTCGTCACGCTGCAAGCTTCATGGATTAGCGGTCCATGGACAAATAACAAAACCTCACAATGACCGCGTGCCCCAAGATCTTAACTCGGAAAGAATGGCCATGAAACCATCCCATCGGACGATGTGCGGAACGCCCATCGCACAAGACGTCCAAAGGAATAACAAGATAATACTCAAAGTGACGATACTCGTGGAAAATCCAACGCCGGTATGTCCAAAAGAAATAACCGGATAATACTCAATAGTGGACGATACTGCGTGGAAAATCCAACGTCGGTATGTCCAACAATCAATCGTATAACCGGTCCTCCCGAGAGACACAGAGTACGTAATCACAACACTTGCACAACAAGGCTATCACAACAAGCATAGGCAAGTTTAATGTACTTTCATTTTATATCAACAATCCGAAATACTACATACTTTCATTCTTTCAAAAGACCTCTGTTACGTAAAGCCACACGATACTAATACTCGTAGTATATAAAGAAAACACATTTTACTTTTAAAACCAAATTACTTCACCTTCGTAAAAATCTTTCAAGGCTTTTAAAATCAAGTACTCTATACTTTTTAAACCAAGTGCTTTTCTTTTAGAACAACATCAAGTATACTCTTTTAAAACCCAACTAACTTACTCTTTTCAAAACAAGTAACCTATACTTAAATCAAGTTACTTCCTTTTCAAAACAAGTCGTTATAAGTCAAGTCTCTTATCTTTCAAGATCAAGTCTCTTAACTTTCAAAATCAAGTCGTTTTACTGTCAAAACCAAATCTTTCTTTTATCTTCATAAAGTCGTTATAACTAACTTCCCATAAAGCCATTATAACACTTTATGTTTTAAACAAACAAAATTCATTTCACACACGTACGTCTACCGTACTATATAGTTCACAACAATCATGCTCAAGAGTATAGGAAGAATCACATACCTTTTTAGCTTAAACCACAAACCAAGTATGCCGCGCGTAGAAGATCCACCTATAATAACCACAATACATCTATCAACTTCTAGCTCTCTTCGTAGAATATTCTAAATACAAGATTCCTTATTCTACAGAAAATTCGGCAGCACCTGCCCCCCCCCAAAACCACATAAATCTCCTCCCCTATCAAGGCCCGCTACCAGGCCAACAACTCTCAGGGGATTACACGTCTAACCGGACGTGTTCAATTCTACTTCACAGATATACTACACAAGTCTACTGTAAATATAGTCCAATGTAAATACAGTTCAATAATTTTCAATATTCATTCTTCATATAGTATACTCAACTATACATTACTATAACATGTAATATCCAATTACAATAGGGGGATAAAGATCCTTACCTCGATAAGCCCAAAATTATCCAAGATATAAGTCGATCCTGAGCAACGTTCAGCTCCAATTCCTGACGCTCCAACCTGCTCCAAGCAACCCTTAGAAGTTTCCAAACAACTTCTCTAAACACTTCAACCAAGCTAGGAAGATTTTTCTAGGGTTTCACTTTGCGACTAATGGAATAAGTAGTATTTCCGGGCTCCTAGTATTGAAATATCTTGGAATACAACTAGGGATACTAGGATAAGGTATTTGGGATTATACAATAATACTCCAAGTATTTTCTACACAAGTGGGGGAGGGTGGACGAAAACTACTCAAGGGAGGGGATATTTTTTTTGCCTTGGAAAGTCTTTAAGTGGATGAATATAATGTCTTGCACTATGGGGTATTTATAGAAGACTCAAGGGCCAAGATCAATGTAGGTGTATGGTCAAGATTGGGCCATGTGTGTGTGGGTCCCACCACACCACATGGCCAACGAAATCACAAGACAAGTGGCTTGCCACTTGTTAGGTCATTTCGGCCAAGGGACAAGTGTCTAGCCACTTGTCCCACCATTTCGGCCAAGGTGCCACATGGGGGTGACACGTGTCGCCCCCCGACTCGTCCAAAATATTTCGTCTTTCGAAAATATCCAAAATACCGGAAACCTTAAAAACAAAGCGGGCCCCACAAAACCGTAAATTTCTCCCGTGGGCCCCACGTGACCATTTCCGAAAATAAAATCTCATAATTCTAATATAATCCAAGAAGCCCAAATACCAAATCTGGGAATCCAATTCCCATCAACGAACCTTTTTCCTTCACAAAACCCGGAAACTTTTCCGTCGAAAAATCGCATCTTTCTTCCTTTCCAATTTTTGTGTCGTATTCTCGTACGTACATCCTCACATACATACCCTTGAATTACGGGGTATAACAGGATTGGAGCGTAAGGAATAGGAGCTAACGTTGCTAAGGATCGACTTATTAATCTTGGATAATTTTGGGCTTATCCAGGTAATGATCTTTGTCCTTCTATCAGAATCGAGATTACATATCAGAGTAGTTTATAATTGAGTATATGATATGTGGAAGGAAGATTAAAAAGAAATAGACTATTTAGGTTTATTGTGGGGCAGAATTTTACACGTCCAGTTAGGCGTGTAATCCCCTTTGAGTTGTTGGCTATTGATATCGGGTCTTGAAAAAGGTGGAAAAGTACGTAGATACGGGGGAAGTACTGCCCAATTTTCCGTAGAATAAGGAACTTTATACTTAGAATATTCTACGAAGAAGTCTAGACGTTGATAGACGTATTTGATTATTATAGGTTGATACTTCACGCCAAGATATTCGACTGGCAAGTGGATTTCGCCGGCGAGGTATGTGATTCTTCCTATCCTCTTGAGCATGATTGTCGTGAAATATATAGTACGGTAGACGTACGTATGTTAAATGAATTTGGTTTCACTTTGATGTCCTTGACTTGAGTTCTAAATGTTAAAAACCTTGAAATATTTCAAAAAGAGTTATGAATCATTATTCGGAAGGAAATTGATACTTGGTTTTAAAAAAAAGAATAGGTTCTCTTGGTTTTTCAAACGAATGTGGTAGTTTGAATTATTAAAAAGTATAAGTGTTATGATAGCTTTATGGAAAGTTAGTTATAACGACTTAAGGAAGATAAAAAGAACGGTTTACTTACTTGTTTATAAAAGCCTTGTTATGATTTCTGAAGGTGTGGTAAGTTGGTTGATAAGTAAACATGCTAGGATACTACGGACGTTAGTATCTTGAGACTTTTGTGTTAAAGGGGTTTTTCTTGTTGTGCTTATGTTATTTACGATGAGCCGGTTGTGCTTGTATTATATCACTTACCCCCTGACATGTTACGTTGTTCATATGAAGCGGGTTAGCTACCCCCGATGCGAGGAATACCTCATGCGGGTCCATGTGTCCTATGCGGACTACGGGAGTCCAGGAATCACTCCGGGTGTGTTACCCCGATGCGAGGAATACCTCATGCGGGTCCATGTGGCCTATGCTGATTGCGGGTGTCACGACCCGACTTCGGGCCCGTGACTGGTGCCTTACCCCGGGCACCCTAGTGATACAACATCAGAGAAAATCAGCGGAAATAAAAACTTAAACAGGAAACAAGATATAACATAAGAAAACAGGCTAACCCAAAACGGTCACCTTCATGTATATATATCAAACCGAACAGTTAAATCCTTTTACAAACCCTGCCCACAACAGTACTACAGACCTCTAAGAATGTAACCATAACTATGACGGGACAGGGCCCCGCCATACCCCTGAATGTACAAGCACTTACAATGACAGGGGACTATACCAAAGATAAGCCTCCGGAGAAACGGAGCTTCCCAAACCGCTGAACTGTGATCCTATGAGCGAGGATCCATAACCGATGTACCTCTACCTGCGGCATGAACGCAGCCCCCCGAAGGAGGTCGATAACAGTACCAAGTATGTGAAATGAAAAATATTGTAAATGAAATCATAATGCTATACAAAACAGAGACATGTATGATAACCAAACTACGATTCACAACATAAAAGTAGTCATGTCAAGTCGGGACTCACGCCTCAAAGTCATCCTCACGCCGTGGTACTCTTCCTCACCGCCAGCCTAGGTATAAATCGTGTGATACGTATAACATGTCTCGGCCCATCCCATGGGACTCGAGGTGGAATCGCATGGTCACATTCCCGGCCCATCTCATGGACTCGGTGTCAAATCGTATGGTCACATTCCCGGTCCATCTCATGGACTCGGTGTCGGATCGTGTGGAATACATTCCCGGTCCATCCCATGGACTCGGTGTCGGATCGTGTGGAATACATTCCCGGTCCATCCCATGGACTCGGTGTCAAATCGGGTGGAATACATTCCCGGTCCATCCCATGGACTCGGTGTCAAATCGGGTGGAATACATTCCCGGTCCATCCCATGGACTCGGTGTCAAATCGGCCATAACATTTAAACTCTCTTTTTAAGATAGATTAAGATAATACCATACTTTCCTTTTAAATCAAAACACTTTCCTTTTTAAAATCAAGTAACAACATTCTTTTCCAAAAGTTCAAGTTGCCTAATTTCAAATACTCAAGTCTTTTATTTTCGAAAGATTTCATAGTTCATGGTCTTAATCAAATAACGTAATCTCTTTTTAAAACAATTGAGTAACATATGCCTTATGTGTGAGTAGTTATTCTTGTTTATAACAATCTTATTAAAGCAGTCATGATCTAGAAAATGTAATACAATTTTGTCTTATCTTAGCTTCTATGCAGATGGAGGTTTCTACTGGTTTTAATATAATTAATTATTTGTCAATACATTTTCCTTTATTAACGCCGCATGGTTTGTTCGATACTTATTCTCATTTCAAATCAAGAAACATTATTCTTTAAAAGCCAAGTACTCATTACTCACGAATGAGGTTTCACAACTTTTAACAAAATTCAAGTCCTTAACATTTCATAAAACGCCCTTTATAAGTTAAGTCATATCTTTAAGATCAAGTCTCTTAACTTCTAAAATCAATAAACCATTCTTTTACTTACATAAAGTCGTTATAACTAACTTCCCATAAAGCTATTATAACACCTTATGTTTTAAACCAACCAAAACTCGTTTACCACACATACGTCTACCGTACTACATAGTTCACAACAATCATGCTAGAAAAGATAGGAAGAGGTTCACATACCTCGCGACGATTATCGACAATTAGCAAATAGCTCCAAAGATCAGAACCCTGCTAGCTTTTTCCACCCTTCAAGTAGAATACGCTACTCGTAGTACTTCAACCTATAAAGGCCACAAAACGTCTATCAACCTCTCGATCTCTTCGTAGAATATTTCCAAGTACAAGGTTTCTGATTCTACGGAAAATTCGGCAGCACCTCCCCCCCCGCAACCACAGAGATCTCCTCCTCTATCAAGGCCCGCTACCAAGCCAACAACTCCAAGGGGGTTACACATCTAACCGGACGTGTACAACACTGCCCCACAATAATACTACAAGTCTACTGTAAATACAGTCCAATGTAAATACAGTTCAATTCTATCAATCTTCTATCCTCATACAATATACTCAAGTATAACTACTACAACATGTAATATCCAATTACAATAGGGGGACATAGATCATTACCTCGATAAGCCCAAAAATTATCCAAGATTATAAGTCGATCCTGAGCAACGTTTAGCTCCAACTCCTTACGTTCCAACCCGCTCCAAGCAACCCTTAGAAGCTCCTAACCAACTCCTCTTCAAGATCTAACTCCAACAAGTGAAGAACACTAAGGCTCAACTATGGCAAGTTCGGCCAAGGTGAAATTCTAAGGCTAGGGGTGTGAAATATTTTTCAACTCTTGGTACACAATCTTCCTAACACCCTAAGGAAGGACACTTATAATTTTAGGGATTTTTGGACAACTTTTGCTCAAGAATTCAAGGCAAAGCCGAGATCAACCTACAAAGGGGAGGGAGTATTTTTGTCTTGGAAATCTAAGTGTGGGATGAAGAATAAGTCTTGCATTCATGGGGTATTTATAGAGAAATCAATGGTCAAGATCAAGGCAAGTGTGTGGTGAGATCTTGGGACAAGTGTGTGTAGGTCCCACCCTCCAAATGGCTACACAAAGAAGAAGACACTTGGCTTGCCACATGTAAGGCCATTTCGGCCAAGCCACTTGTCCCTCAACTATCGGCCAAGGTGGCCACATGGGGGTGACACGTGTCGCCCCCCTACTCGTCCAAAATACCGAAAATCTCAAAAACAAAGTGGGCCCCACAAAACCGTAAATTTCTCCCGTGGGTCCCACGTGACCATTTCCGAAAATAAAATCTCATAATTCTAATATAATCCAAGAAGTCCAAATACCAAATCTTGGAATCCAATTCCCATTAACGAACCTTTTTCCTTCACAAAAACCGGAAACTTTTCCGTCGAAAAATCGCATCTTTCTTCCTTTCCAATTTTTTTGTCGTATTATCGTACGTACGTCCTCACATACATACCCTGGAACTACGGGGTGTAACAGCGGGAGTCCAGGAAATGCCGCGGGTTAGCTACCCCCGATGCGAGGAATACCTTACGCGTCCACGTGACTATGCGACTACGGATTTCAGGATTAGGACTCGCACAATGATACTAAGGGCGAATGACCCTACTCCGATCATTGGTGGTCTAGAAAGAACCGGTTGGGTTACACGTATTTGCTCTAGTATATACTATGGCACTATGTACTGTTAATTGGTTTGTTTCATACATGTCATGATTGGTTTTAGAATGTTATGATTTCATTTCGATTTCGCCACATACTGGTACATGTTGTCTCGACCTCCTTCGGGCCGTGTGTTCATGCCGCAGTAGAGGTACATCGGTTGTTGATCCTCGCTCATAGGATCACTATTCTGCTTTTGGGAAGCTCCGTTTCTCTGGAGGCTTATCTTTTGGTATGATTCCCTGTCATAGTAGGTTCATGTACATTCAGGGGTATAGCGGGGCCCTGTCCCGTCATAGTTGTTATAAATTCTTAGAGGTCTGTAGTCCTGTTGTAAATTGGGTTTGTAAAGGATGTAACTGTCAGGCTTTGAATTTTTATATATAAATGCTGAAAGGCAACCTTAGCGGTTAGCCTGTTTCTTATCTTACATTGTTCCATGTTTTAAAGTTTATTTCCGCTGGTTTCTCTGATGTGTATTGTTACACCCCGTAATTTCAGGACATGTTTTAAGAACTCACAAGTGTTAAGATTTGAGACTTGTAAAAATTTATCGGAAATATGAAATTATCGGAAATCGTATTATTATGACGAATGGGAGGGCGACACGTGTCACCCCCCCCTTATGTGATGACTTGGTCGAAATGTGCAAGGGCAAGAGGGTCATTGGACCTTTGTTGCAAGACAAGTCTTGCAACATGAGTAGCATGAGAAATTTGACTAAGTCAAGGTCAATAAGTCTTGATATTTTGTAAGACCACATCCAAGCCTCACATTTGTGTATATCTTGACCATCCAATTCACTATATAATACTAGTAGTGCTAGTGTGAGCTTAACACTTAGATAATATTTCACAAAAATTGAAGACTACACTTAGAGGGCTCTCGGGTTCACTACAAGGAAGAAGGAAAAAAATTTGTTTCTTGTTCATTCAACTCCCCACTTTAAACCAAGGTTCTTAGGTGTATTGTAAACACATCTCAATAGAAAAATCTTGGAAAAAGATAATTTACGGGTTAGTCGCAAAACGAAAACCTAATGGTCTTTCTAGGTTTTGTTTGGAGATTTGAAGGATAATTGTTGGTGTTGTTCTAAGGGTCTCAACAAGCGGATTGAAGTGTCTTGGAGAGGCTCTAAACTACTAGGAGCGACTTCGGATTTGGAATTGGATTAAGAATCGTTAAAGTATAATCTTGTCTTTTAAAGGTGTTACAAGATTATATATTTATATTGTTGTCGTTAGCTTTACTTGTTGCTAGCATGAAGTTGATATGTTGAAGTTATAAGTATTATGGATTGCTTGTAGCTAAATCCGAAATGTATACAAGCCACTTGAAAAATTGGATTACTAATTGGTCGTTTATTAGAAATCGTCGCATGTTACTTACTTAAAGATTATGGTTGTTATAATCAAATGCGACTTGATATCATGTTATGCTACCAATTTGGATTGAAATGGAAATTGGATAAGAATTGGTATTGTTGAACGCAAGGTGGCCGAATTTGGACTTGTAGTTTGTATTAGTTTGTTATTCATTTGTATTGGACTACCTTCTAAATTGTGAGCCAATTGGGGCTGTTTGGTTATTCATTTGTATTGGAATACCTTCTATATTATTGTGAGCCAATTGGGGCTGTTTGGTTATTCATTTGTATTGGAATACCTTCTATATTATTGTGAGCCAATTGGGGCTGTTTGGTTATTCATTTGTATTGGAATACCTTCTATATTGTTGTGAGCCAATTGGGGCTGTTTGGTTATTGTATTTCGGCCTTGAAAAAGGTGGCAAAGTAAGTAAAAACAAAGGAGGTGCTGTCCGATTTTCCGTAGAATTTAGAGACTTAACACTTATAATATCCTACGATTGAAGTAAGGCTTTAATAGACGTATTGTGAATATTATAGGTTGACATACTACGGGCGGGACTTTGTACTTGGCAAGTGGTTTGACCCGACGAGGTATGTAGAACTTTTTCCTATCTTCTGAGCATGACTAGTTTCGCGTATATAGTACGGTAGACGTACAAGACTTTGACATTCCTTACTAGCCTTATAAAATGCCACGTCGGGTGAGTTAGGAAGTTAACTCACTTCTTTGAAGATATTAAGGATGTCTTAAGTCTTAGTAAAGTTAAGGGACTTGAAGGAATTTAAAGTATGTCATACTTGTGTCGTTTTAATCGTATAAGTCCCTTGGATAGGAAAATGTACTTGACTAAGGTATAAAGTGAATATAACGACTTTATGGGGAGTTGGTTATATTGACTTTATGCAAAGGTAAATGGCTTGTGTTAATGAAAGGCAAATTGATTTTAAGGTATCAATTGCCTAAGGTTTATAAGAAAAGAAGTCACTTGATTTAGAAACCTAACTTAAATTCTAAAGGTATTGTGACTTGCCTTGAAATGTAATTTGGACTTGATGCTATGGTTAATAGTGTCGAGGAAGCTTTCTTTTAAAAAGAGTCATTTGTTTTAAAGAGTAGAAGTACGTAGTACTTTGGGTTAAATTCCCGGATTCTTATAAAAGACATATAAGTGCCTTAAGTAAACTAAAATGAGCATAGATGGAAAAGACTAATAAGAAGTTAGGGGAAATTCTAACTTGCTTAATTATTGTATGACGGCCGGTTTTGAGATAGGGTAAGAGTATCAGTGAGGGGCAAACCCCCAAGACGCTATACCACCTTCTCCAGGATAAGAGTATAAATGAGGGGCAAGCCCCCGAGACGTTATACCACCTGTGCTACTATCTTCTTCAGGGTAAGAGTATAAATGAGGGGCAAACCCCCAAGACGTTATACCACCTGCTTCAGGGTAAGAGTATAAATGAGGGGTAGAAACCCCCAAGACGTTATACCACCTGTTTTTATGGGTTCGCTACCCATGATATGATCGGGAAACTGCTATTGTGATGTTGTACGTATTCCCTTGATGTACTCATTGTTAGTAAGACAACATGTCTCGTAATTTTGTTATCATACATGTCTCCGGCTTTGTTTTAAACTTATATTGCAATTACAGTACTTTCCAGTTTTGCATACTTAGTACATATGTGTGCGACCCCCTCTCGGGCTGCGTTCATGCCAGGAAGGGTAGCGGTGGCGGATCCTCACTCTTAGGATCGCTTATCAGACATCGGAAGCTCCATTCTCCGGAGGCTTGTCTTTCTTTTGGTACAGTTTTTCCCTGATGTTGTAGATTTATGTACATTCGAGGTATGGCGGCCCTGTCCATACGATTATTATTCTAGGTGCGTATTCACCTATGTGGTTGAAAGTAACCGAGTTGTAAAGTTGTACTTTTGACTTTGTTTATATTATGGAAAGCGGCCTTATCGCCAGCTTTGTGTTGTTATATTGTTTACACACGTGTTTATGTTGTGTATGTTCATTGTTATTCTCTCGATGTATACAGAAGGGTGCCCGGTAGGGCACCGATCGCGGCCGGTCGGGTCGTGACAAAAGTGGTATCGAGCGATTAGTCCTCGGAAAGTGTCTACGACCGTGTCTAGTAGAGTCTTGATTATCGGTGTGTTGTGCACCACATCTATAATCGGAGTGCGAGACATTTAGGATTGGTTTCCATTCTTCTCTCTCAAATCGTGCGATGAGAGTCTTATTAGGTTGAATCCTCTCGACCTCTTCTTATGAAACAACCATGCCTCACGGAAGGCTACGTGGCCCGAAGGGCAAAGCGGCGGGAGGCTGCTAGCGGTACTCGAGAGGGTTACGGGCTCGAGCACGCACTATGCACGAGGTAGTAAGCGGGTCGGCGAGTTCACGCGCTGCGATTTTAGAGAGCCAAGCGGCAGAGCTCGAGGTTCCTGCGAGCCTCGGTTCCCGGCCGGTGCGAGTATAGAGACTACGAGAACAAATTGGTTGTTGACCGATATAGTAGTCGGCGGCGCCAGCGGAAGCGGCCACCCTGGCCGGCGGTTTGCGGGTTAGGGATTTTACGGGATGTCATCCACTGAGTTTTATGGTTCGAGGTCCGATGAGGATCGCAGAGTTCGTTCGACAGCTCTGACGGACCATGCAGTTCTTAGGGCTTCGAGGCCAGTGCATTACACTAGCCTCTTCTGGGTTCACGCGATATTGCGTTGAATTGGTTTGAGGCATGGTTGCTTCGAGAGGTGATGATGCTCTTCCGGCTGTTTGGGAGGAGTTCTGAGAGGCCTTCATGGATCACTTTTGCCTCACGAGATGAGAGAGCCGGGTAGCAGATTCTTGACCTTGAGGCAGAACGGGAGGACTGTCAGGGAGTATAGCTTGGAGTTTGACTCCTTGGCCAGGCATGCGCATACTATTGTAGCTAGCATGGCGGATAGAGTTCATCGTTATGTGATGGGGCTAGACCGTCATATGATTACAAAGATGCTTGGGGTGGCTCTTGGCCGGTATGGACATTGCTAGGATGCGTGCCTATGCTCGAGGGATGAGGATAGAGAGGAGGACCAGATTGACGCAGCCGGCCAAGAGGGCGTGACATCGTGGTCTCGTGGCGGTTCGAGGCGGACAGCCTCAGCAGCAGAGTAGGTCCACGTTCCAGCCAGCACAGAGTGCTCCGTCACGGTTTTCTGGCAAGAGGTCTGACCAGCCAGGTCAGTCAGGAGCAGGTCAGGGCTCCGGGACTACAGGATTTCAGGGAGGCAGGAACCGTCACCGATCGGGACCACCCACACCTCAGTGTGCTCGATGCGGTAGGTTCCACCAGGGCGAGTGTCGCAGAGCTTCGGGAGCTTGTTACTCGTGTGGCCAGCAGGGCCATTTGAGGAGAGATTGTCCGTCTAGAGGCGGCACGGGTGGTACTGGCGGCCGGCGTGATCGATTCTTTGGGTCTTCTTCTCCTTCTGTGGTTATGCGCCCCGGAGGGCAGGGTACTCACGGACCGGCAGGCCGCGGTAGAGGTCGTGGTGGTGGTTCCAGTTCTAGCGGTCCCCAGAACCGCATATATTCTCTAGCCAGCCGCCAGGATCAGGAGGCTTCCCCTGACGTCGTCACAGGTACATTACTGATTTCAGGCTGTGATGTTTATGCATTGATAGATCCAGGTTCTACCTTGTCCTATGTGTCCCCTCTTATTGCGGGTAGAATCGATAGAGCCCGTCGATAGAGCCGTTTGAGGTAGCTACGCCAGATGGTGATTCGGTGTTAGGCGGCGGGTGTATAGAGGTTGTTCGGTATTCATTTACGATCGTCGGACCTTGCAGACTGATAGAGTTAGAGATGGATTTTGATGTCATTATGTGTATGGACTGTTGGCTTCGTTATGCCAACATTGACCGTAGGACAGTGGTTCGGTTCAGCTTCTGGCGAGCGCTTATCGAGTGGAGGGCAACACGTCGCCGAGGGTAGGTTTATTTCTTACCTCAAGGCCAGGCAGATGGTGCAGCAAGGGTACATCTATCATCCGTGCGAGTATTTGATACAGGTCGAGGTGCCGCTTCTTGATCGATGCCGGTGGTTAGGGAGTTTCCAGATGTGTTCCCAGATGATCTTCCGGGCATCCCTCCTGAGAGGGAGATTGAGTTTTGTATTGACACGTTGCCAGACACTCGACCTATTTCCATTCCGCCATACAGGATGGCACCTGCTGAGTTGAGGGAGCTGAAGGACCAGCTGAAAGACTTGCTGGAGAAGGGCTTTATCAGGCCTAGTGTATCTCCCTGGGGAGCGCCGGTTTTGTTCGTGAAGAAGAAGGATGGGACGCCAGCAGCGTATGTGTGTTGATTACGACGGTGAATAAGGTAACCATTAAGAATAGTACCCTCCCGTGATTGATGATTTGTTTGACCGATTGCGGTGCGAGGTGTTTCTCAAAGATAGACTGCAATGCAGTTATCATCGTTCGAGTTCGAGAGGCGTACATCCCAAAGATCGCATTCGTGACCCGGTATGGGCATTATGAGTTCGTGGTTATGTCTTCGGTTTGACCAACGCTCCGGTATTTATGGATTTGATGAACCGTGTTCAAGCCATTTTGGATACATTTGTGATAGTATTCATCGACGACATCTGGTTTATTCGCGGACAGAGCAGAGCATGCAGATCGGCGAGGCGGTACTTGGGTCCTCCGGGCCGCGATTATTCGCCAAGTTCTCCAAGTGTGAGTTTTGGTTGGCCTCGGTGGCATTCCCGGGCATATTATTGGGGTGATGGTGTTCGCGTGGATACGCTAAGATTGAGGCGATCAGTCTTGGCGAGACCTACTACTCCGACGGAGTGCGCGATTTCTTAGGGTGGCGGTATTATCGTAGGTTTGTAGAGCGATTTGCTTCGATTTCAAAGACCGCTGACTAGGTGACTCGTGGCGGCCAAGTTCCAAGATGCAGGCTTGCGAGAAGGGTTTTGAGTTGCTGAAGGAAAGGTTGACTACAGCTCCAGTTCTTACTCTCCCTGAGGGGTTAGACGGGTATGTGATCTATTGTGATGCCTCGGGTATCGGGTTAGGGTGTGTTTTGATGCAGCACGACAAGGTTATAGCCTATGCTTCTGGCGATTCTGGAAGCATGAGAGGAATTACCTACCCATGACTTAGAGTTGGCGCGGTTATTCATGCCTTGAAGATTTGGAGACATTATTTATGCAGGTTCATGTGGATATTTATACAGACCACAAGAGCCTCAGATATCTTCAAAGTGCAGGAGTGAACTTGAGACAGACGGTGGTTAGAGTTGTTGAAAGATTATGATGTTGATATTCTATACCATCCGGAAGGCCAACGTAATTCTTGATGCCTTGAGTCGTAGGTCGATGGGAGCCTATCAGTGCGGCAGAGACAGGACATGGTCCGTCAGATCCACCAGTTAGCGAGCCTTGGGGTTCGATTGATCGATACCGACGATAGTGGGGTACGGGTTCGTGAGATTGTCGAGTCTTCCATCATTGATGAGGTGAAGATGCGACAGTTTGAGGACCCAGTGTTGGTACGGTATCGAGATGCAGCTCTTCGGGAGGAGAAGAGTCTATTCGAGGTAGCGCCTGATGGGGTGCTGAGATTTGAGGGTCGTTTGTGTGTTCCCGATGTGTCAGGGCTTCGTCAGCAGATTCTGGGGGAGGCACACAGTGCTCGTTATTCTATTCATCCGGGGTCGACCAAGATGTACCATGACCTCAGATGTTTGTATTGGTGGGATGGCCTGAAGAGGGACGTGGCAGGTTTTGTTGCACAGTGTCCTAATTGCCCCAGTTAAGGTCGAGCACCGAGGCCCAGTGGATTATTGCGATCTATCGAGATTCCGACTTGGAAGTGGAGATGATCAACATGGACTTTGTTACAGGTTACCTCGCATCGTAGGAAATGCGACTCCATTTGGGTTATTGTTGACAGTGGTGTGACGAATCAGCCCATTTCCTTCCAATGTCGGGGCCACGTTTTGGTGAGACTATGCGATTGTACATCGTGGAGATTGTGAGGTCGCGGTGTCCCAAAGGTCGATTATTTCGATAGGAGCCCGCTTACGCTAACTTCCTGAGGTCTTTCCGTAAGGGTTTGGGACACAGGTGAGTCTCGAGACAACATTTCATCCTCGGGATGGACAGCGATCGCATCATCCGCACACTTGAGGATATGCTGCGAGCCTGCGTGATTGATTTCAGTGGTAGCTGGGACGATCATTTGCCTCTTGTGGAGTTTGCTTACAACAACAGCTACCATTCCAGTATACAGATGGCGCAATACGAGGCTTTATATGGGCGGAAATGTAGATCACCGATTGGTTGGTTCGACGTGGGCGAATGCAGTTAGTTGGCGCACTTGGTACAGCGGTGTGGATAAGGTGAAGCTTATCCGAGAGACCATAGCAGCTCAGTCGGCAGGTCATATGCGGATAATCGGCGTCGGCATTTGGAGTTTTGCAGACGATTGGGTCTTCTTGAAAGTGTCACCCATGGCGGTGTGATGAGATTCGGTAAGAAGGAAACTCGGCCCAAGGTACATCGGGCCCTACCGGATCGTCCGTGAGTGGGTCGGGTTGCTTATGAGTTGGATCTGCCATCGAGTTAGGCGGTACATCCGGTCTTCCATGTTTCTATGTTGCGAAGTGTATCTGAGATCCAATGAGAGTTTTTCCTACTAGTGAGGTCCAGTGTGAGAGGGTTATCGTATGAGGAGAGTCCCATAGCGATACTCGATCGCCAAAGTCGATGACTGCGGACCAAGGATGTAGCTTCCACAAAGTCCTGTGGAAGAATGATAACCGAGGAGATGACTTGGGAAGCGGAGGAGGACACGCTGAGAAGTATCCCCACTTATTTCCTATACCTTCAGGTAATTCATCTTCCCTTACTTGTCAGGTTTTAATTGAAGTATCTCTTTTGCTTAAATGCTTTTATGTGGCCATGTGTGGCAGTATTGGTATGTCGGGGTTGTGTAAGGAAACTATGTCGCTAATTATAAGTTTGCCTCCGAAAGAACATTCGGGGACGAATGTTTCTAAGGGGGGAAGAATGTTACACCCCGTAATTTCAGGACATGTTTTAAGAACTCACAAGTTTTAAGATTTGAGACTTGTAAAAATTTATCGGAAATATGAAATTGTCGGAAATCGTATTATTATGACGAATGGGAGGGCGAAACCGTTCACCCCCCCCCCCCCCCTTATGTGATGACTTGGTAGAAATGTGCAAGGGCAAGAGGGTCATTAGACCTTTGTTGCAAGACAAGTCTTGCAACATGAGTAGCATGAGAAATTTGACTAAGTCAAGGTCAATAAGTCTTGATATTTTGTAAGACCACATCCAAGCCTCACATTTGTGTATATCTTGACCATCCAATTCACTATATAATACTAGTAGTGCTAGTGTGAGCTTAACACTTAGATAATATTTCTCAAAAATTGACGACTACACTTAGAGGCTCTCGTTCACTACAAGGAAGAAGGAAAAATTTGTTTCTTGTTCATTCAACTCCCACTTTAAACCAAGGTTCTTAGGTGTATTGTAAACACATCTCAATAGAAAAATCTTGGAAAAGATAGTTTACTGTTAGTCGCAAAACGACACCCTAATGCTCTTTCTAGGTTGTGTTGGGAGATTTGAAGGATAATTGTTGGTGTTGTTCTAAGGGTCTCCACAAGCGGATTGCAGGGTCTTGGAGAGGCTCTAAACTACTAGGAGCGACTTGGTTGGAATTGGATTAAGAATCGTTAAGGTATAATCTTGTCTTTTAAAGGTGTTACAAGATTATATATTTATATTGTTGTCGTTAGCTTTACTTGTTGCTAGCATGAAGTTGATATGTTGAAGTTATAAGTATTATGGATTGCTTGTAGCTAAATCCGAAATGTATACAAGCCACTTGAAAAATTGGATTACTAATTGGTCGTTTATTAGAAACCGTCGCATGTTACTTACTTAAAGATTATGGTTGTTATAATCAAACGCGACTTGATATCATGTTATGCTACCAATTTGGATTGAAATGGAAATTGATAAGAATTGGTATTGTTGAACGCAAGGTGGCGAATTTGGACTTGTAGTTTGTATTAGTTTGTTATTCATTTGTATTCGACTACCTTCTAAATTGTGAGCCAATTGGGCTTTGGTTATTCATTTGTATTGGAATACCTTCTATATTATCGTGAGCCAATTGGGGCTGTTTGGTTATTCATTTGTATTGGAATACCTTCTATATTGTTGTGAGCCAATCGGGCTGTTTGGTTATTGTATTTCTACTTGAAAAAGGTGGCAAAGTAAGTAAAACAAAGGAGGTGCTGTCCGATTTTCCGTAGAATTTAGAGACTTAACACTTATAATATCCTACGATTCAAGTAAGGCTTTAATAGACGATTGTGAATATTATAGGTTGACATACTACGGGACTTTGTACTTGGCAAGTGGTTTGACCCGACGAGGTATGTAGAACTTTTTCCTATCTTCTCGAGCATGACTAGTTTCACGTATATAGTACAAAGAGACGACAAGACTTTGACATTCCTTACTAGCCTTATAAAATGCCACGTCCGGGTGAGTTAGAAGTTAACTCACTTCTTTGAAGATATTAAGGATGTCTTAAGTCTTAGTAAAGTTAAGGGACTTGAAGGAATTTAAAGTATGTCATACTTGTGTCGCTTTAATCGTATAAGTCCTCGATAGGAAAATGTACTGACTAAGGTATAAAGTGAATATAACGACTTTATGGGAGTCGTTATATTGACTTTATGCAAAGGTAAATGGCTTGTGTTAATGAAAGGCAAATTGATTTTAAGGTATCAATTGCCTAAGGTTTATAAGAAAAGAAGTCACTTGATTTAGAAACATAACTTAAATTCTAAAGGTATCATGACTTGCCTTGAAATGTAATTTGGACTGATGCTATGGTTAATAGTGTCGAGGAAGCTTTCTTTAAAAAGAGTCATTTGTTTTAAAGAGTAGAAGACGTAGTACTTTGGGTTAAATTCCTGATTCTTATAAAAGACATATAAGTGCCTTAAGTAAACTAAAATGAGCATAGATGGAAAAGACTAATAAGAAGTTGGGAAATTCTAACTTGCTTAATTATTGTATGACGCTTTTGAGATAGGGTAAGAGTATCAGGTGGCAAACCCCAAGATGCTATACCACCTTCTCCAGATAAGAGTATAAATGAGGGCAAGCCCCGAGACGTTATACCACCCGTGTTACTATCTTCTTCGTAAGAGTATAAATTGTGGCAAACCCCAAGACGTTATACCACGCCTTGGTAAGAGTATAAACGGCGGTAGGAACCCCAAGACGTTATACCACCTGCTTTTATCGTTCGCTACCCATGATATGATCGGAGATCGCTATCGTGATGTTGCACGTATTCTCGATGTACTCTCATAGTAAGGCACCGTGTCGTAATTTTGTTATCATACATGCCTCCGCTTTGTTTTAAACTTATATTGCAATTACAAGATTTTCCGCTTTGCATACTTAGTACATATTGTGACCCCTTCCTGGGCCGCTCACGCCGCAGGAAGGTAAGCGGTGGCGGATCCTCACTCTTAGGATCGCTTATCGACATCTAAGCTCCATTCTCCTGAGGCTGTCTTTCTTTTCGTACGCTTTTTCCCTAATGTTGTAGATTTATGTACATTCGTGGTATGGCGCCCCGCCCCGCCACGCTTGTTATTCCTGCAGGTCCGTATTCACCTATGTGGTTGGGCGTAAGAACCGAGCAAAGTTGTACTTTTGACTTTGTTTATATTATGGAAGCGCTACTTATTTCGGCCAGCCTCGTGTTGTTATATTGTTTACACGTGTTTATGTTGCAGGTATGCTCGTTATTCTCTCGATGTATACCGAACTGGTGCCTGTGTAGGCACCGCCGCGCCTGTCGCGTGATACGTATCTACTGTGTGCCCGTAAGGAACCATGCCCGGCCTGGGTCGTGACAAAAGTGGTATCAGAGCAGTTAAACCTCGAAAAGTGTCTACAAACCGTATCTAGTAGTCTTGATTATCGCGTGTTGTGCACCACACCTATAATCGAGGCTACATGATATTTAGGATTGGTTTCATTCTTCTCACTCGAGATCGCAATGTAGCCGTGTTATAGGTTGAACTCCTCGACATATTCTTATGTACCGCTATGCCCACGCACGCAACCCGCCCGTGGCGGCCAGCGGAGGAGCTGCTAGTGGAACGCAGAGGGTTACGAGGGCACATGCCCAGTCTTTACCTGAGGCGATGCTTCAGACGGCGAGTTCTACGACGCCGCCAGCTCCAACAGAGCTTAGCGAGCGCGGCTACCGAGACCACTGCACTGAGCCTCCAATCCCACAACGTGAGCAGGATACGGGTTACAAGGAGACGCCCGCTTATTAGCCAGATCGTAGTGAGGCATGAGGACAGACGGAGACGTTCCGGCCAGGCCCGTAGTTCACCCCCATCCGATAGTTCGAGACTTCGACTTTTGAGTCAGTCCACCAGAGTTCTATAGGTCGAGGACTGAGAATGATCCTCAGGAGTTTATCCGACAGTTGCAGCGGATCATGAGAGTGATCAAGGCCTAGGAGATAGAGTCGGTGGTATTGGGTTCACATCGGCTGCGTGATACTACATGATCGGTTTGACTTCACGGAACCGCCCCGGGAGCATGGGCTTCCAGCTATCTGGGACGAGTTCTTAGAGGTGTTTTTTAGCCATTTCTTGCCTCCGCAGATGAGGAGAGCTCGGGCCGATAGATTACTTAGCAGAGGGTTGCTCGGGTGTAGCTCTTCAGCCGGGCATGAACATTGCCCGCATGCAGGCTTATGCACTTGGGTGTGAGGAACGTAGAGGCCGACGGATTGACAGATATCGCAGGCAGGCCGTGACAAGGGTCCTTTGGTAGCTTTCGAGGCGGACGACCTCAGCAGCAGACTAGATTTGCACCTCACCCGCCTCGTAGCGCTCCTTCACCGCCTTCGTGAAGTCCAGGTATTCGGGCGTCGTGGCCCAGTGGCTTCGAGCTTCCAGGGAAGCAGGGATCCTAACCGATCGAGACCACCCCCCTCTCGGTGTGGCCGATGTGGTAGATCCCATTACGGGAGTTGTGGTAATGCTTTGGGAGCTTGTTACACTTGTGGTAGCAGGGTCATATTTCGAGGGACTTTCCGACCAGAGGCAGCGCAGATGGTAGGGTTCATCCTACAGGGTCGTTCGTCGGGTCTTCATCTCCTACGGTTACTCGCCCGGAGGCGTGGTGCCCATGGCCGCCAGATCGTGGCGCAGGTCGTGGCAAGGGTCCTAGTTCCAGCGGTCCTCGAATCGCATTTATGCCTTGTCTAGCCGCCAGACCGTGGCGCCACCGATGTCGCACAGTACATTATTGGTTTCATGTTGTGACGTATACGCTTTGATAGATCCGGGTTCTAGCTTGTCCTATATATCTCCTCATATTGCTGGTTAGAATAGGGATAGAGCCTGAGTCCATAGAACCTTTTGAGATAGCTACGCCGAGGTGATCTCGGGTAGCCGAGCGTATATAAGGCTTGCCAAAGGACTATATACGCTATCATACCCTGACGACTTGATAGAGTTGGATACGACAGATTTGACGTGATTACGGGTACGGATTGGTCAGCTTTTTCTACGCCAACGTGGATCAGTGAGAGATTGGTACGGTTCCGCTTCTCGCGAGCCTATCGAGTGGGAGGGGAATACCGTGTCGCCGAGGGGTAGGTTTATTTCATACCTCAAGGCTAGGAAGATGGTGCAGAAGGGGTATATCTACCATCTTATTTGGGTATTTGATACCGAGGTCGTATGTCGCCTCTTCGCCGCCCATGGTTAGAGAGTTTCCGCATGTATTCCCGCGACCTTCCCGTGTCCTCCCGAGAGCGAGATTGAGTTTTGTATTGATGTGTTGCGCACACTCTACTTATATCTATTCCGCCGCATGTGACGGCACCCGCCGAAGTCGAGAGTCAAGGACCGCTTGAAAGATTTGTTGGAAAAATACTTTATCGTGCCTAGTGTTTCTCCCTGGGAGCGCCGCTTTATTTGTAAAGAAGGACGGACGCTGCGTATGTGTGTTGATTATAGGCAGCTAAATAAGGTAACCATCAAGAACAAATACCCCCTCCCCAGGATTGATGATTTGTTTGACTAGTTGCAGGGTGCGAGGTGTTTCTCCAAGATAGACTGCGTCCGTTATCATCAAAGTAGTTAGAGAGGCAGATATCCCAAAGATCGCATTCAGACCCGGTATGGGCACTATGAGTTCAGTGATGTCTTTCGGTTTGACAAACGCCCAAATGTATTTATGGATTTGATGAACCGTGTTCGCCATTTTTGATACGCTTGTTATAGTATTCATCGATGACATCCCGTTTATTCGCACGAGCAGAGCATGCAGATCACTGAGGACGGTACTTGGGTCCTCCGAGCCGCAGCTGTTCGCCAAGTTCTCCAAGTGTGAGTTTTGGTTGGCCTCAGCGGCATTCTTGGGCACATTATCGGGCCGACGGTGTTCAGTTGATACGACAAAGATCGAGGCGGTAAGTCTTCGCCGAGACCTACCATCCGACGGAGTGCGCAGCTTTCTTAGTGGCGTGTTATTATCGAGATTTGTGGAGCGCTTGCTTCGATATCGCACCATTTACTAGGTCGACTTGAAAGCGCCTAAGTTCCAATGGGATGGTTCAGAGAAGGGCTTCCGCCATCAAGGAAAATCGACGACGGCTCCAGCTTACTCTTCCCGGCGGTTGAGGGCTACATGATTTATTGTGATGCCTGGTATCGGGCTGTGCGTATTGACGCAAAGACGACAAGGTTATAGCCTATGCTTTCCCAGCTACTAAGCACGAGAGGAATTACCCTACCCACGATTTAGAGTTGGTCGCAGCTTATTCATGCCTCAAGATTTGGAGACATTATTTATACGGGTTCATGTGGATATTTATACAGACCACCGTGAGCCTCCAAGATATCTTCAGCAGTGAGCCGAACTCATGCAGAGGCGATGGTTAGAGTTGTTGAAGGATTACGACGTTGACATCCTATACCATCCGAAAGGCCAACGAGTTGACGATGCCTGAGTCATAGATCGATGGGAGTCCGCCGAGGTACAACTGCAGAGACAGACACGGTCCGTCCGATCCATCACTAGCGAGCCTTGGGGTTCGCTTGGTCGTTCCCGATGATCGTGGGGTCCGGTTCGTGAGATTGCCGAGTCTTCCATCATTGATGAGGAAGAGGCGACAGATGAGGACCCGCTTATGATACGGATCGAGATACGACTCTTCGGAGGAGAAGAGTCTATTTGAGGTAGCTGACGGGTGCTAAGATTTGAGGGCGTGTTGTGTGTTCCTATGTAGCAGACTTCGCCACAGATTCGGGAGGCACACAACGCCATACTCTATTCATCCGGGTCGACTAAGATGTACCACGACCTCACGTATGTTTTCAGCGGATGGCCGCGACGTGGGGCGGTGTTTTGTTGCTCGTGTCCTAATTTGTCACGACCGACCCTGCTCACGATCGTGCCCTACCCGCACCCTTACAGTATACATCGAGATAATCAATGAACATACATGAATAAAACAACAGTAAATAAACAAAGTTAGCCGATATGGCTACCTTCCCGACATATATATATACAATCAAGCAAATGCTTCCTTTCCTTACAAATGCACTCCACAATATATGACTACGCACTTAAGAGTTTTAACATAACAATCTGGCGGACAGGCCCCGCCATACCCCGAATATACATGAATCTACAACCTCGGGAAACCGTATCAAGAGATAAGCCTCCGAGCAAATGGAACTTTTTCTCAAAACTGAACCGAGATCCTAAGAGCAAGGATCACCAACCTGTGTACCTAATACCTGCGGGCATGAACGCAGCCCCCCGAAGGGGGTCAGTACAACAGGTACCGAATATGGAACGGAAATAAGGTACAACAATTAAAACATACCTGTATAAAAGCATGACAGAGGTAAGTGTAAAAGAAGTAAATACCTGAACCTACCATGTCATTACTATCTCGTGAACTTAATCGTACCTTATTATCTTTTCCCATTTTTCAATAAAAGTTATAGTCACTTTCTTACGCATATACTTAGGAACATCAAGTTTATTACCATATAACTTACTTACTTTCATAACTTAATCCGGCCCTTTACGGAGGGACGCCTATACTACCCGGCCCAAACTGGGACGCGATAAAGTCACATAATCTGCCCATACAGGTATACTGCCCGGCCCATTCCTGGGACGCGATAATGTCGTATAGTCTGCCCATAAAGGTATACTGCCCGGCCCATTTCTGGGACGATAATGTCATATAGTCTGCCCATAAAGCGTATCGCCTCGCCATTCTCGACGATAATGTCATATAGTCCGCCCATAAAGGTATCGCCTGCCCATTCTCGGGACGATAATGTCATATAGTCTCGCCCATAAAGGTATACCGCCCGCCCATTCTCGACGATAATGTCATATAGTCCGCCCATAAAGGTATACCGCTCGACCCATTTCTCGGGACGATAATGTCATATACCGCCCATAAAGGTATCCTCGCCCATTTCTCGACGATAATGTCATATACCGCCCATAAAGGTATCGCCCGCCATTCTCGACGATAATGTCATATAGTTTGCTCATAAAGGTATACTGCCCGGCCCATTCCTGGGACGATAATGTCATATAAAATCCGGGAATTTAACCCAAAGTACTATGCACCTCTACTCCTTTAGAAAGACTCTTTTTCAAATAAAACATCCCAGATACTAACAACCGTAGTATCAAGCCATATCTACCTTTCAAGACAAGTCACAATACCTTTTTAGAAATACAATTTGCCCTTCTTAATTTCAAATCATTTCTTTGCTTACATTACTGAAGAAAACCATTCTTTTAATCTTCCATAAAGTTGTTATAACCAACTTCCCATAAAGCCGTTATAACTCTTTATGTCTTAGACAAAATCATTCCTTTTATAACCAAGAGACTTATACTTTCAAATCAAATCAAGTCCCTTAACTTTTAAGAAAACAAGTTTCTTCACTTTAGAAATCAAGTCTTTCCAAATCGAGTATTCTATACTTGTAAATTAATTCATTTCTTCCTTTAAGAATCAAGTCTCCTAACTTGAAAAATAAAGTCTCTTAACCTTAAGAATTTGAGATCCATAGCCTTAAAACTTCCTACGTAAATTCTTATAAGTCAAGTAACATATACTTGGTGCGTTGTGAATAAGTTATACTTATTTATAACGATCTTATTCAAGTAGCCATGATCTAGAAAATGTAATACAATTTTGTCTTATCTTAGCTTCTATGCAGATGGAGAATTCTACTCATTTTAACATAATTAATTGTCATTACATTTTCCTTTATTAACGCTGCAATGGCTTGCTCGATACTTATTCTCATTCGTGCCATAAATTAGCCAAGTCAACTTGGCTCCAAAGTACCTCCTAACGACTCTTACCAACATCCCCCATAAGACTCGGTAAGGACTTAGGATTTCTTAGACGTAGCTTTTACATAGAGTAAATCAACGTAACTACCTCTTAACTTCTAAGAGTAGACGGAAACATGAAATAATACCACATGTATATTCCATACATAGAATCATGCCAAAGGAAGGAAGAGGTTCACATACCTCGTGACGATTGTCGACAAGTAGCAAAATGCTCCAAAGTACTTCAACCTTGAGCTATTCCATTCTCCAAGTAGGATACGCTATACTTAGTGCTTCAACCTATAATGGTCACAATACGTCCATTAACCTCTTACTTCAAACGTAGAATATTCTAAGGGCTATGTCGCCAAATTCTACGGAAAATCGGACAGCACCTCCTTTGTTTCTACTACTATGCCACCTTTTTCAAGGCCGAATACAATAACCAAACACGCCACATTTAAGGCCCAAACAATGCAATCAACAATAGGGGATTACACGCCTACTAGACGTGTAAAATTCCGCCCCACAATAGATAACAAACTAAAACAACTACTAGCCCATTTTCGGCCAACTTGAAGTACAACAATACCAAATCTTATCCAATTTCCATTTCAATCCAAATTGTTAGCATATCATGATATCAAGTCGCAATCGATTATAACTACTATAATCCTCAAGTAAGCAACATGCGACGATTCAAATAAACGACCAATTTGTAATCCAACTTCACATGGCTTACATTACATTTCGGATTTAAGGCTACAAGCAATCCATAATACTTATAAACTTCAACATATCAACTTCATGCTAGCAACATGTAAAGCTAACACCAACAATAAAACTATAATCTCGTAACACTATTAAGAGACAAGATTATACCTCAACGAATCTCAATCTAACTTCCAAATCCGAAGTCGCTCCTTAGCAACTTAGAGACTCTTCAAGACATTTCAATCCGCTACTTGAGACCCTTAGAACAACACCAACCAATTTCCTTCAATCTTCCATACAAAACCTAGAAAGCAACTAGGTTTTCGCTTTGCGACTAACCCGAAAACTATCTTTTTCCGAGATTTTTCTATTGAGATATGCTTACACTACACTCATGAACCTTGGTTTAAAGTGTGGGGCTTATCGAACAAGAAACGAAATGTTTTCCTTCTTTCCTCTGTGAACCCGAGAGCTAAGCTCTTGATGTTCTTCAAGTTGAGTGAAATTTTGGCTAAGTGTTAAGCTTGTCTTGCACTACTAGTATTATATAGTGTAATGGAGGGTCAAGATATAAACAAATGGGTGGTTTGGATGAGGTCTTAACAAATATCAAGGCTAATGTGGACCCATTGACTTAGTCAATATTGTCAAGCTCACTACATCGCAAGACTTGTTTTCCCAACAAGGGTCAAACGACCTCGTGTCCATGTTCAAATCGTCCAAGCTCACTTAAGGGGTGACACGTGTCGCCTCCCATTCGCCACAATATTACGCTTCCGACAATTTCATAATTCGATAAATTTTTACAAGTCTCAAATCTTAACACTTGTGAGTTCTTACGCGCTCTTAAAACATGTCCAGAATACTGGTTTAACATTCTTCCCCCCTTAGAAGCATTCGTCCCCGAATGTTCTTTCGGAGTCAAACTTATAATTAGCGACATAGTTTCCTTTCACAATCCCGACATACCAATAATGCCACACATGGCCCTAACACTTCGTACACGCATATCCGTCCATCATGAGCCCAAAAGAGATTATCTTTTCGTACTTCCAACTCCTTCTAACATATACATAGTATTAATACAATCTGTTCATGAAACTTAAACATACCACAACTTTATCATGCATACAAGTTTCTAAAGGGCCAAAGACATACCTGAAATCATATAGGCGGTTCAAAGGACCACTAAAACTGGGAACTCCCACTACGACCTCTGCCACGGCCTGTCGGTGCATGAACCTCCTGCCTAGCTATTGAAGGCGAAGAACCTGCAACTGATCCAGTAGACGGTGTTGTCCCACCAGGACCCCCTCTAAAAGGACACTCTCTTAACCTATGGCCTAGACGGCCACAAGAAAAACAAGCACCCGTACCGGCGCGACATACCCCAGAATGTAACCTACCACACTGGGCGACGAGGCAAGGTGGCCTCGATCGACCGAACCCCATCTCTCCGAGACTCGCTCTAGAGACTGACCGCCCCTGCATTCCCGGGTTGTAAAACCCTCCGGAAAATCGTGGAGGAGCACTCGGTCGGGCCGCAATGTGACCTAGTCTGCCGCGAGGCCGCCCGCCTCGAACCGCCTCGAGACCTGCTGTCCGGCCCTCTGGGCTGGCTCGAGCCAATCGATCCTCCTCTCTCTATCCTCTATCCCCTGCGCATAGGCTCGCATCCTAGCAATGTCCATACGGTCAAGAGCCACCCCAAGCATGCAAGAATCATATGACTGCCTAGCCCCATCACATAACGATGAACTCTATCCGCCATGTCGGGCTACAATAGTGTGGGCATGTCGGCCAGAGTCAAACTCTGTGCTATACTCCCGATAGTCCTCCCATTCGCCTCAAGGTCAAAAATCTATCTACGCGGCCCTCCTCATCTCGTGAGGCAAAAAGTGATCCATAAAGGCCTCTCGTGAACTCCTCCCAAACACCGGGAAGAGCATCATCCTCTCACAACACCCATAACTCAAACTAGTTCAACGCAATATCGCAGAACCCAGAAGAGGCTAGCATAATGCACTCACTCAAGCCCTAAGAACTCGCATAGTCCGTCAGAGTCGCCGAATGAACTCCTCGCGGATCCTCTTCGCACTCGAACCATAAAACTCGCGCGATGACAACCCGTAAAATCTCTGATCCGCAAACCGCCGCCTCTGTGGTTAGCCGCCGCTCTCGCCGGCCGCTCGCTACTATATCGTCAATAACCTGACCGCTTCCCCGTAGTTCTATACTCGCCCCGGCCGCGGGATCGAGGCTCGCACGAACCTTCGAGCTACCGCCGCCTCGCCTCTAATACTGCTGGCGTGGCTGAACTCGTCGACCCGCCTACTACCTCAGGCATAGTCCGTGCCTGAGTCCGAGTAACCCTCCGAGTACCGCTAGCAGCCTCGCCGCCGCCGCTTTGCCCTTCGGGCCCCGGTCGCCCGCGAGGCATAATCATACATAAGAAGCGGGTCGAGAGAATTCAACCTACTATGACAATTTCATCGCACGATCTCAAGAGAGAAGAATGGAAACCAATCCTAAATGTCCGCACCTCCTCGATTATAGACGTGGTGCACAACACACCGATAATCAAGACTTACTAGACACCGCCTCAGACACTTTCCGAGGACTAACCGCTCGATACCACTTTTGTCACGACCACCCCGGCCCGCTGATCGGTGCCCTACCGCCACCCTTATGTATACATCGTAGATAATCGAACATACATGAATAAAACAACAGAATAAACAACAAAGTTAGCCGACAGGCTACCTTCCCGACATATATATATACAACCAAGCTTGCCTTTCCTTTACAAACAGACTCCACAATATGTGACTACTGCACTTCTAAGGGTTTTAACATAACAATCGTGGATGGACAGGCCCCGCCATACCCCGAATAAACATGAATCTACAACCTCGTGGGAAACCGTACACAAGAGATAAGCCTCCGAGCAAATGGAGCTTTTTCCCAAAATCAACCGAGATCCTAAGAGCAAGGATCACCAACCTGTACCTAATACCGCGGCATTTAACGCAGCCCCCGGTGGGGTCAAGACAATAGGTACTAATATGGAACTAAATAAGGTACAACAATTAAAACATACATGTATAAAAGCATGACAGAGGTAAGTGTAAAAGAAGTAAATACCGAACCTACCATGTCATTACTATCTCGTGAACTTAATCGCATCTTATTATCTTTTCCCATTTTTCAATAAAAGTTATAGTCACTTTCTTACGCATATACTTAGGAACATCATCAAGTTTATTACCATATAACTTACTTACTTTCATAACTTAATCCATCCGCTTTACTTAGGACGCCATATACTACCCTACCAAATCGACGCGATAAAGTCACATAATCTGCCCATACAGGTATACTGCCCGGCCCATTCCTAGGATGCGATAATGTCGTATAGTCTGTCCATAAAGGTATCGCTCGCATTTTCGACGATAATGTCATATAGTTCGCCCATAAAGCGTATAACGCCTGCCCATTCTCGACGATAATGTCATATAGTTCCGCCCATAAAGGTATCGCTCGCCCATTTTCGACGATAATGTCATATAGTTCGCCCATAAAGCGTATAACGCCTGCCCATTCCTCGACGATAATGTCATATACCGCCCATAAAGGTATAATGCTCGACCCATTTCGGGACGATAATGTCATATAGTCCGCCCATAAAGGTATATCGCCTACCCATTTCTGGGTCGATAATGTCATATAGTCTGCCCATAAAGGTATAATGCCCGGCCCATTCCTGGGACGATAATGTCATATAGTCTGCCCATAAAGGTATATTGCCCGGCCCATTCCTGGGACGATAATGTCATATATAATCCGAGAATTTAACCCAAAGTACTATGCACCTCTACTCCTTTAGAAAGACTCTTTTTCAAATAAAACTTCCCAGATACTAACAACCGTAGTATCAAGCCATATCTACCTTTCAAGACAAGTCACAATACCTTTTTAGAAATACAATTTGCCCTTCTTAATTTCAAATCATTTCTTTGCTTACATTACTGAAGAAAACCATTCTTTTAATCTTCCATAAAGTTGTTATAACCAACTTCCCATAAAGCCGTTATAACTCTTTATGTCTTAGACAAAATCATTCCTTTTATAACCAAGAGACTTATACTTTCAAATCAAATCAAGTCCCTTAACTTTTAAGAAAACAAGTTTCTTAACTTTAGAAATCAAGTCTTTCCAAATCGAGTATTCTATACTTGTAAATTAATTCATTTCTTCCTTTAAGAATCAAGTCTCCTAACTTGAAAAATAAAGTATCTTAACCTTAAGAATTTGAGATCCATAGCCTTAAAACTTCCTACGTAAATTCTTATAAGTCAAGTAACATATACTTGGTGCGTTGTGAATAAGTTATACTTATTTATAACGATCTTATTCAAGTAGTCATGATCTAGAAAATGTAATACAATTTTGTCTTATCTTAGCTTCTATGCAGATGGAGAATTCTACTCATTTTAACATAATTAATTGTCATTACATTTTCCTTTATTAACGCTGCAATGGCTTGCGCGATACTTATTCTCATTCGTGTCATAAATTAGCCAAGTCAACTTGGCTCCAAAGTACCTCCTAACGACTCTTACCAACATCCCCCATAAGACTCGGTAAGGACTTAGGATTTCTTAGACGTAGCTTTTACATAGAGTAAATCAACGTAACTACCTCTTAACTTCTAAGAGTAGACGGAAACATGAAATAATACCACATGTATATTCCATACATAGAATCATGCCAAAGGAAGGAATAGGTTCACATACCTCGCGACGATTGTCGACAAGTAGCAAAATGCTCCAAAGTACTTCAACCTTGAGTTATTCCATTCTCCAAGTAGGATACGCTATACTTAGTGCTTCAACCTATAATGGTCACAATACGTCCATTAACCTCTTACTTCAAACGTAGAATATTCTAAGGGCTATGTCGCCAAATTCTACTAAAATCTGACAAAGACCTCCTTTGTTTCTACTACTATGCCACCTTTTCAAGGCCGAATACAATAACCAAACACGCCACATTTAAGGCCCAAACAATGCAATCAACAATAGGAGATTACACGCCTACTAGACGGTAAAATTCACCCACAATAGATAACAAACTAAAACAACTACTAGCCCATTTTCTACCAACTCAAGTACAACAATACCAAATCTTATCCAATTTCCATTTCAATCCAAATTGTTAGCATATCATGATATCAAGTCGCAATCGATTATAACTACTATAATCCTCAAGTAAGCAACATGCGACGATTCAAATAAACGACCAATTTGTAATCCAACTTCATATGGCTTACATTACATTTCGGATTTAAGGCTACAAGCAATCCATAATACTTATAAACTTTAACATATCAACTTCATGCTAGCAACATGTAAAGCTAACAACAACAATAAAACTATAATCTCGTAACACTATTAAGAGACAAGATTATACCTCAACGAATCTCAATCTAACTTCCAAATCCGAAGTCGCTCCTTAGCAACTTAGAGACTCTTCAAGACACTTCAATCCGCTACTTGAGACCCTTAGAACAACACCAACCAATTTCCTTCAATCTTCCATACAAAACCTAGAAAGCAACTAGGTTTACGCTTTGCGACTAACCCGAAAACTATCTTTTTCCGAGATTTTTCTATTGAGATATGCTTACAATACACTCATGAACCTTGGTTTAAAGTGTGGGGCTTAACGAACAAGAAACGAAATTTTTTCCTTCTTTCCCTATGTGAACCCGAGAGCTAAGCTCTTGATGTTCTTCAAGTTGTGTGAAATTTTGGCTAAGTGTTAAGTTTGTCTTGCACTACTAGTATTATATAGTGTAATGAAGGGTCAAGATATAAACAAATGGGTGGTTTGGATGAGGTCTTAACAAATATCAAGGCTAATGTGGACCCATTGACTTAGTCAATATTGTCAAGCTCACTACATTGCAAGACTTGTCTTCCTAATAAGGGTCAAATGACCCTTGTGTCCATGTTCAAATCGTCCAAGCTCACTTAAGGGGGTGACACGTGTCGCCCTCCCATTCGTCACAATATTACGTTTTCCGACAATTTCATAATTCCGATAATTTTTTACAAGTCTCAAATCTTAACACTTGTGAGTTCTTACGCACGCTCTAAAACATGTCCTCGTAAATACGGTGTAACATAATTGTAAGCAGTCAAGATTGAGCACCGTAGTTCTGACGGGCTATTGATATTCCGGCATGTGGGAGGTAATCAACACGGACTTTATTACGTGGTTACCTCGCACTCAGAGGAAGTATGATTCCATCTGGGTTATTGTAGACAGGCTGATGAAATCAGCCCACTTTCTTCCAGTCAGTACTACGTATTCGGCTGAGGATTATGCTAGATTGTATATCCGAGAGATCGTGAGACTGCATGGGGTCCCTATATCTATTATATAGGACAGAGGAGCCCAGTTTACGGCTAATTTCTGGAGATCTTTTCAGAAGGAATTAGGGACGCAGGTGAGCCTCAAGATCGCATTTCATCCTCGCATCGACGGGACAGCATAGCGCATCATCCGCACACTCGAGGATATGTTGTGGGCCCGTGTTATAGATTTCGTGGTAGCCGAGGATCATTTGCCTCTTGCTGAGTTTCATGATAATAACAGCCTACCATTCCAAAGATCCGCATGGCGCCTACGAGGCCTTATATGGGAGGAATTGCAGATCGACGATAGGTTGGTTCGACGTGGGTGAAGTTCCGTTAGTCGGGCCGACTTGATTCGAGGCGGTAAGGCGCGGCTTATCCAGAGCGGTTATCACCGTAGTCGGCGTAAGTCGATGCAGATAATCGGCGCCGACACTTGGAGTTTGAGATGGATGATTGGTCTTCTCAAGGTATCACCCATGAAGCGGTGTGATGAGGTTTTGGGAAGAAGGAAACTTAGCCCAAGGTACATCGGGCCTTATCGATTGTCCGTAGGTAGGCAAGCGTTGCGGCGAGTTGATCTATCGTCCGATCCGAGGCAAGACATCCAGTTTTTCATGTGTCTATGTTGCGGAGGTGTATCGAAGATCCATCTAGAGTGCACCCAATTTGTGATGTCCAGGTGACAGAGGGGTTATCGTATAAGGAGAGTCCCATAGCGATACTCGATCGTCAAAGTTAGGCGACTGCGGACAAAGGATGTGGTTTCTGTCAAGGTCTTATGGAGGAACGAGAACAGAGAGGAAATGACATGGGAAGCAGAAGAGGACATGATGAAGAAGTATCCTAACTTATTCCCTACACCTCCAGGTAACTCACTTTCCTACTTGTTGATTTTAATTGACATATATACTTAAGTGTTGTTATGACTATGTATGGCATTCTTATTTCCGAGGGGTATAGTTAAGAGAGACTATGTCGATAGCTGTTTTGATTAAACATAGAAGGAACATTCGGGACGAATGTTTCTAAGGGGGAGAGAATGTTACACCCCGTAGTTCCATAGTACGTATGTGAGGACGTACGTACGAGTGTATAACCCTAAATACGTAAGGGATGAAAATTTTGAATTTTCGACGGAAAATATTTCGAACCTCGTGAAGGAAAAAGGTTTATTATTGGGAATTGGATTCTCAAAATTGGTATTTGAGACTTGTAGAATTTATAAGAATTATGGATTTTATTTTTCGGAATTGGTCACGTGGGGCCCACGGGAAAATTTACGGTTTTGTGGGGCCCACATTATTTTTTTTGAGATTATGGGCATTATGGATATTTTCGGGAGATGAAATATTTTGGACAAATAGGAGGGCGATACAAGTCACCCCCATGTGGCCGAAATGGTGTGCCATTTGGCATGTTGGCCGTTTTTGTGAGACATGTGGCAAGACACATGTCTCAAGTTTTTGTGGCACATGTGGTTTGTGGGGCCCACACACACATGTCCCCAATATAAACCACACACTTGCTTGCATCCTAGCCTTTGGTTGGCCTATAAATACACCCCTTAAGCTTGCAATACTTCTTCATCACTTAGAGAAATTCCAAGACAAAATAATACTCCCTCCCTTGTTAAGCTCTCGGCCAAACACCCCTCTTGTGAAGAAATTCTTCAATTGTTATTGTTTTATCCCAAATAACTTAGCCTAGTGTCCCTAGTAGTGTTCTAAAGTTATCCCAACACAAAGATCCCGGAAATACTACGTTATTCCAATAGTCGCAAAAATGAAACCCTAGGGTAATCTTCATATTATGGATGAAGTGTTAAGAGAAGTTGGTTAGGAACTTCTAAGGGTTGCTTGGAGTGGATTGTAGCGTAAGGAATATGAGCTAACGTTGCTTAGGATCGACTTATTAATCTTGGATAATTTTGGGCTTATCGAGGTAATGATATTTGTCCTTCTATCAGAATCGAGATTACATATCAGAGTAGTTTATAATCGAGTATATGATATGTGGAAGGAAGATTAAAAAGAAATAGATCGCTTAGGTTTATTGTGGGCAGAATTTTACACGCCCGCTAGGCGTGTAATCCCCTTCGAGTTGTCGCTATTGATATCGTCTTGAAAAGGTCGAAAAGACGTAGATACTGGGAAGTCGCCCAATTTTCCGTAGAATAAGGAACTTTATACTTAGAATATTCTACGGAAGTCTAGACGCTGATAGACGATTTGATTATTATAGGTTGATACTCTACACGCGCATATTCGACTTGGCAAGTGGATTTAGCCGATGAGGTATGTGATTCTTCCTATCCTCGAGCATGATTGTCGTGAAATATATAGTACGATAGACGTACGTGTGTTAAATGAATTTGGTTTCACTTTGATGTCCTTGACTTGAGTTCTAAATGTTAAAAACCTTGAAATATTTCAAAAAGTGTTATGAATCATTATTCGGAAGGAAATTGATACTTGGTTTTAAAAAAAAAAATAGGTTCTCTTGGTTTTCCAAACGAATGTGGTTGTTTTGAATTATTAAAAAGTATAAGTATTGTGATAGCTTTATGGGAAGTTAGTTATAACGACTTAAGGAAGATAAAAAGAACGGTTTACTTACTTGTTTATAAAAGCCTGTTATGATTTCTCGGCGCGTAAGTCGTTGATAAGTAAACATGCTAGGATACTACGGGCGTTAGTATCTTGAGACTTTTGTGTTAAAGGGTTTTTTCTTGTTGTGCTTATGTTATTTACGATGAGCCGGTTGTGCTTGTATTATATCACTTACCCCCCCTGACATGTTACGTTGTTCATATGCCGCGGGTTAGCTACCCCCGATGCGAGGAATACCTCATGCAGGTCCATGTGGCCTATGCGGTCTACAAGAGTCCAGGAATCACTCCGGGTGTTTTACGCCCGATGCGAGGAATACCTCATGCGGGTCCATGTGGCCTATGCGGATTGCTGGAGTCCAGGAAATGTCGCGGGTTAGATACCCCCGATGTGAGGAATACCTCATGCAGGTCCACGTGACCTATGCGGACTACGGTAGTCCAAGAGTAGGACTCGCACAATGATACTAAGGGCGAATGACCCTACTTCGATCATCGCGCCTAGAAAGAACCTGGGTTACACGATTTGCTCTTGTATATACTATGGCACTATGTAATCGTTAATTGGTTTGTTTCATACATGTCTGGATTGGTTTTAGAATGTTATGATTTCATTTCGCATATCTGGCCACATACTTGGTACACGTTATACCGACTCTCCTTCGGGCCGTGGTTCACGCCGCAGTAGAGGTACATCCGCTGTCGATCCTCGCCATAGGATCACCGCTCGCTGGAAGCTCCGCTTCTCCGAGGCTTATCTTTCGTATGATTCCTCATAGTAGGTTCATGTACATTCGCGGTACGGCGGCCCCGCCCCGTCATAGTTGTTATAAATTCTGCAGGTCTGTAGTCCCGTCAGAAATTGGGTTTGTAAAGGATGTAAATCGCTGACTTTGATTTTTTATATATACATGTTGAAGGCAACCTTAGCGTTAGCCTGCTTTCTTATCTTACATTGTTCCATGTTTTAAAGTTTATTTCCGTTTCTCGACAGATCTACTGTGTGCCCTGTAAGGCACAGCCATGCCCGGCTCGGGTCATGACAAAAGTGGTATCGGAGCGCTTAATCCTCTGAAAGTGTCTACAAACCGTATCTAGTAGAGTCTTGATTATCGGCGTTGTGCACCACACCTATAATCGTGAGGCTACAGGATATTTAGGATTGGTTTCCATTCTTCTCACTCGAGATCGTGCAACAGTTGTGTTATAAAGTCAACTCCTCTCGACATATTCTTATGTACCGCTTATGCCTCCACGTAATGTAACCCGCCCGTATGGCAAGGCACCGGAGGAGCTTCAGTGAACGCAGAGGGTTACGTGGCACGCACTCCGGGCCTTTACTCGAGGTGACGCTCAGACGGCGAGTTCCACGACGCCACCAGCTCCAGCAGAGTTTAGAGCAGGAGCAGTGGCTACTGAGACCACGGTACCTGAACCTCCAGTCCCACAGCCAGGAGCAGAGGATATGGGTTACAAAGAGACGGCCCGATTAGCCGTGATCAGTAGCGAGGCATGAGGACAGACGAGACAATGATTCCGGCCAGGCCCGTAGCTCACCCTGCATCCGATAGTTTGAGACTTCGACTTTTTGAGTCAGCACCACCGTAGTTCTACGGGTCGAGGATCGATGATGATCTTCGTGAGTTTATCCGATGCTTGCAGCGATCATGAGAGTGATCAAGGCCTAGGAGATAGAGTCGGTGGTATTGGGTTCACATCGGCCGCGCGATCGCGGCCGACTCGCTTGACTCACGGAACCGCCCTGGGAGCATGGCTTCACCGTTCCGACGAAGTTCTCAGAGGTGTTTCTTAGCCATTTCTTACCTCCGCAGATGAGGAGAGCTCGGGCCTATAGATTGGCGTTGAGGCGTAATCCGCGACGGTTCGGGAGTACAACGTAGAATTTGACTCGTTGCCTCAGACGCCCCCGCTTTAGTGGCATATGGAGGACAGAGTGCACCGCTATGTCACGTGGCTCGATGATTACTTAGCGCAGGTTGCTCGCATAACTCTTCACCGCATGAACATTGCCCGCACGCAGCTTACGCACTGTGCGAGGAACGTAGAGGCCGACGGATCGACAGATATCGCCAGAAGAGGCCGTGACAAAGCAGGTCCTTTGGTAGCTTTCGAGGCGGACGACCTCAGCAGCAGACTAGATTTGCACCTCACCCGCCAGAGCGCTTCTTCATCGCCTTCGTGACGCCCGTATTCGGCGTGTCGTGCCCCAGGCTTCGGCTTCCAGAAGCAGAATCCTAACCGATCGAGACCACCCCCCTCTCGGTGTGGCCGATGTGGTAGATCCCATTACGGGAGTTGTGGTAATGCTTTGGGAGCTTGTTACACTTGTGGCCAGCAGGGTCATATTTCAAGGGACTGTCCGACCAGAGGCAGTGCAGATGGTAGGGATCAGCCGACAGGTCGCTCATCTGCCTCATCTCCCACTACTCGCCCAGGCGTGGTGCTCGGGCCGCCAGGTCGCGCAGGTCGTGGCGGTCCTAGTTCCAATGGTCCTCGAACCGCATTTATGCCTCGTCTAGCCGCCAGACCGTGAGGCGCCACGGGATGTCGCCACAAGTACATTATTGGTTTCATGTCAGGACGATATGCTTTGATAGATCCGGTTCTACCTTATCCTATATATCTCCTCATATCACTGGTTAGAATAGGATGAGCCCGAGTCCATAGAACCTTTTGAGATAGCTACGCCGCAGTGATTCAATGGTAGCCGAGAGGTATATAAGGCTTGCCAGTGACTATATACAGTCGCACTCCCAGCCACTTGATAGAGTCGATATGACAGACTTTGATGTGATTACGGTATGGATTGGTTAGCTTGCTACGCAACGTGGACCGTAGGAGAGATTCGTACGGTTCCGCTTCCGCGAGCCGGTTATCGAGTGGGAGAGGAATACCGTGTCGCCGATGGGTAGGTTCATTTCATACCTCAAGGCTAGGAAGATGGTGCAGAAGGGGTATATCTACCATCTTATTCGGGTATTTGATATCGAGGTCGCGCCGCCTCTTCACACCCAGTGGTTAGAGAGTTTTCGATGTATTCCCGCACGACCTCCCGTGTCCTCCGGCAGGAGATTGAGTTTTTATCGATGTGTTGCCGACACACTCGCCATATCTATTCCGCCGCATGTGACGGAACTCGCCGAGTTGAGAGAGTCAAGGACCACCGAAAGATTTGTTGGAAAAATGCTTTATCAGGCCTAGTGTTTCTCCCTGGGGAGCGCCGGTTTTATTTGTAAAGAAGAAGGATGGGACGCTGCGTATGTGTGTTGATTATAGGCAGCTAAATAAGGTAACCATCAAGAACATATACCCCCTCCCCATGATTGATGATTTGTTTGACTAGTTGCAGGGTGTGAGGTGTTTCTCCAAGATAGACTCGCGGTCCGTTATCATCAAAGTGATTTAGAGAGGCGATATCCCAAAGATCCATTCAGACCAGATGGGCACTATGAGTTCGTGGTGATGTCTTTCGGTTTGACCAACGCTCACAGTATTTATGGATTTGATGAACCGTGTTCAAGCCATTTTTGATACGCTTGTTATAGTATTCATTGATGACATCCCGTTTATTCGCACAGAGCAGCGAGCACGCAGATCACTCGACGGTATTGGGTCCTCCGAGCCGCAGCTGTTCGCCAAGTTCTCCAAGTGTGAGTTTTGTTGGCCTCGTGGCATTCTGGGCACATTATCAATGACTGTTCGTGCTGATACTGCAAAGATCGAGACGGTCAAGTCTTCGCCGAGACCTACTACTCCGACGAGGTGCAGCTTAGTATCGATGTGTTATTATCGTAAATTTCAGGAGCGGTTGCTTCGATATCGCACCATTGACTAGGTCGACTCAAACAAACTAAGTTCCAATGGACGTGTGTGAGAAGGACTTCCGCCATCGAAGGAAAAATCGACGACGGCCCAGCTTTACTCTTCCCGGCGGGTTAGAGGGCTACGTGATTTATTGTGATGCCTCGTATCTAGCGCGTATTGATGCAAAGACGACAAGGTTATAACCTATGCTTTCCCAAGAAGCATTTAAGCACGAGAGGAATTACCCTACCCACGATTTATAGTTGGTCACGCTTATTCATGCCTCAAGATTTGGAGACATTATTTATACGGGGTTCATGTGGATATTTATACATACCACAAGAGCCTCCAAAGACATCTTCAAAAGGAGCTGAACTTGCGGCAGAGGCGATGGTTAGAGTTGTCAAGGATTATGATGTTGACATCCTATACCATCCGGAAAGGCTAACGTGGTTGCGTATGCTTTGAGTCGTAGATCGGCGGGAGTCCGCCGAGGTACTGCAGAGAGACAGATACGGTCCGTCAGATCCATCACTAGCGAGCCTTGGGGTTCGTTTGGTCGATACCGATGATAGTGGGGTACGGGTTCGTGAGATTGCCGAGTCTTCCATCATTGATGAGGTGAAGAGGCGACAGTATGAGGACCCAGTTATGATACGGTATCGAGATACGACTCTTCGAGAGGAGAAGAGTCTATTTGAGGTAGCTATACGGGTGCTAAGATTTGAGGGCAGGTTGTGTGTTCCCGATGTAGCAGGACTTTGTCAGCAGATTCTGGGGGAGGGACACAATGCTCGTTACTCTATTCATCCGGGGTCGACTAAGATGTACCATGACCTCAGATGTATGTTTTGGTGGGATGGCCTGAAGTGGGACGTGGCAGGTTTTGTTGCTCAGTGTCCTAATTGTCGCCAGTCAAGGTCGGTTGAGCACCGTAAGCCCATTGGCTATTGCAGGCTATTGATATTCCGACATGGAAGTGGGATGTGATCAACATGGACTTTATTACAGGGTTACCTCGCACTCAGATGAAGTATGATTCCATCTGGGTTATTGTAGACATGCTGACGAAATCAACCCACTTCTTCCAGTCATGACGACTTATTCGGCCGAGGATTACGCTAGACTTTACATCCGAGAGATCGTGAGACTGCATGGGGTCCCTATGTCAATTATATCGGACAGAGGAGCCCATTTTATGGCTAATTTCTGGAGATCTTTTCAGAAGGGATTAGGGACGTAGGTGAGCCTCAGTACAACATTTCATCCTCGCATCGACGGACAGCAGAGCGCATCATCCGCATACACTCGAGGATATGTTACGCCCGTGTTATAGATTTCGCGGTAGCCGAGGATCATTTGCCTCTTGTTGAGTTTATGATAATAACAGCTACCATTCCAAAGATCCGCACGGCGCCTTATGAGGCCTTATATGGGAGGAATTGCAGATCGAAGATAGGTTGGTTCGATGGCGTGAAGTTCGCCAGTCGGGCCGACTTGATTCAACAGACGCGGTGGCGCGAAGCTTATCCAGAGCGTTATTGTCACCGTAGTCGCATAAGTCGATACGGATAATCGGCCGACACTGAGTTTGAGATGGATGATTGGGTCTTCTCGGGGTATCACCCATGAAGGGTGTGATGAGGTTTTGGGAAGAATGGGAAACTTAGCCCAAGGTACATTTGGCCTTATCAGATTGTCCGTAGGGTAGGCAAGGTTGCCTATGAGTTGGATCTGTCGTCTGATCTGGAGGTAGTACATCCAGTTTTTCATGTGTCTATGTTGCGGAGGTGTATCGAAGATCCATCTAGAGTGCACCCGATTTTTGATGTCTAGGTGACAGAGGGGTTATCGTATGAGGAGAGTCCCATTGCGATACTCGATCGTCAGGTTAGGCGAATGCGGACAAAGGATGTGGTTTCCGTCAAGGTCTTATGGAGGAACGAGAACAGAGAGGAAATGACATGGGAAGAAGAGGAGGACATGATGAAGAAGTATCCTCACTTATTCCCTACACCTCCAGGTAACTCACTTTCCTACTTGTTGATTTTAATTGACATATATACTTAAGTGTTGTTATGACTATGTATGGCATTCTTATTTATGAGGGGTATAGTTAAGAGGGACTATGTCGATAGCTGTTTTGATTAAACATAGAAGGAACATTCGGGACGAATGTTTCTAAGGGGGAGAGAATGTTACACCAGTAGTTCCAGAGCACGATGTGAGGGCGACGCATTTGTGTATAACCCTAAATACGTAAGGGATGAAAATTTTAAATTTCCGACGGAAAATATTCCGAACTTCGTGAAGGAAAAAGGTTTATTATTGGGAATTGGATTCTCAAAATTGGTATTTGAGACTTGTAGAATTTATAAGAATTATGGATTTTATTTTTCGGAATTGGTCACGTGGGGCCCACAGGAAAATTTACGGTTTTGTGGGGCCCACATTATTTTTTTCGAGATTTTGGGCATTATGGATATTTTCGGAAGATGAAATATTTTGGACAAATAGGAGGGCGACACAAGTCACCCCCATGTGGCCGAAATGGTGTGCCATTTGGCATGTCGTCGCTTTTGTGACACGCGCAAGACACATGTCTCAAGTTTTTGTGGCACATGTGGTTTGTGGGGCCCACACACACATGTCCCCAATATAAACCACACACTTTATTGCATCCTAGCCTATGGTTGGCCTATAAATACACCCCTTAAGCTTTCAAGACTTCTTCATTACTTAGAGAAATTCCAAGACAAAATAATACTCCCTCCCTTGTTAAGCTCTCGGCCAAACACCCCTCTTGTGAAGAAATTCTTCAATTGTTGTTGTTTTATCCCAAATACCTTAGCCCAGTGTCCCTAGTAGTGTTCTAAAGTTATCCCAACACAAAGATCCCGGAAATACTACGTTATTCCAATAGTCGCAAAAATGAAACCCTAGGGTAATCTTCATATTATAGATGAAGTGTTAAGAGAAGTTGGTTAGGAACTTTTAAGGGTTTCTTGGAGTGGATTGGAGCGTAAGGAATAGGAGCTAACGTTGCTAAGGATCGACTTATTAATCTTGGATAATTTTGGGCTTATCGAGGTAATGATCTTTGTCCTTCTATTGTAATTGGAGATTACATATTATAGTAGTTTATAATTGAGTATATGATATGTGGAAGGAAGATTAAAAAGAAATAGACTATTTAGGTTTATTGTGGGGCAGAATTTTACACGTCCAGTTAGGCGTGTAATCCCCTTTGAGTTGTTGGCTATTGATATCGGGTCTTGAAAAGGTAAAAGTACGTGATACGGGAAGTCTTTGCCAATTTTCCGTAGAATAAAGAACTTTATACTTAGAATATTCTACGAAGAAGTCTAGACGTTGATAGACGTATTTGATTATTATAGGTTGATACTCTACGCGCGGCATATTCGACTTGGCAAGTGGATTTAGCCGAGGAGGTATGTGATTCTTCCTATCCTCTTGAGCATGATTGTCGTGAAATATATAGTACGATAGACGTACGTGTGTTAAATGAATTTGGTTTCACTTTGATGTCCTTGACTTGAGTTCTAAATGTTAAAAACCTTGAAATATTTCAAAAAGAGTTATGAATCATTATTCGGAAGGAAATTGATACTTGGTTTTAAAAAAAAGAATAGGTTCTCTTGGTTTTCCAAACGAATGTGGTTGTTTTGAATTATTAAAAAGTATAAGTGTTATGATAGATTTACGGGAAGTTAGTTATAACGAATTAAGGAAGATAAAAAGAACGGTTTACTTACTTGTTTATAAAAGCCTTGTTATGATTTCTGAAGGTGTGGTAAGTTGGTTGATAAGTAAACATGCTAGGATACTACGGGCGTTAGTATCTTGAGACTTTTGTGTTAAAGGGTTTTTTCTTGTTGTGCTTATGTTATTTACGATGAGCCGGTTGTTCTTGTATTATATCACTTACCCCCCTGACATGTTACGTTGTTCATATGCCGCGGGTTAGCTACCCCCGATGCGAGGAATACCTCATGCGCGTCCATGTGGCCTATGCGGTCTACAGGAGTCCAGGAATCACTCCGGGTGTGTTACCCCGATGCGAGGAATACCTCATGCGGGTCCATGTGGCCTATGCGGATTGCGGGAGTCCAGGAAATGCCGCGGGTTAGCTACCCCCGATGCGAGGAATACCTCATGCGGGTCCACATGACCTATGCGGATTACGGGAGTCCAATATTAGGACTCGGACAATGATACTAAGGGCGAATGGCCCTACTCCGATCATTGGCGGTCTAGAAAGAACCGGTTGGGTTACACCTATTTGCTCTTGTATATACTATGGCACTATGTACTGTTAATTGGTTTGTTTCATACATGTCTGTGGATTGGTTTTAGAATGTTATGATTTCATTTCGATTTCTGGCCACATACTTGGTACTTGTTGTCTCGACCTCCTTCGGCGGTCGTGTTCATGCCGCATGTAGAGGTACATCGGTTGTTGATCCTCGCTCATAGGATCACCGTTCTGCTTTTGGGAAGCTCCGTTTCTCCGGAGGCTTATCTTTTGGTATGATTCCATGTCATAGTAGGTTCATGTACATTCAGGGGTATGGCGGGGCCCTGTCCCGTCATAGTTGTTATAAACTCTTAGAGGTATGTAGTCCTGTTGTAAATTGGGTTTGTAAAGGATGTAACTGTCAGGCTTTGATTTTTTATATATACATGTTGAAAGGCAACCTTAGCGGTTAGCATGTTTCTTATCTTACATTGTTCCATGTTTTTAAGTTTATTTCCGCTGATTTCTCTGATGTGTATCTACTAGGGTGCTCGGGTAAAGCACTGCCATGCCCGGGTCGGTCGTGACACATACCCGTGGACCATCCAGCAGCGTCGGTATGTCCAAGTTAACAACAAGATAACAATCATAGTGGAAGCATACCCGTGGACCATCCAGCAGCGTTGGTATTGTCACGACCCGACCCCGGGCCGCGACTGGTGCCCTACCTGGGCACCCTGCTCGTATACATCGAGAATAGCAATGAACATACATAACATAAACACATGTGTAATCAATAAACATCACAAAGCTAGCCGATAAGGCCGCTTCCATAATATAAACATAATCAAAAGTACAATCAGATAACCGATTCTTCTGCACTTAGAATAATCGTATGCGTGGCTTCGCCATACCCCGAATGTACATAAATCTACAACATCGGGAAAGATCGTACTAAAAGAGACAAGCCTCCGAGAAATAGAGCTTCGACGCCCGATAAGTGATCCTAAGAATGAGGATCCACCACCGCTACCCTTTCTCGCAAGATTTAACGCAGCTCGAGACGGGTCGACACAATATGTACTAAGTATGTAAAACGGAAAATACGTAATTACATCATAGTTTAAAACAAAGCCGGAGACATGTATGATCATCAAATTACAGTACACTGTGCCTTACTAACAATGAGAGTAAATAGTAGTATACTTACAATATACAAGAGGACGCTCACGATCAAAGCAGGGCCACCCGCCCGCAGATCATTAAGCAACCCTACTCGGGACTATTCCACCCGTGATAGGTCGCGTGGACCCGCATGAGGTATTCCTCGCATGGGACTATTTCACCCGCATAAGCCCTTACGGACTCGCATGAGGTATTCCTCGCATAGGCTGGACCCGCCCGCATGGGACTATTTCACCCGCATAAGCCCTTACGGACTCGCATAAGGTATTCCTCGCATCGTGGGTAGCAAATCCACGGAATATGCAAATGCCACAAACCCGGGGAATGACCCCGTAATGAATAATATACCACTAGCACAAAACCGGCTATCATACAATATATAAGCAAGTTAAGAATCCCCTAACTTCTTATTATTCTTGTTCACATACACTCTCATTTTAGTTTACTTAAGGCACTAACATGTCTTTTATAAAGATCCGGGAATTTAACCCAAAGTACTACATACTTCCACTCTTTAAAACAAATGACTCTTTTTAGTATAAAACTTTAGAGATACTATTAACCATAGTATCAAGTACAAATTACATTTCACGGCAAGTCACGACACCTTTAGAAATAAAGTTAGGTCTCTAAATCAAGTGACTCCTTTTATTATAAAACCTTAGGCAATTGATGCCTTAAAATCAAATTGCCTTTTCATTAAAAACAAGTCATTTATCTTTCCATAAAGCAAATATAACCAACTTCCCATAAAGTCGTTATATTCACTTTACACCTTAGCCAAATACAATTTCCTATCCAAGGGACTTATACGTTTAAAACGGAACAAGTATCACATACTTTAAAACTCTTCAAGTCCCTTAACTTTAATAAAACATTAGACATCCTTTATATTTTCAAAGAAGTGAGTTAATTTCCTAACTCACCCGACTTGGCTATTCATAAAACTAGTAAAGGATATCAAGGTCTTGTACGTCTACCGTACCATATACGTACAACTAGTCATGCTCAAAAGATAGGAAAAGTTCTACATACCTCTTCGGGTCAACCACTTGCCAAGTACAATGCCCCGCCCGTAGTATGTCAACCTATAATATCCACAATACGTCTATTAACGTCTTACTTCAACATAGAATATTATAAGTGTAAGGTCACTAATTTCTACGGAAAATCGGACAGCACCTCCTTTGTTTCTACTACTTTGCCACCTTTTTCAAGGCTAAATACAATAACCAAACACGCCACATTTAAGGCCCAATCAATGCAATCAACAATAGGGGATTACACGCCTACTAGACGTGTAAAATTCCGCCCCACAAATGATATCAAATTAATACAACTTACTAGGCTAATTCGGCTAACTTGAAGTACTACAACATCAATTCTTATCCAATTTCCATTTCAATCCAAGTTATTAGCCTAACATGATATCAAGTCGCAAACGATTATAACTACTATAATCTCCAAGTAATTAGCATGCGACGATTCTAATAAACGACCAATTTGTAATCCAACTTCACATGGCTTACATTACATTTCGGATTCTAAGGCTACAAACAATCCATAACACTTATAAATTTCAACACATATACTTCATGCTAGCAACATGTAAAGCTAACAACAATATAAATAATCTTGTAACACTTTTTAAGAGACAAGATTATACCTCAACGAATCTTAATCCAATTCCAAATCCGAAGTCGCTCCTTAGAAACTTAGAGCCTCTTCAAGACGCTTCAATCTGCTACTTGAGACCCTTAGAACAACACCAACAAATTTCCTTCAAACTCTCAAATAAAACCTAGAAAGACAACTAGGTTTTAGCTTTGCGACTAACCCGAAAACTATCTTTTTCCGAGATTTTTCTATTGAGATATTCTTACAATACACTCAAGAACCTTGGTTTAAAGTGGGGAGCTTAATGATCAAGAAACAAATTTTTTTCTTTTTTTTCCAAGAGTGAACCCGAGAGCACTCTTGCTCTTCTTTAAATTTTCTTGAATTTTTTTCTAAATGTTAGGCTTAGTCTTGCTACTAGTAGTATTATATAGTGTAATGGAGGGTCAAGATGCAACCAAATGGGTGGTTTGGATAAGCTCTTATCAAATATCAAGCCTTGTGGGTCCTTTGACTTAGTCAAGAATCTCAAGCTACTACTTGCAAGACTTAGTCATCCAAGACTATGGTCAATGACCATCTTGGCCATGCCTATTTCGTCCAAGGCATCATAAAGGGGGAGTGACACGTGTCGCCCTCCCATTCGTCATAATAATACGTTTTCCGACAATTTCATAATTCCGATAAAAAATTTTACAAGTCTCAAATCTTAACACTTGTGAGTTCTTACGTACGTTCTTAAAACATGTCCTGTAAATACGGGGTGTAACATTCTTCCCCCCTTAGAAACATTCGTCCCCGAATGTTCTTTCAGAGTCAAACTTAAAATTAGCAACATAGTTTCCTTTCACAACCCCGACATACCAATAATGCCACACATGGCCACATAATAGCATTTACACAAAACAAATGCTTCAATTAAAACTTGACAAGTAAGGGAAAAGAATTACCTGAAGGTGTAGGGAATAAGTGAGGGTACTTCCTCAACATGTCCTCCTCCGCTTCCCAAGTCATCTCCTCCCGGTTATCATTTCTCCACAAGACTTTAACGGAAGCCACATCCTTGGTCCGCAGTCGCCTGACCTGGCGATCGAGTATCGCTATGGGATTCTCCTCATACGATAACCCCTCTGTCACCTGGACCTCACTAGCAGGGAAAACTCTCGCTGGATCTCCGATACACTTCCGCAACATAGAAACATGGAAGACCGGATGTACCACCTCTAACTCTGATGGCAAATCCAACTCATAGGCAACCTTGCCCACTCTACGGACGATCTGGTAGGGCCCAATGTACCTTGGGCTGAGTTTCCCCTTCTTACCGAATCTCATCACACCCTTCATGGGTGACACCTTCAAGAAGACCCAATCGCTCACGAAACTCCAAATGCCGACGCCGATTATCCGCGTATGACTTCGCCGCTCGAAGCCGCTATCGCTCTTACGGATAAGCTTCACCTTATCCACACTGCCGTACCAAGTCCGCCAACTAATCGCACTCGCCCACGCCGAACCAACCAATCGGCGACTACATTTCCGCCATATAAAGCCTCGGTATGGCGCCATTTGTATCTTGGAATGGTAGCCGTTGTTATAAGCAAACTCCACAAGAGGCAAATGATCCTCCCAACTACCACGAAATCAATCACGCAGCTCGCGGCATATCCTCGTGTTCGGATAGTGCGCTCGCCGCCTATCATTCCGAGGATGAAATATTGTCGAGGCTCACCGTGTCCCTAAACCCTTCGGAAAGACCTCCAAAGTTAGCCAGAAATGGGCTCTATCGATATAATCGACACCGACACCGCGACCTCACAATATCTCCGATGTACAATCTGGCGTAGTCTCACCAAAACGCCGTCCGATCGGGAAGGAAATGGGCTGATTTCACACCACAACAATAACCCAAATGGAGTCGCTTCCTCCGAGTGCGAGGTAACCTGTAACAAAGTCCATGTTGATCACCTCCCACTTCCAAGTAGGAATCTCGATAGCTGCAATAATCCACCGGGCCTCTCGTGCTCGACCTGACTGCCGGGCAATTAGGACATCAGGCAACAAAACCTGCCACGTCCCTCTTCAGGCCATCCCACCAATACAAACATCTGAGGTCATGGTACATCTTGGTCGACCCCGGATGAATAGAATAGCGAGCACTGTGTGCCTCCTGCACCACGACGGTCCTCACATCGGGAACACACAACCGGCCCTCAAATCTCAGCACCCCATCAGGCGCTACCACGAATAGACTCTTCTCCTCCCGAAGAGCTGCATCTCGATACCGTACCAACACTGGGTTGTTATACCCCGTATTTCCAGAGTATGTACGTAAGGGAATACGTACAAAAAGTCTAGCCTTAAAGTTTAGGCAAAACGTTTTTTTTTGGGCACAACTCACAAAACGAATAGTTTTCCGACGAAACGTTTCCACAGCTTTCGTAGGGTAAATTCCGACTATGCCATTTCTAATTTTTGCGGATTTTTCCGAGAGACGAAACATTTTGGACCAACGGGAGTGCGACACTTGTCACCCTCCAATTGATGGACTTGAAATCGTCCATTTGGACGATTTGGACAACGTGAGCACGCGTTTTTGTGCCTTGTGCACAAGTCAAGGAGTTGGTAGGATATTTGTGTATAGTTAATCCTCACCCTACACTTGCCTTGCACTTGTCTTAATCTTGGCCATTGGTTGGCCACTTCTTGACCTATAAATACCCCCTTAGAGATGAAGAGTTCTTCATCCACAAATCTTTCCAAGTCTTGAAAATCCTCTCCTCTCCCTTTGTAGCCTTTTCGTCCAACACCTCCCCTCCTTGTGAAGGCCCTGGCCGAATACCCCCTCTAGCCTAGTAGTTTGGCCGAGGCCCCCTAGCCTAGCCAAAAATCTACCCCTCCCTTGGTAGAAAAGTTGTCTTCTAGTATTGTTATAATGCCCAAAATACCCTAGCCCAAATCCCTTAGTACTTAGTAGAAGTTGTGAAGAACTTCTAAGGTTTCTTGGAGCTCTGAGCGCATAACTTAGAGCTAAACCTTGCTCAGCGCGACTTTATCTAGGATATTATTGGGCTTACCGAGGTAACTAATCCTAACCTCTTTTGAATTAGAGAATACTTATCGTTGTAGTATTAGAATAAGTATTAAATACTTAGAAGAATATCACGAATAGAATTGAACTGCTACCACAAAGAAGGGTTTAAAAGAAGAATAATCAAATCAGACTTACATAGAATGCTTCCACATGAACTTATATAGCTCACCGGGTAGGGAAATCGCCAACTTTCCATAGAATTGTGAACCTCTGCTTAGAATGACCTTGAGTAGTCTTTGATAGATGTCTGACTATTATAGGTGACTCTCTCATGCGACATATTCAACTTGGCGGTGGTTTTACGAGAAGGTATGTGATTCTTCCTAAAGCATGATATTTTACAATATATATAGTGCGGTAGACGCATACGTGTTAACGAATAATAACTACTACGCAATGTCTTTGACTTAAGCCTGAATAATACTTACGGCATGCCTCACGCTTAAGCCCGAATAACACTTACGGAATGCCTCACGCTTAAGCCTTGAATAATAAAGATCCAAAGCATTTCATAAGAATACTGAATCATTTTTAACAGAAGAGAACTAATTGGTTTTTAAACAGAAGCTTAAGAGTTATACTAGCTTTATGGGAAGTTAAGTATAACCACTTAAGATTGATAAAAGAAACAGTTTGCTATGTGTTTATAAATGACTTATATTGAATTGTGAAAAGAATAATAAGATGGTTTGATAAGTAGACATGATATGATGCTATGTGTGTTAGTGTCTTGTAACGTTTGTGTAAAAGAGTATTCTTGTTGTGCTTATATTGTTAACGATAAGCTGTTAGGTTAGTGTAACATCACTCACCTCTTGACATATTACCGGGGGTTAAGTGCCCTCCACGCGGGGTAGACTCGGTGATGCAGGACCATGATTCGAGAATACCTCATGCGGGTCCAAGGACCTATGCGAGCTACGGAGTTCCGTGTTAGTGTGCGGGTTATACCTCACGCGATCTATGTGGGCCATGCGACGGCGAGTCGGGGCGATGCCGAGGAGTAGCTACCGATGCGGGGTTATGTACCTATGCGGCCTATGTGATTGGCCTATGTGGACTACGGAGTCCGTGATTAGGCTTGCATGGTGATACTACGCAATTGCTCTGCTGATCATTCGCACCTAGAAAAGACTCACATACGCTTACCTATCACGCTCTTGTTTGTGATGTGGCACTATGCGGTTTCTCGTTGTTTTATACATACTTGCAAAGCTTTTTAAAATGATATGTTTCATTTAAGTATTTCTGATTTCATATACTTAGTACTGTTATCGACCTCCTTCGGGGGGCTGCGTTCATGCTGCAGGTAAGGGCAAGCAGGTGCTAGATCCACATTCTTAGGATCTCTACGTTGGTGTCGGGAGCTCCATCTTTTCCGGAGGCTCTACTTTTTTGTATGATCTCCCTGTTGTAGATAGTTTTATGCAGATCGAGGTATGGCGGGCCTGTCGCCATAGTTGTATATTTCCTTAAGTCTGTAGTCATGTTGTGCGATGTCGATGTAGCTGCTAAACCATGTTTATATATATATGCGAAAGCGTGTTTTCACATAAAGCGTGTCTTATTTTATAAACTGTTTCATGTCTTGCTTTATATTTCGATTACTCGATGTATGACTACTTGGGTGCCGGTAAGGCACGATCCACGCCGAGCAGTCGTGACAAAAGTGGTATCGAGCGCTTAATCCTCGGAAAGTGTCTGAGACCGTATCTAGTAAGTCTTGATTATCGGTGTGTTGTGCACCACACCAATAATCGTGAGGCTATAGGATATTTAGGATTGGTTTCCATTCTTCTCATTCCGAGATCGTGCTTTAGAGGCGTGTTATAGGTTGGACCCTCTAACGTATTCCTTTCTGTAATGATTATGCCTCACGTAAGGCAACCCGGCCCGAGAAGGGCAAAGCGGTGAGGCTGCTAGCGAGACACCCAGTCACGAGGCTCGTGCCGGTCTATACGAGGCGGCGAGTTCTATGACGCCGCCAAACCCAGCGAGACCACAGTACCCACCTCGCGTCCCACGGCTGGGCGGAGGTTAGGAGTACAAGAGATAGCCCGACTATTGGCTAAAGTTGTGGCGTCGAGAGAGGCCGGATCTGGCGATTCGGTTCAGCTCGGCTCGGTCGCACCGTGGTGCACCCGAAGCGAATAGTTTGAGACTACGAGATTTCTTGAGTTGTAGCCCGCGAGTTTTACTGGTCGGCGGGAGGATGATCGCGAGGAGTTCATCCGTCGCCACTGAGAATCATGAGGGTGATCAAGGCCTCGAGACAGAGTCCGTGACCTTTGGTTCGCATCGGTGCGTGATACGCAATCGATTGGTTTGATTCATGGGAGTTATCCGGGAGAGCACGCGTCCCAGCTACTTGGGATGAGTTCTCGAGGCTTTCTCACTCACTTCTTGCCTCCTCGCGGATGAGGAGGCGCGGGTGATAGATTTTTACTCATCGAGCGAGAGAGGGCCTTGTCGGGAGTACAATGTCGAGTTTGATTCATTGGCTCGATATGTCCCGGCATTGGTAGCGATATGGAGGATAGGGTGCACCGCTATGTCACCGGGCTGAGACGACTATATGGCCGAGTCGTATGCGGTGTTTCTCTCGGCCGGGTATGGACATTACCGCATCTGAGCTCATGCTCTTGGATGTGAGGCGTAGAGATCGCCGGGTTGTGACAGCGAGAAGAGGCAGGCAGCGGTCTTTTGGTGGCTATCGTGGTGGCGGCCTCAGCGGCGATCTAGATTTGCACCACGCCCAGCCGAGCACTCTGCCGTCCTCGGCCACGGCCGAGATATTCGAGGCGCACTGGGCCCGAGACTTGACGTCGAGGCGGCGAAGTGCGGCCGTCGGGACCACCCGCCGGTGTGGCCGTCGGTAGATCCCACCGGGAGTTGTGGTGCTACGAGTTTGTTTGATTGTGGCGGCAGGTCACTATGCGGCTTGTCGACCAAGGCGATCTTGATGGTAGGGTCGACTACGAGTTCTTTGCGGTCTTCTTCATCTCCTCTGATTACTTCGCCCGGAGGGCGTGGTACTCATGGGTCGGCCAGTCGCGGAGTCGTGGCTCGGGTCGATTCTAGCGATCCTCGAACCGCATTTATGCTTTGTCGGTAAGCGACAGATCGGGAGGCCTCACCGATGTCGTCACGGTACTTTATCGATTCTGGGTTTGATGTGTATGCGTTGATAGATCGGGTTCTACTCGTCATATATCTCCCTTGTTGCTAGTAGGATAGGGATAAAGCCCGAGTCCATAGACCCTTTCGAGGTAGCTACGCCAGATGGTGATTCGGTGGTAGCTCGGCGGGTATATAGAGCTTGTCTGTGACCATTCTGATCGTCGGACCCAGCCGACTTGATAGAGTTAGAGATGATTGACTTGACGTGATCATGGGGATGGATTGGCTAGCTTCTGCTACGCCAATGTAAGCTGAGAGAGAGAGTAATGCAGTTCGATTTCACGAGGCCGGTTGTTGAGTGGGAGAGCGCAGTATCGCAGAGGTAGGTTTATTTCCTACCTCAAGGCTAGGAAGATGGTGCAGAAGGGGTATATCTACCATCTCGTTCGGGTGTTTGATACTGAAGCTGCGGTACCAGATTTTCAGTCAGTTCCAGTAGTCAGCGAGTTCCCAGACGTGTTTCTAGATGACCTCCCGGGTATCCCTCCTGAGAGGGAGATCGAGTTTTGTATAGATGTGTTGCCAGATACTCGGCCTATTTCCATTCCGCCATACAGAATGGCACTGCGAGTTGAGAGAGTTGAAGGACCGGTGAGGATTTCTTTGGAGAAGGGCTTCATCGGCCTAGTGTTTCTCCCAGGGCGCCGTATTGTTCGTGAAGAAGAAGGGCGGGGCCAGCGCATGTGTGTTGATTACGACGGTGAACAAGGTGACCATTAAACGAATACCCTTCCCGGGATTGATGATTTTTTCGACGGTTGCGGTGCGAGATGTTTCTCAGATTGATCTGCGATCGGGCTATCATCAGTGCAGTCGAGAGGTGGATGTCCACAGGATCGCATTCGGACGATGCGGGCATTATGAGTTGGTCATGTCTTTTGGGTTGACAATGCTCGTGCGGTATTCATGGATTTGATGAACCGAGTGTTCAAACCATTTTGGACATGTTTGTGATAGTGTTCATTGATGATATCTTGGTTTATTCGCTCGGGCGGGAGCATCGCGAACGAGGGCCGTCTTGTGATTCTCGAGACCAGCATTTATGCGCCAAGTTTTCCAAATGTGAGTTTTGGTTGACTTGATGGCGTTTCTTGGGCATATTATGGGTGATGGCGTTCGAGTGGATCGGCCAAGATCGGCGATCGGGACTTGGCCTGACCTCTTACTCAGCAGAGGTTCGCGATTTTAGGCCTTGCGAGATATTATCGGCGGTTCGTAGAAGTTTGCTTCTATTTACGCACCATTGACTAGGGTGACTCGGAAAGCGTGCCAAGTTTGATGGTGATGCTTGTGGCGGGGTTTCGATTCTTTGAAAGAGAAGGCGACGACCGCCCCGTTCTTACTCTTCCGGAGGTCGGATGGTTATGTCGTGTATTGTGATCGTCGGGCATCGGGTTGGGATGTGTGTTGATGCAGCATGGTAGGGTTATAGCATATGCATCCGTCGGTGAAGAAACACGAGAGGAACTACCCACCCATGATTTGGAGTTGGCGGTGTGATTCACGCCTGAAGATGCAGGCACTATTTGTATGGGTTTCACGTGGATATTTTTACGGACCACAAGAGCCTCGGTATATCTTCACGGAAGGAGCCGAACTTACGGCGAGGCGGTGGTTAGAGTTGTTTAAGGATTACGATGTTGATATCTGTACCACCCGGAAGGCCAATGTTGTGGCGGATGCTCTTAGTCGTAGGTCGATGGGAGCCTATCGGATGTGCGACTAGAGAGGAGGGACATGGTTCGTGATTTGCATCGATTAGCGAGCCTTGGTGTCCGTTTTATTGATTCGATAGCGGTGGGGTTAGAGTTCGTGAGGTTGCCGAAGTCTTCCATCGTCGAGGAGGTGAAGAGGCAATTCGAGGATCCAACTTTGATTCGATATCGTGATCTGACTCTTCGTGAGGGCAAGGGTCCTTTTGAGTAGCACGATGGGGTGCTAAGGTTTGAGGCGATTGTGTGTTCGGATGTTTGAGGACTTGGCGTGAGTTCTTGGGGAAGCACAGCGGCGTTACTCTATCCATCGGGTCGACCAAGATGTACCACGACCTTAGATCGTGTATTGGTGGGATGGCTTGAAGAGGGCGTTGCGAGTTCGTAGCTCGGTGCGTGTTGTCGGCGGTGAAGGTAGAGCACGCAGGCACGGTGGTTTTATTCTGACGATTGAGATCCGACCGGAAGTGGGAGGTAATCAACATGGACTTCATCACGGGATTACCTCGCACTCGGAGGAGACATGATTCTATATGGGTTATCGTCGGCGGTGTGAAATCAGCCACTTTCTCCCCGTCGGGGCGACTTTTGGTGAGGATTATGCGGACTTTACATCAGAGATCGTCGATCGCGGAGTCCCTACTTGATCATATCGCATGGGAGCGGTTCGGCTAACTTCGGAGGTCCTTCCGAGAGGGTTTAGGGGCCGAGTGAGCTTGAGTCTCGCATTTCATCCACAGAGCAGACGGACAGGCGGGCGCACTATCCGGACTCTTGAGGATATCTGCGAGCTTTGTGTTATTGACCGATGGTAGTTGGGAGGATCATTTGCCTCTAGTTGAGTTCGCGTATAATAATAGCTACCACTCCGGTATTGAGATGGCGCCTTATGAGGCCTTGTATGGGAGAAGTGCGGTCGCCTATAGGTTGGTTCGATGTGGGCGAGAGTGCGGCTAGTGGGACCAGGTTGGTGACGGCGGTGGATAAGGTGAAGCTTATCCGAGAGCGGCTATTGACAGCTCAGAGTCGACAGAAGTCGTATGCAGATCATCGTCGTCGGCATCTGGAGTTCGCAGTTGATGATTGGGTTTTCCTGAAGGTGTCACCCATGAAGGGTGTGATGAGATTCGGGAAGAAAGGGAAACTCACCCAGTACATTGGGCGTTTGATTGTCGCGAGGTAGGCAAGGTTGCCTATGAGTTGGATCTGCCGTCCGTCTGGAGGCGGTGCATCCGGTTTTCACGATCTATCTTTGAGGAGATGTATCGGGGATCCATCTAGGGTACACCGATTGGCGATGTCGGTGGCCAGGGGTTATCGTATGAGAGATTCCATGCGCGATAGTCGATCGTCGAGTTAGGCGTCTGCGGACCAGGGCGTGGCTTCCGTCAAAGTCTTGTGGCGGAACGAGCTCGGGAGGAGATGGCGTGGGAAGCGAGGAGGACATAAGGCGAAGTATCCTCACCTATTCCCACACCTCCGGGTAATTCACTTTCCTACTTGTAAATTTTCGTTATCGTTTTACGCCTAAGTGTTGTTACGTGGCGTGTGTGGCATTTGCAACTGTTTTAGTTATGAAGAATCTTATCGTTAAGCGTTTGGGAAGGAACATTCGGGACGAATGTTTCTAAGGAGGGAGAATGTTATACCGTATTTCCAGTATATGCGTGGGAATACGCATAAAAGTCTAGCCTTAAAGTTTAGGCAAAGCGTTTTTTTGGGCACAACTCACAAAGCGAATAGTTTTCCGACGAAGCGTTTCCACAACTTTCGTAGGGTAAATTCGACTATGCCATTTCTAATTTTTGCGGATTTTTCCGAGAGGCGAAACATTTTGGACCAACGGGAGGCGACACTTGTCACCCTCCGATTGATGGACTTGAAATCGTCCATTTGGACGATTTGGACAATGGTGAGCACGTTTTTGTGCCTTGTGCACAAGTCGAGGAGTTGGTAGGATATTTGTGTATAGTTAATCCTCACCTACACTTGCCTTGCACTTGTCTTAATCTTGGCCATTGGTTGGCCACTTGACCTATAAATACCCCTTAGAGATGAAGAGTTATTCATCCACAAATCTTTCCAAGTCTTGAAAATCCTCTCCTCTCCCTTTGTAGCCTTTTAGTCCAACACCTCCCCTCCACTTGTGAAGGCCCTTGGCCGAATACCCCCTCTAGCCTAGTAGTTTGGCGAGGCCCCAGCCTAGCCAAAAATCTACCCCTCCTTGGTAGAAAAGTTGTCTTCTAGTATTGTTATAATGCCCAAAATACCTAGCCCAAATCCCTTAGTACTTAGTAGAAGTTGTGAAGAACTTCTAAGGTTTCTTAGACTCTGAGCGTACAACTTAGGAGCTAAACCTTGCTCGGTAGCGACTTTATCTAGGATATTATTGGGCTTCTTGAGGTAACTAATCCTAACCCTCTTTTGAATTAGAGAATACTTCATTGTTGTAGTATTAGAATAAGTATTAAATACTTAGAAGAATATCACGAGAATAGAATTGAGCTGTTACCACAGTAGAAGGGTTTAAAGAAGAATAATCAAAGCTGTATTTACATGGATTTGTTTTCACATGAACTTATATAGCTCACCGGGTAGGAAGTCTTGACTTTCCATAGAATTGTGAACCCTCTGTTTAGAATGACCTTGAGTAGTCTTTGATAGATGTGCGTGACTATTATAGTGACTCTGCGCGACATATTGACTTGGCGGTGGTTTTATTGAGAAGGTATGTGATTCTTCCTAAAGCATGATATTTTACAATATATATAGTGCGGTGAGCGTACGTGTGTTAATCGAATAATAACTACGGCAATGTCTTTGACTTAAGCTGAATAATACTTACGGCAATGCCTCACGGCTTAAGCTGAATAACACTTACGGCAATGCCTCACGGCAAGCTTTGAATAATAAAGATCGAAAGCATTTCATAAGAATCTTGAATCATTTTTATGTAAGAGAACTAATTGGTTTTTAAACAGAAGCTTAAGAGTTATACTAGCTTTATGGGAAGTTAAGTATAACCACTTAAGATTGATAAAAGAAGCAGTTTGCCTATGTGTTTATAACAGACTTATATTGAATTGTGAAAAGAATAATAAGATGGTTTGATAAGTAGACATGATATGATGCTATGTGTGTTAGTGTCTTGTAACGTTTGTGTAAAAGAGTATTCTTGTTGTGCTTATGTTGTTAACGATAATTGTTAGGTTAGTGTAACATCACTCGCTCTTGACATATTGCAGGGGTTAGGCGCCTCCGTCGCGGGGTAGACTCAGCGATGCAGGACCGTGATTCGAGAATACCTCATGCGGGTCCAAGGGACCTATGCGGAGATACGGAGTTCGGAGTTAGTGTGCGGGGTTATACCTCATGCGGTCTATGTGGCCATGCGGACGACGAGTCGGGGCGATGCGAGGAGTAGCTACCCTCGATGCGGGGTTATATACCTATGCGGGCCTATGTGATTGGCCTATCACGGACTACTGAGTCCGTGATTAGGCTTGCATGGTGATACTACGGGCAATTGGCCTGCTTGATCATTCGCGGCCTAGAAAAGACACTTACGATTTACCTATTCTTTGCTCTTGTTTGTGATGTGCACTATATGCGGTTTCCTTGGTTGTTTTATACATACTTGCTGCATTTTTAAAATGATATGTTTCATTTAAGTATTTCTGATTTCATATACTTAGTACTGTTATCTTGACCTCGCTTGAAGTGCGTTCATCTCGCGGTAAGGGCAAGCAGTGCTAGATCCACATTCTTAGGATCTGCGTTAGTGTCGGGAGCTCCATCTTTTAGGAGGCTCTACTTTTGGGTATGATCTCACTGTTGTAGATAGTTTTGTGCGATCGAGGGTATGGCGGGGCCTGTCGCCATAGTTGTATATTTCCTTAAGTGCGTAGTCATGTTATGCGATGTCGGATGTAGCGCTAAACCATGTTTATATATATATGCCGAAAGCGATGTTTTCTCACATAAGCGTGTCTTATTTTATAAGCGGTTTCATGTCTTGCTTTATATTTCCGATTACTCGATGTATGACTACTTGGGTGCCGGTAAGGCACGATCCACGAACCGATGCGGGTCGTGACATGGGTCCTCAACCGCCTCTTCGCTTTCATCAACGATGGAAGACTCGGCAACCTCACGAACGTACCCGCCATCGTCGGTATCGATCAAGCGAACCCCAGGCTCGCTTGGCGGTGGATCGACGGACCGTATCTGTCTCTCTGGCTGTACCTCTACAGCTCCCATCGATCTACGACTCAAGGCATCGGCCTACGTTGGCCTTCCCGGATGGTATAGAATATCAACATCATAATCTTTCAGACTCTAACCACCGCCTCTGCCGCAGTTCACTCCTGCTGAAGATATCTTGGAGGCTCTTGTGGTGTATAAATATCACATGAACCCATTACAAATAATGTCTCCAAATCTTCAAGGCATGAATAACTGCGGCCAACTCTAAGTCGTGGGTAGGGTAATTCCTCTCATTCTTCCGTAACTGCCGGGAAGCATAGGCTATAACCTTGTTGTCACGACCCGAACCCGGGCCCGTGACTGGTGCCTTACCCCGGACACCCTAGTGATACAACATCAGAGAAAATCAGCGGAAATAAAAACTTAAACAGGAAACAATATACATCATAAGAAAATAGGCCAGCAAGCGGTCGCGCCCATTGTATATATACATATCCGAGCGATTACAATCCTTTACAAACCACGCCCACAACAATTACTGGACCTCTAAGAATGTAACAACAACCATGACGGAACGGGGCCCCGTACCACAGATGTACAAGTACCTACAATGACGGGGACTATACTAAAAGATAAGCCTCGGAGAAAGCGGAGCTTCCCAAACGCGACTGCGATCCTGAGCGAGGATCAACAAGCGGTGTACCTCACTGCGGCGTGAACGCAGCCCCGGAAGGAAATTACAGTACCAAGTATGTGAAACTAAAAATCATAATGAAATCACATTTCATCATTTTATAAACCCATTTTGAAATAAGTAAGATTATGTCAAGTAAGGGCGCATATCCCGAATAATCACTCACACATAACTATGGGTCTCACGCCCGTAATATCACTCATGCGTGGAACTCATTCCTCATCCGGCAGTACATGATGTAAAACAACACCCGTATGTGAACTCGAACACTAGATCACGCTGCGTCGTCAAACCGACGGGCGAAGTAGAATCGCTCTATACGATTCAAAGCTAGTCATAAAACTTCACGGGCAAGGTGCGGAAGCTAATTACAGATCCAAAAGCTAGCCACTCGCCGAGGCACGTACCAAAGCTAACGTGCACTAGCCAACCGTCTCACGAGATATGGCCGAGGCAAGTATCTCGAAGCTATCTACCAAAGACTGCGATACGAGAAATGACAAGGACAAGTATCTAAAGTGTGCTGTAACCACGTGTACAAATCAAGCCCGTGATTGTTCGTCGCGCGGCAAGCCGTGGATTAGCGGTCCGTGGACTAACAACTGAACCTCACAATGACCGCGTGCCGGCGTCACCTCGGAAGTCATGGCCATGAAACCATCCTGCGGGCGCGTGCGTGGAACATCCATCGCGTCGGCATGTCAAAGGAATAACAAGATGATACTCAAAGTGGGCGATACGTGGAAAATCCAACGCGTCGGTATGTCCAACAATCGATCGGATAACCCTCCAGAGTCACGAGACATCAACAAAACACTTGCACATCAAAGACTATCACGACAAGCATAGGCAAGTTCAACATACATTCATTTTAAATCAACAATCCGGGTTTCAAACCCAAAATACTACATACTTTCATTCTTTCGAAAAGACCTCTTTTTACGTAAAAGCCACATGATACTAATACTCGTAGTATATAAAGAAAAACACGTTTTACTTTTAAACCAAATTACTTCACCTTCGTAAAAATCTTTACAAGGCTTCTAAAATCAAGTATACTCTTTTAAAACTCAATTAACTTATTCTTTTCAAAACAAGTAACCTATACTTAAATCAAGTTACTTCTCCTTTTCCGAAAACAAGTCGTTATAAGTCAAGTCTCCTATCTTTCAAGATCAAGTCTCTTAACTTTCAAAATCAAGTCGTTTTACTGTCAAAACCAAATCTTTCTTTTATCTTCATAAAGTCGTTATAACTAACTTCCCATAAAGCCATTATAACACTTTATGTTTTAAACAACCAAAATTCATTTCACACACGTACGTCTACCGTATTATATAGTTCACAACAATCATGCTCAAGAGTATAGGAAGAATCACATACCTTTTTAGCTTAAACCACAAGCCAAGTATGCCGCGCGTAGAAGATCCACCTATAACAACCAAAATTTATCTATCAAATCTCTAGTTCTCTTCGTAGAATTTTCTAAATGCAACTTTCCTTATTCTCTGACGAAAATTCGTGACACCTCCCCGCTATCACATAAATCACCTCCCCTATCCAGGCCCGCTACCAGGCCAACAACTCCCAGGGGATTACACGTCTAACGGGCGTGTACAATTCTACTCCAATAATACTACACAAGTCTCACGTAATGCAGTCAATGTAAATACAGTTCAATTCTTTTCAATACTCATTCTATATATAGTATACTCAACTATATATTACTCTGACATGTAATTTCCAATTACTGATAGGGACAAGATTATTTACCTCGATAAGCCCAAAATTATCCAAGTTTATAAGTCGATCTGAGCAACGTTTAGCTCCAATTCCTTACGCTCAACCCGCTCAGCGACCCTTAGAAGTTTCTAAACAACTTCTCTAAAAATTTCCACCAAGCTAGGAAGATTTCTCTAGGGTTTCGTTTTGCGACTATTGGAATAAAGTAGTATTTTCGGGCTCCTAGTAGTAAAACAACTTTGGAATACTACTAGGGATACTAGGCCAAGGTATTTGGGATTATACCATAATACTCCAAGTATTTCTACTCATGTGGGGAGAGGTGGACGAAAGCATACAAAGGGAGGAAATATTTGCTTTGGAAAGTATTGAGTGGATGAATATAATGTCTTGAGCTAAGGGGTATTTATAGAAGAACCAAGGGCAAGATCAATATAAGTGTATGGTTAAGATTGGGCCATGTGTGTGTGGGTCCCACCACCACATTGCCAAAACTATGCAGTGTTAGAGCAAATCGGCTATGACAGTGGCTAGCCAACTTGTCACACCATTCGACCAAGTGTGCCACATGGGGTGACACGTGTCGCCCCGATTCGTCAAAATATTTCGTCTTCCGAAAATATCCAAAATACCGAAAATCTCAAAACAAAGCGGGCCCCACAAAGCGTAAATTTCTCCGTGGCCCCACGTGACCATTTCCGAAAATAAAATCTCATAATTCTAAAATAATCCAAGAAGTCCAAATACCAAATCTGGGAATCCAATTCCCATTAACGAACCTTTTTCTTCACAAAAACCAGAAACTTTTCCGTCGAAAAAATCACATCTTCCTTTCTTTCCAAAATCTACGCCAGATCTCGCACGTGCGTCCTCACATACATACCCTGGAACTACGGGGTATAACATTCTTCCCCCCTTAGAAACATTCGTCCCGAATGTTCCTTCTAAGTCTCAAATCAAACTTGTGCCGGTATAGTCTTTACTACTATACTTACAAAAATCGATCATGCCACCAATGGCCAGAATATAACGTGTGCGCAAAACTCAAATCCAAGCCAACGAGGAATCACCTCTAACATCACAAAAGAACTCACACCCATGGTCTAAAGGATACTCCCTTCGCATCTTCACTTCACAAAAGAAATGATCACTTCCGTTCTCATAACACATTGTTCGCTCCTCTTCTTACTCGTCGTACCTTTCTCGTACACCCGAACTCTCTATAGTACACGTATCATACTTCAGTCATCGCTTTAGTTTCCAAAACTTTGGAGTCACTACCTCCAAACTTGGTCATCTCACTAGCTTCAATTTCCTCTAAGGCCATTCCCGGCCTTCACGATCCGATCCTGGTCGAACGCATCCACGAACTCGTACGATGGTCACCTAAACCTGGGCCTAACACCCTCGTGACCCTATCACATAGCGGGACCACCACAAATTGACCCCACCCTATTCCAGGCTGCGGGTTGACCCGCCATCTGGCCTCAACCCGACCCATTTCGCGCCAATCCTTGTTCCCCGATCCAGAACAATCTCACTAATCAAGTCAATAAAACCTAGTGGTCTTCTTAGCTCAACTACCCTCTTATAATTCACACCCCTCAGGGACTTATCACGCAATTATACCCCACGTATACTATGCACTCCAACAAAGGTCAAATCGCAAACAAAATCTTTTACCCAAGACGGCCTCGCCTCTAAGGTCTCCACATATAATATTCTAGGGCTCACAATCTCTATGTACCCAACTTCCCCTTTACTAACCGGGCCTCTAAATCACAATTAACATAATACTTAGCACATCATCACATCATCAATACATACTAGTCTCTAGAGTGAAAATGATATACCTGAAATCAAAAAGGCGGTTCCAAGGACCGCTAGAACTGGGAGCTTCCACCACGACCCCTGCCCTGGCCCGCCGGTGTATGAACACCCTGCCTAGCTATCGAAGGTGAAGAACCATCCCTGATCCCGACGGCCGAGTCTCAACATCCGCGCTACCTCTGGTCGGACAATTCTTCGCTAAATGGCCCTGCTGGCCGCATGTAAAACAAACTCTCTGAATACCGCGACACTCCCCCGCATGGGTTTTACCACACTGGCCACACCGAGGTTGGGGTGGCTTCATCCGGCCAACACTCCCGCCTCAAAACTCAACCACAGGAGCCCCGACCGCTCCTCAAGATCAGATGACCACTCAGATCGGGCGGAGGTGCATAACTAGTTCTGCCGCGGCGGTCCGCCTTGAAAGTTGCCAGGACCTGCCCACGGCCTTCTTCTCGCCGGTATGGTCAATCCGTCGGTCTCTCCGCGCCTCACACCCTGGCGCATGAGCACGCATGCGGGCAATGTCCATGCCCTGAAGCGATACACCAACAAGACTACGCCAAGTAGTCATCAAGCCCTGTGGACGTAGCGGTGAACTCGCCCTCCATATTAGCTACTAACGCAGGACATATCGAGCTAACGAGTCGAACTCTACGTTGTACTCCCGAATCAGGCGCCCTCCCCGCCTCAAAGATCGTAAACTTGTCGCCCGCGTTCTCCTCATCCGCGGAGGCAAGAAATGGCCGAAACGCCTCCGAGAACTCGTCCCAAACACCGAGGCGCATGCTCCCCACAGGACATCTCTCACGATCAAACCGGCCGATCGCGGTATCACGCACCGACGCGAATCAAGATCACGAACTCGGTCTCGAAGCGCCTTGATCACTCGCGATGATACTCAGAATCGGCGGATGAACTCCCGTGGATCATCCTCGGGCCTCGACCAGAACTCGCGGGCTACAACTCGTAAAAATCCCGTAGCCTCAAACTATCCGATCCGGGTGAACTACGGCTCACTGAATCGAATCACAGATCCAACTTATCTCACGTTCGCCGCGATCACGGCTAGTAATCGGCCATCTCCTTGTAACCCATCTCCTCTGCTCCGGTGTGGGACTGAGGCTCGTGTACTGCGTGGTCTCGCAGCCACTGCTGCGCTCTAAACTCACTGGGCCGGCGGCGGCTACAAAACTCGCTGCTCAAGCACTATCTCGTAATGGCGCTGCGCGCTCGTGCTCTCAGATCCTACTAGCGGCTCCTCGCTGCCTTGCCACTTCGGGCCCGGTTGCCTTGCGAGGCATAGCCGGTAAAACGAATACGTCGAAGGAGTCCAACTTACAACACGACTCTAAGGCACGATCTCGAGTGAGAAGAATGGAAACCAATCCTAAATGTCCTGCGACCTCACGATTATAGATGTGGTGCACAACACACCGATAATCAAGACTCTACTAGACACGATCAGACACTTTCCGAGGACTAATCGCTCGATACCACTTTTGTCATGACCCGAACCGGCCCGTGGATCGTGCCTTACCCGGACACCCTGGTGATACAACATCGAGAAAATCAGCGGAAATAAAACTTAAACAGAAACAAGATACATCATAAGAAAATAGGCCAACCAAAACGGCCGCCTTCATGTATATATACATATCCGGTCAGCATAATCCTTTACAAACCCCGCCACAACAAGATCATGACTTCTAAGAATGTAACAACAACCATGACGGACGGGGGCTCGCCATACCACAATGTACAAGTACTTACAATGACAGGACTATACCAAAAGATAAGCCTCCGAGAAACGGAGCTTCCCAAACGCTGAATCGCGATCCTATGAGCGAGGATCAACAATCGTGTACCTCTACTGCGGCATGAACGCAGCCCCGAGAGAGGTCGACAACAGTACCAAGTATGTGAAATCAAAATATCAGAATGAAATCACATTTCATCATTTTATAAAACCATTTTGAAATAAGTAAATTATGTCAAGTAAGGGACGATATCCCTAGAATAATCACTCACACATAACTATGGGTCTCACGCCCATAATATCACTCATGCCCGTGGAACTCATTCCTCACTGCCGGTAGTACATGATGTAAAACAACACCCATATGTGAACCTGAACACTAGATCCTGCCTGCGTCATCAAACCGATCGGGCCAAGTAGAATCGCTCTATACCAGTTCCAAAAGCTAGTCATAAAACTTCACGCAAGGTGCGAAGCTAATTACGGATCCAAAGCTAGCCACGCAATCGCCGAGGCAAGTACCAAAGCTAACGCATTCTAGCCAACCGTCTCACGAGATATGACCGAGGCAAGTATCTCAAGCTATCTACCAGCAGCCTGCCGATACACGAGAAATGACAAGGACAAGTATCTAAAGTGTGCCTGTAACCACATGTACAAATCAAGCCCGTGATTGTTCGTCACCGCGGCAAGCTTCATGGATTAGCGGTCCATGGACTAACAACCTGAACCTCACAATGACCGCATGCCCCGGCATCTCACCTCGGAAGTCATGGCCATGAAACCATCCTACTGGACGCATGCCCGTGGAACATCCATCGCGTCAGCATGTCCAAAGGAATAACAAGATGATACTCAAAGTGGACGCATACTCGTGGAAAATCCAACGCGTCAGTATGTCCAACAATCAATCAGATAACCGGCCCTCCCAGAGAGTCACGGCAGCACATCAACAAAACACTTGCACATCAAAGACTATCACGACAAACATAGGCAAGTTCAACATACATTTATTTTAAATCAACAATCCGGGTTTCAAACCCAAAATACTACATACTTTCATTCTTTCGAAAAGACCTCTTTTTACGTAAAAGCCACATGATACTAATACTCGTAGTATATAAAGAAAAACACGTTTTACTTTTAAACCAAATTACTTCACCTTCGTAAAAATCTTTACAAGGCTTCTAAAATCAAGTATACTCTTTTAAAACTCAATTAACTTATTCTTTTCAAAACAAGTAACCTATACTTAAATCAAGTTACTTCTCCTTTTCCGAAAACAAGTCGTTATAAGTCAAGTCTCCTATCTTTCAAGATCAAGTCTCTTAACTTTCAAAATCAAGTCGTTTTACTGTCAAAACCAAATATTTCTTTTATCTTCATAAAGTCGTTATAACTAACTTCCCATAAAGCCATTATAACACTTTATGTTTTAAACAACCAAAATTCATTTCACACACGTCGCTCACCGTATTATATAGTTCACAACAATCATGCTCAAGAGTATAGGAAGAATCACATACCTTTTTAGCTTAAACCACAAGCCAAGTCAAGTATGCTGCGCGTAGAAGATTCACCTATAACAACCACAATGTATCTATCAAATCTCTAGTTCTCTTCGTAGAATATTCTAAATACAAGATTCCTTATTCTACGTAAAATTCGACACCTCCCCGCTATCACATAAATCACCTCCCCTATCCAGGCCCGCTACCAGGCCAACAACTCCCAGGGGATTACACGTCTAACCAGACGTGTACAATTCTACTCCACAATAATACTACACAAGTCTACTGTAAGTACAGTCCAATGTAAATACAGTTCAATTCTTTTCAATACTCATTCTATATATAGTATACTCAACTATATATTACTACAACATGTAATTTCCAATTACAATAGGGGGACAAGATTATTTACCTCGATAAGCCCAAAATTATCCAAGTTTATAAGTCGATCCTGAGCAACGTTTAGCTCCAATTCCTTACGCTCCAACCCGCTCCAAGCGACCCTTAGAAGTTTCTAAACAACTTCTCTAAAAATTTCCACCAAGCTAGGAAGATTTCTCTAGGGTTTCGTTTTGCGACTATTGGAATAAAGTAGTATTTTCGGGCTCCTAGTATTAAAACAACTTTGGAATACTACTAGGGATACTAGGCCAAGGTATTTGGGATTATACAATAATACTCCAAGTATTTCTACTCATGTGGGGAGAGGTGGACGAAAAGCATACAAAGGGAGGGAAATATTTGCTTTGGAAAGTATTCAAGTGGATGAATATAATGTCTTCAAGCTAAGGGGTATTTATAGAAGAACCAAGGGCCAAGATCAATATAAGTGTATGGTTAAGATTGGGCCATGTGTGTGTGGGTCCCACCACACCACATGGCCAACCGAAACTATGCCAAGTGTTAGGGCAAATCGGCCAAGGGACAAGTGGCCTAGCCACTTGTCCACCAATTTCGGCCAAGTGTGCCACATGGGGGTGACACGTGTCGCCCCCCGATTCGTCCAAAATATTTCATCTTCCGAAAATATCCAAAATACCGAAAATCTCAAAAACAAAGCGGGCCCCACAAAACCGTAAATTTCTCCCGTGGCCCCACGTGACCATTTCCGAAAATAAAATCTCAAAATTTTAATATAATTCAAGAAGTCCAAATACCAAATCTGGGAATCCAATTCCCATTAACGAACCTTTTTCTTCACAAAAACCGGAAACTTTTCCGTCGAAAAAATCACATCTTCCTTTCTTTCCAAAATTTCTGTCGTATCCTCGTACGTACGTCCTCACATACATACCCTGGAACTACGGGGTATAACACTTGTCGTGCTGCATCAAAACACACCCTAGCCCGATACCCGAGGCATCACAATAGATCACGCGTGCCTAATCCTCGGGGAGAGTAAGAACCGAGTGTAGTCAACCTTTCCTTGAATCGGAAACCCTTCTCGCAAGCCTCTCGCCCATCGGAACTTGGCTGCCTTCTGAGTCAGCCTAGTCAACGGTGCTGAAATCGAAGCAAACTTCTCCACGAACTTGCGATAATAACTCGCCAAATTTCAAGAAATCGCGCACTGGCCGGAGTAGTAGGTCTCGACCAAGACTTGACTGCCTCAATCTTTGTCGTATCCACCCGAACACCATCAACCCCAATAATATGCCCCAGGAATGCCACTGAGGCCAACCAAAACTCACACTTGGAGAACTTGGCGAATAACTGCCGGCAACGGAGAACCCCAAGTACCGTCCTCAAGTGCTCCGCATGCTCCTGCTCTGTCCGCGAATAAACCAGGATGTCATCGATGAATACTATCACAAATGTATCCAAAAATGGCTTGAACACCCGGTTCATCAAATCCATAAATACCGCTGGAGCGTTGGTCAAACCGAAAGACATAACCCTGAACTCATAGTGCCCATACCGAGTCCTGAATGCAATCTTTGGGACATCTGCCTCTCGAACTCGAACCTGATGATAACCAGACCGCAGGTCTATCTTGGAGAAACACCTCGCACCCTGCAACTGGTCAAACAAATCATCAATCCTGGGGAGGGGGTACCTATTCTTGATGGTTACCTTATTCACCGTTGTAATCAACACACATACGCAGCTGGCCCCATCCTTCTTCTTCACAAAAAAAACCGGCTCTCCCCAGGGAGATACACTAGGCCTGATGAAACCTTTTTCCAGCAAATCTTTCAGCTGGTCCTTCAGCTCCCTCAACTCAGCAGGTGCCATCCTGTATGGCGGAATGGAAATAGGTCGAGTGTCTGGCAACGTGTCAATACAAAACTCAATCTCCCTCTCAGGAGGGATACCCGAAAGATCGTCTGGGAACACATCTGGAAACTCCCTAACCATCGGCATCGATCAAGAACTGCACCTCGGCCTGTATCAAATACCCAACCGGATGATAGATGTACTTTCGCACCATCTTCCTAGCCTTGAGGTAAGAAATAAACCTACCCTACGACGCCGTGTGTTGCCCTTCCACTGATAAGCGGCTCGCCAGAAACGGAACCGAACCAACTGTCCTACGGTCAACATTGGCATAACAAGAAGCCAACTACCCATACCCATAATGACATCAAAATCCATCTCCAACTCTATCAAGTTCGCAAAGGTCCGACTGTAAATGAATAGCGGACAACCGCTATACACCCGCTCAGCTAACACCGAATCACCCACTGGCGTAGCTACCTCAAAAGGCTCTATCGACTCTGGCTCTATCCCGATTCTACCCGCAATAAGAGGGGACACATAGGACAAGGTAGAACCTGGATCTATCAAAGCATAAACATCACAGTCTGAAATCAATAATGTACCTGTGACGACGTCAGGGGAAGCCTCCTGATCCTGGCGGCTGGCTAATGAATAAATGCGGTTCTGGGGACCGCTAGAACTGGAACCACCACCACGGCCTCTACCGCGGCCTGCCGGTCCGTGAGTACCCTGCCCTCCGGGGCGCATAACCACAGAAGGAGAAGAAGACCCAGCAACAGATCCTGTCGGCTGCACCGTACCACCCATGCCGCCTCTCGACGGACAATCTCTCTTCAAATGGCCCAGCTGGCCACAAGAGTAGCAACCTCCTGCAGGAACACGACACTCGCCTGGGTGCGATCTACCGCATCGAGCACACCGAGATGTGGGTGGCCTCGATCGGCGACGATCTCTGCCTCCCTGAAACCCCGAAGTCCTGGAGCCCTGACCTGCTCCTGAATGACCTGGCTGATCAGACCTCCTACCAGAAAACCGTGGACGAGCACTGCTGGCCGGAATGTGGACCGGTCTGCTTTGAGGCTGTCGCCTAAAATCGCCTCGAGACCTGCTGTCTGCCCTCTTGGGCTGGCTGAGTCAATCGATCCTCCTCTCTATCCTCTATCCTCGCACATAGCTCTGCGTGCTCGCAATGTCCATACCGGTGAAGAGCCAACCCCAAGCATGCGGAATCATATGACGGCCCAGCCCTTCACATAACGATGAACTCTATCCGCCATGGCTACAATAGTGCGCGTATGCGGCCAATGAGTCAAACTCGGTGTACTCGCGATAGTCCTCGCTCGCCTCAAGGTCAAGAATCTATCTACCCGGGCTCTCCTCATCTCAGGAGGCAAAAAATGATCCATGAAGGGCTCTGTAAACTCCTCCCAAACAGCTGGAAGAGCATCCTCACCTCTCGAAAGCAACCACGACTCAAACCAGTTCAACGTAATATCGCGTAACCGGTAAGAGGCTAGCGTAATGCACTTCGATCTCAAGCCCTAAGAACCTGCATGGTCCGCTGTAGCTGCCGAATGAACTCCTGCGGATCCTCCTCAGACCTCGAACCATAAAACTCAGGTGGATGACAACCCAGAAAATCCCTAATCCGCAAACTGTTGGCTCTAGGGTGAAATTCGCTGCTCTGTCGTATTTGCCGGCTACTATCTTGGTCAATAACCGGACCGCTCCCGTAGTCTCTATACTCGGCTCCTGGCCGGGATGGAGGCTCGCATCGGAACCTCGAGCTACCGCCGCTCTCGGCTCTACACGCCTTGGCGTGAACTCGCCGACCGCCTACTACCTCGTGCATAGTGCGTGCTCGAGTCCGTAACCCTTCGAGTACCGCTAGCCTCCTCGCCGCTTTGCCCTTCTGGGCCCTGGTCTCCTTCCGTGGAGGCATAACTGTTTCATAAGAATAGGTCAGAGAGGATTCAACCTATTAAGGCAGCTCTACTGCACGATCTCAAAGAGAGAAGAATGGAAACCAATCCTAAATGTCCTGCAGCCTCCTGATTATAGATGTGGTGCACAACACACCGATAATCAAGACTCTACTAGACACGGTCTGTAGACACTTTCCGAGGACTAACTGCTCTGATACCACTTTAGTCGCGGCCCGGGGTCGGGTCGTGACAGGTATGTCCAAGTAAACAACAAGATAATCGACCCTCCATCGAGAGACGCGGTAGCATAGAAATACAACACTTGCACAACAAAGGCTATCACAACTTGCATAGGCAAGTTTAACATACTCTTAAACTTTCATTTTATGCCAACAATCCGGGTTTTAACCCCAAAGTACTACATACTTCAATTCTCTTAAAAAAGATCCCTTTTTACGTAAAAACCACACGATACTAATACCCGTAGTATCAAGACACTTTCATGTTTAAATCAAGTACTTTATACTTTTTAAACCAAGTGGCTTACACTTTTAAATCAACGTCAAGTATACTTTTAAAACTCAAGTAACTCACTCTTTTAAGATCAAGACACTCACACCTTTTAAAATCAAGTCACTTATACTTTCAAAATAATCAAGTCTCTTATCTTTCACGATCAAGTCTCTTAACTTTCAAAATCAAGTCTCTTATCTTTAAAAATAATCAAGCCATTATTTTATCTTCATAGAGTCTCTATAACTAACTTTCCATAAAGCCATTATAACACTTTATGTTTTAAACCAACCAAAGACAACCACACTCATTTCTGAAATTAAGAGAACTTTATTCTTTTAAAGACCAAGTATCAATTTCTTTCCAAATAATGATTCATAACTTGTTAGAATAATTCAAGTTTCTTAACATTTAGAACTCAAGTCAAGGACATCAAAGTGAAACCAAGTTCATTTAACACATGTACGTCTATCGTACTATATATTTCACAACAATCATGCTCAAGAGGATAGGAAGAACCATATACCTCCTCGGCTAATCCACTTGCCAAGTCGAATATGCCGCGCGTAGAATATCAACCTATAATAATCAAATACGTCTATCAACGTCTAGACTTCTTTGTAGAATATTTCTAAGTATAGGATCTTTTATTCTACGGAAAATCGGGCAGCACTTCCCCTATTTTTATGTACTTTTCCACCTTTTTCAAGGCCCGAAATTCAATAACCAACATGTCACATTTAAGGCGCAATAACACAACAATACCAAAGGGGATTACACGCCTAACTGGACGTGTAAAATTCTGCCCCACAATATACAAAACAGTCCATTAGTCCAAAGTAAAAATAGTCCAATGTAAATACAATCCAATGTAAATACAGTCCATTAGTTGGTGTTCTTGGCCAACTACTACAATCAAACTTATCCAATTTTTCGGCTAGCATGCCGGAATTACTTCTTTAATCTTCCAACTTATATTTCAATCTTTATATAAGTTATAATAACTTTGTTATTTACTGTCAACAGATAATAGGTAACGTTTTTACCATTTTAATGGTTTGCATGCCAATTTCTCAATTTTAGCAACTTAACAAGGTCCAAATCTTATCCATCTTCCTTCCATGTATCACATACTCATTTATATACTACCAAAATATATAATATCCAACTTCACAAAGAGGACAAGGTTCATTACCTCAAAAAAAGCCCAAAATAATCCAAGAACTAAAAGTCGATCCGTAGCAAGTTTAGCTCATATTCCTTACATTCCAATCCGCTCCAAGTAACCCTTAGAAGCTCCTAACCAACTCCTCTTCAAGATCCAACTTCAAAAAGTGAAGAACACTTTAGGTTCCAAACCTTGTAGGTTTCGGCCAAGGGGTGTTTCTTAGGCTAGGGGTGTGAAATCTTGTCTAACACTTGGTTAATAACCTTTCTAACACATCAAGGAAGAACACTTAAGAGTTTAAGAATTTTTGGACAACATTTGGTCAATGACATGGCCCATTGCCGAGAGCTCAAGGAAGGGATGGAGTATTGTTCTTGAAATAATTCTAAGTGTGGAAGATTTCATCCTACTAGTGTGATGATATAACACCACCAAGGGCTAGGATTAAAACATGTGTGTGGATGAGATTAGGGACAAGTGTGTGTGGGTCCAACAAGCCACTTGTCCACACAAATATCTCACAAATATCTTGCACAAGACTTGTCTCACTTGTCATCTTTCTCGCCCAACATGGGCCCACTTGGGGTGACACGTGTCGCCCTCCTATTGGTCCAAAATATTTCATCTCCCAAAAATCTCCATAATTGGTTAAATATCGAAAACCTTGTGGGCCCCACAAAAACATAAAATTTCCCGGGTGGGCCCCACATGACCAAATCTGAAAATAAAATCCATAATTCTTATAAATTCCATAAGTCTCAAATACCAAATTTGGGAATCCAATTCCCATTATTAAACACTTTTCCTTCACGGGTTTCAGAATATTTTCTATCGGAAAAACAAATCTTTCTTCCTTTTCGAACTAAATGTTGTATTCTCGTACGTACGTCCTCACATACATACCCTGGAACTATGGGATGTAACATTCTTCCCCCCTTAGAAACATTCGTCCCGAATGTTCCTTCTAAGTCTCCAAAAACACATGCGCTGGTATAGTCTTCACTACTATACTTACAAAATCAATTATGCCACATATGGCCATAATATAACACACGCGCAATACTTAAATCCAAGCCAATGAGGAATCACCTCTAACGTGTATAACATCACTATTAGCTCCCACCCATGGTCTAAAGGATACTCTCTTCGCACCTTCACTTCACGTAAATAATCATTTCCATTCTTTAACACATGTTCGCTTTTTTTCTTACTCGTCGTATTACACCCCGTAAGTCCAGGACATGTATAAGAGAATGTATGTAAGGAATCAAGACATGAAAATTGGTACGAAAGGAAGAATTGTTCTTCCGACGGAAAATCTTTCGAACGTCGGAAAGGAAAAATGTTCGTTGTTGAGAATTGGATTCTCAAAATGTATTATTTGAAGAGTATGAAACTTATTAACATTATGGAGATTTATTTTTACGGATTTGGTCATGTGGGGCCCACCCGAGGAATTTTACGTTTTGTGGGGCCCACGAGGGTTACGGAATTTTATGGACGAATGGGAGGGAGACACGTGGCACCCCCCACATGGTGTTGGACGAAATATTGCAAGGGTAAAATGGTCATTGACCATGGTAGATGAACAAGTTTTCAAAGCTTGAGATTGTTGACTTGTCAACTTGTCCACTTGGCTAGTTATCCAAGTGTTCTTCATCCTAGTCACACATATGTTGATATCTTAACCCTCTATTGTGTTATATATACACTACACTAGTGCAAGACTAGTCTTCAACACTTAGAAAATTTCACAACATTTTCTTGTTGCTAAAGTTGCTCTCGGGTTCACCCTCAAATCCACACAAATTTTTTGTAGTTTTGATCCATTATTTACAAGACTTAAACCCAAGGTCCCTAAGGGTATTGTAAGGATATCTCAATAGAAAGATTTCAGAAAAACAACATTTTCACGTTAGTCGCAAGGCAAAAACCTAAGTCGTTTTCACAAGTTTGGATTGGAAATGGAAGAGAAGTTGGTGGTGAACTTCTAAAGGCTTCAAATAGCGGATTGGAGCGTAAAGGAAAGGAGCTAAGAATTGCTAAGGAGCGACTTTGAATCTTGGAAATTGTAAGGGCTTGTAAAGGTATAAATCTTGTCGTTTTAGCAATTAAAGTTTACTTATCATTGTAGTTATGGATATTAGCAAGCATGAGGTATATATTATGAAGTTTGATAAGTGTATTGGCTATTGGAACCCTAATCCGAAAACTAGTATGTTTAGCCCTTAATATTACAATTCAAGTTGATTATTAGTTTAAGTCGTCACATGTTGTATAAAAAAGGAAATTATAGTTGTTAAAGATTGTTTATGACTATATAACATGTTAGACCTAAGAACTTGAATTGAAAAAGATTTGGAAAGGGCTTGTGTTGTTGTATATGATGGCCGAGAATGGTTTTGGTTATTAAACTACTTCGTATGAATTGTGGGGCAGAATTTTACACGTATTGTAAGGCGTGTAATCCCCTTTGTTGGTTGATGTATTGAGCCTTAAATGTGGCATGTTAGTTATTGATTATCGGGCCTTGAAAAAGGTGGAAAAGTATGTAGAAACAAAGGAGGTGCTGCCCGATTTTCCGTAGAATAAGAGACCGTATACTTAGTATTATTCTACGTTAGAAACTAGAAATTCATAGTCATGTTGTGACCATTATAGGTTGACAATTCTACGTGCGGCGTATTCGACTTAGCTTGTGGATTAAGCCGAAAAGGTATGTGAACCGTCTCCTCTTCTTCTAGCATGATTCCTTATGGTAAAGTAAGTAAATCCTACTCCTTAAATGATCCACTCCTTGTTTGTACTTGGATTGCCTAATATATAAGTTGTTCTATATACTTCCTTGTTTGTACTTGGATTGCCTAATATAGAAGTTGTTCTATATACTTCCTTGATGTACTTTGGATGTTTAAATTGGAAGTTGTTATAATCCATTACCTTGATGAAGTTTGGATCTTCAAAAGTGAAAGTATTTTACTTGAAGTACATAGAGTCTTGAAAAGGGAAGTTGTCACGACCGACCAAGCCACATCGGTGCCCTACCTGGGCACCCTTCTAATCATACAACATAATAAACTGCGGAAGATAAATAACACCCCTTTTTTCTTTCTTTTTTTAAAACCAAGGCCAAGCCGATAAGGCTGCCATAATCATAAAAATTACCCGAAAGGGTCTACACTGTTTAACAATGTAAAAACAACTCTAGCCAGTCCAGCCCACAGATGAATACAGACCTCTAAGATTTGAACAAATACTATGACGGAACAAGGCCCCGCCGCATTCTGAATATACATAGCCATGACAACTCCTAACATCGAGCCATCTCAAATGTGAATCAGATCCTAAGCTCGCGGATCCACAATCGTACCTAAACATGCGGACATGAACGTAGCCCAAGCGGCCGACAACAAAAATTTAATATGGAATGTAAAATAAGGTACGATAAATAAATCATAATCAGATAAAGAATGACAGGGCAAGTATAAAAGTGGTACATACCAGATCCTACCGTGTCATTACCATCTCGTGATCTTAATCGCATCTTATTATCTTTTCCCATTTTTCAATAAAAGTTATAGTCACTTTCTTACGCATACTTAGGAAAAATCGTCAAGTTCATTACCATATAACTTACTTATCTTTCATAACATAATCCGCCCTTTGGAGGACGATATACTACCCGACCCAACTGGGACGCGATCAAATCACACAAATATCAAAGCGTGCGTGGAATTCCTTCCTCATCACCGATCTATGACATAAATCATACTCATGTGACGCGCTGTGGTATCCTACCTCACCGTCGGCGCATACATATACAATACATATATATATACCTCCCGCGTGGAATCCTCCATCACTGCCGGCAGCCGTAGGTGTAACATATAACCAGGTGACACGCCCGTGGTATCCTACCTCACTGTCAGCATACACGTATACAATACATATATATATATATATATATAATGCGACGCATGCCCCTAATCCTCATCGTATAAGCGTGGCCATAACGTGCCTCGGCGTCCTCATCGTAGGCGCAGTCTTCATGGGAGCTAGCCCGTGGAATAAGAATATAACATGCCCCCGCAATCCCTCATCGTGGGTACATGTCTTCATGGGGAGCTAGCCCATGGAGTAATAGTCGTAATAGCATGGTCGCATGCCCCGAAATCCCTCATCGTATAAGCATGACCATGGGTAATAAAACAAATCCGGGAATCTAACCCGCCTCCTGGTCACATGCCCCGGAATCCCACATCGTATAAGCATGTCCAAGGATCAATCATAATGGAAGCATACCCGTGGAATCCCACATCACCGCTTGACGCCCAAGTAAACTTACAACAAGGCAATGACCTCCAACTGAGAGTCACGACAACGTAAACATATAATACTTGCACTCAAAGCTATCACAAGCAAACATAGGCAAGTTCATTAAACCCTTAGACTTCCATTTTTATAAACTCATGGCACTTTCGTTTCACACATAAAAATCCGGGAATTTAACCCAAAGTACTACGCACCTCTACTCCTTTAAAATGACTCTTTTTCAAATAAAACTTCCAAGATACTAATAACCGTAGTATCAAGTCATGTATACTTTTCAAGACAAGTCACAATACCTTTTAGAAATACATTTACCGGCTTCTAAATCAAGTGACTTCTTTCTTAAAAACCTTAAGCAATTGGTACCTTTAAAACAATTTGCCCTTCTTTATTTCAAGTCATTTCTTTGCTTACATTACTGAAGAAACCCATTCTTTTAATCTTCCATAAAGTTGTTATAACCAACTTCCCATAAAGCCGTTATAACTCTTTATGTCTTAGACAAATTCATTCCTTTTTTAACCAAGAGACTTATACTTTCAAATCAAATCACATAGCTTTCAAAATACCTCAAGTCTCTTAACTTTTAAGAAAACAAGTTTCTTAACTTTAGAATGACAAGAAATCAATACTTTCCGAATCAAGTATTCTATGCTTTTAAATCAATTCATTTCTTCCTTTAAGAATCAAGTCTCATAACTTGAAAAATAAAGTCTCTTAACCTTTTAAGAATTTGAGGTTCATAGTCTTAAAACCTCATACATAAATTCTTATAAATTAAGTAACATATACTTTGGTGCATTGTGAATAAGTTATACTTATTTATAACGATCTTAATCGAGTATCCATGATCTAGAAAATGTAATACAATTTTGTCTTATCTTAGCTTCTATGCAGATGGAGAATTCTACTCATTTTAACTTAATTGATTATCATTACATTTTCCTTTATTAACGCTGCAGTGGCTTGTTCGATTCTTATTCTCATTTGTGCCGTAACTTAGCCAAGTCAACTTGGCTCCAAATACCTCCTAACGACTCTTACCAACATCCCCCATAAGACTTGGTAAGAACTTAGGATAACTTAGACATAACCTTTATGTAGAGTAAATCAACATACATACCTCTTAACTTCTAAGAGTAGAAGGAATCATGAAATAGTACTACATGTATATTCCATACATAGAATCATGTCAAAAGAAGGAAGAGGTTCACATACCTCGCGACGATTATCGACAAATAGCAAAATGCTCCAAAGTACTTCAACCTTGATAGCTATTCCATCATTCAAGTAGAATACGCTATACTTAGTACTTCAACCTATAATGGCCATAATACGTCCATTAAACCTCTAGCTTAAAACGTAGAATATTCTAAGTGCAAAGTCACTAAATTCTACGGAAAATCGGACAGCACTTCCTTTGTTTCTACATACTTTGCCACCTTTTTCAAGGCCGAATTCAATAACCAAACACGCCACATTTAAGGCCCAACAATTCAGCTAACCAAAGGGGATTACACGCCTTAACAGGACGTGTAAAATTCCGCCCCACAAATTAATACGAAACTAGTTCCATATTTAAAGCCATTCTTGACTAAACATATACAACAACACAAAGTCCTTTTCCAACTCTTTTTCAATCCAACTTCTTAGGTCTAACATGTTATATTGTCATAAACAACTTAACAATTATAATTCCTTCCTTATATAACATGTGACGATTAAACTAATAATCCAATTGAATTGAAATCTCAAGGCTAAACATACTAGTTTTCGGATTAGGGTTCCAATATCCATAACACTTATCAACTTCATAATATATATATATCTCATACTTGCTAATATCCATAGCTACAACAATAAGTAAACTCAATTACTAAAACGACAAGAATTTTACCTTTACAAGCCCTTATAGTTTCCAAGATTCAATGTCGCTCCTTAGCAATTCTTAGCTCCTTTCCTTTACGCTCAAATCCGCTATTTGAAGCCTTTAGAAGCTCACAACCAACTTCTTTTCCATTTCCAATCAAAACCTATGAAAATGCCTTAGGTTTTCGCCTAGCGACTAACGTGAAAACGCCGTTTTTCCGAAATATTTCTATTAAGATATCCTTACAATACCCTTAGGGACCTTGGGTTAAAGTCTTGTGGCTAAAGAACCACAAACGAAAATATTTTCTTGTTCAAAATAAGCAAACCCGAGAGCTTTCTATGGCACTCACAAGTTCTCTCAAATTTTTCTAAGTGTTGAAGACCTTGTCTTGCACTAGGGTACTATATAAAACACAATGGAAGGCTTAGATTACAACACATGTTAAATTTGGATGAAAGGGATCAAGCCAAGTGGCTCTTGACTTAGTCAACAATATCAAACTCTAGCTTGCAAGACTTGCTCATCTTTACAATGGTCAAATGACCATTTTACCCTTGCATTAATTCGACCAAGCCATGTGGGGGGTGCCACGTGTCTCCCTCCCATTCGTCCATAAAATTAGAACCTCGTGGGTCCCACAAAACGTAAAATTCCTCGGGTGGGCCCCACGTGACCAAATCCGTAAAAAAATAAATTTCCATAATGATAATAAGTTCCAAACTCTTCAATTAATGCATTTTGAGAATCTAATTCTCACCAACGAACATTTCTCCTTTCCGACGTTTGGAAGTTTTTCCGTCGGAAAAACAATTCTTCCTTTCGTACCCTTTTTCAAGTCTTATGTTCCTTAAGTACATTCTCTTAAACATGTCCTGGACTTACGGGGTGTAACATAAGTAGTTTCCAAATCTTTTGGATAGTGCCTTAGTTTCAAAACATAAAGGTTGTTATAACGGCTTTAGGGGAGTCAAAGGAGTGATTTACTTAATTGATTTAAAAGAGGAGAAATGACATGATTTAAGAGAAGTGACTTGTTTTAAAGGTGTGAGTTACTTGAGATTTAAAAGTGTAAGCTACTTGATTTCTAAAGTTAAGAAACTTGATTCCTAAAGATTAAGAGACTTGAAGTATTTTGAAAGTTAAGAAACTTGAGTTGAAAGTAAGTGATACTTGGTTTTAAAAGTATAAGTCTCTTGGTTATAAAAAGAATGAATTTGTCTAAAAACCATAAAGGGTTATAACGGCTTTATGGGAAGTTGGTTATAACGACTTTATGGAATGTTAAGAAAGTTGTCTATTTTGATTGATAGGTACGAGTTGCCTAGGTTGTGAAATTAGAAGTTACTTCATTTCAAGTCTTGAAATGAATTTCTAAAGATGTAGTAACTTAGTTTGAAAAATAGACATGTCTTGATACTACGGGTGTTAGTATCTTGGGGTTTTATATAAAAATGAGTCTTTTGAAAAGAATGGAAGTACGTAGTACTTAGGGTTAAAATCTCGGATTTTTTATATAAAACGTAAGTGCCTTGAGTTTATAAAATGAAAGTCTAAAGATTTTATGAACATGCCTATGTGTGCTGGTGATAGCCTTTGAGTGCAAGTATTATATTTTTACTCTGCCGCGACTCTCGGTTGGAGGGCCGGCTGTCTTGTTGTAAGTTTACTTGGACGTACCGACAGTGATGTGGGATTCCACGGGTATGCTTCCATTATGATTGATCCTTGGACATGCTTATACGATGTGAGATTCCGGGGCATGCGACCAGGATGCGGGTTAGATTCCCGGATTATTTGTATTACTCCTTGGACATGCTTATATGATGTGGGATTCTGGGGCATGTGACCAGGAGGCGGGTTAGATTGCCGGATTTGTTTGTATTACCCCATGGTCATGCTTATACGATGTGGGATTCCGGGGCATGCGACCACGTGGGATATTGTTATTCCATGGATTAGCCCTCCATGAGATTTAGTGACGCAGGATGGACTGGTAGAGAGCTTTCATACTTGTCCCGGTCAGTGGTTGTCGTAGGATGGACTGGTAGATAGCTTTCGTACTTTCCCCCGTCAGTTCTATTGTACAGTTTTGTCACGACCCGACCACAGGCGCGGCGGTGCCATACAGGCACCCCGTTCGGTATACATCGAGAGAATAGCGGAACATACACAACATAAACACATGTGTAAATAATATACAACACAAAGCTGGCCGATAAGTGCCGCTTCCATAATATAAACAATGTCAAAGTACAACTTTACAACTCGGTTCTTATAGCCCAACCACATATGTGAATACGGACCTCTGGAATAACAAGCGTGGCGGGACGGGGCCGCCATACCACGAATGTACATAATCTACAAAATCAGGGACAAGAATGTAACAAAAGAAAGACAAGCCTACGGAGAATGGAGCTTAAGAAGTCCGATAAGTGATCCTAAGACTGTGGATCGCCACCACCTTACCCTTTCTGCGGCGTGAGCGCGCCAGAAGCGAGTCGATTACACAATATGTACTAAGTATGCAAAACTGGAAAGTACTGTAATTACATCATAAATCTAAAATCAAAGCCGGAGACATGTATGATAATCAAATTACAGTACCCTGTGCCTTACTAATAATGAGAGTAAAATAAGGGTATCCTTACAACAACAAAAAATAGGATTTGACTCCTACTCCTGGGACTATTTCACCCGCATAGGTCCGGTGGACCCGCGTGAGGCATTCCTCGCGTGGGACTATTTCACTGCATAAGCCCTTTCGGACTCGCATGAGGTATTCTCGCGTAATTTGGACCCGCGCACGGGACTATTTCACCGCATAAGCCCTACGGACTCGCACGAGGTATTCCTCGCGTGGGTAGCAAATCCACGGAAATATGCAATGCCACAAACCCGGAATGACCATGGCGAATAATATATCACTAGCAAAAATCCGCTATCACACATAACATAAGCACTACTGCTTATAATAAATAAGCAAGTTAAGAAAATCCCCTAACTTCTTATTATTCTTGTTACATATATATAGACACTCTCCTTTTAGTTTATCAAGGCACTAACATGTCTTTTATAAAAATCAGGAGTTAACCCAAGTACTACGTACTTCTATTCTTTAAAACAAATGACTCTTTTTAGTAGAAAACTTCCAAGATACTATTAATCCTAGTATCAAGTCCAAATTACATTTCAAGGCAAGTCACAACACCCTTTAGAAATAAAGTTAGGTTTCTAAATCAAGTGACTCATTTCTTATAAAACCTTAGGCAATTGATGCCTTAAAACCAAATTGCCTTCCGTTAAATCAAGTCATTTATCTTTCCATAAAGTCAATATAACCAACTCCCATAAAGTCGTTATATTCACTTTATACCTTAGTCAAGTACCATTTCCTATCCAAGGGACTTATACGTTAAAAAGCGACACAGTATCACATACTTTATAATTCTTCAAGTCCCTTATCTTTAACAAGACTTAAGACATCTTTAATATTCTCAAAGAAGTGAGTTAATCTCTAACTCACCCGACTTGGCATTTCATAAAACAAGTAAAGAATGTCATAGTCTTGTCGTCTCTGCACTATATCGTGAAACTAGTCATGCTCAAAGGATAGGAAAAGTTCTACATACCTCGTAGGGTCAAACCACTTGCCAAGTACAAAGTCCGCGTAGTATGTCAACCTATAATATTCACAATCGTCTATTAAGGCCTTACTTCAATCGTAGAATATCATAAGTGTTAAGTCTCTATATTCTACGGAAAATCGGACAGCACCTCCTTTGTTTTTACTTACTTTTCCACCTTTTTCAAGGCCGAAATACAATAACCAAACAGCCCCAATTGGCTCACAATTTATAGAAGGTAATCCAATACAAATGAATAACTAAATGACCTCAATTGGCTCACAATTTATAGAAGGTAATCCAATACAAATGAATAACTAAACAGCCCGATTGGCTCACAACAATACCAACTCTTGTCCAATTTCCATTTCAATCCATATTGGTAGCATAACATGATATCAAGTCGCGTTTGATTATAACAACCATAATCTTTAAGTAAGTAACATGCGACGATTTTCTAAAACGACCAATTAGTAATCCAATTTCCAAGTGGCTTGTATAACATTTCGGATTTAACTACAAGAAATCCATAATACTTATAACTTCAACCTATCAACTTCATGCTAGCAACAAGTAGAGCTAACAATAACAATATAAATATGTAATCTTGTAACACCTTTAAAAGACAAGATTATACCTTAACGATTCTTAATCCAACTCCAATCCGAAGTCGCTCCTTAGTAGTTTAGAGCCTCTCCAAGACACTTCAATCCGCTTGTTGAGACCCTTAGAACAACACCAACAATTATCCTTCAAACCTCCAAACAAAACCTAGAAAGACCATTAGGTTTTCGTTTGCGACTAACCCGAAAACAATCTTTTTCCAAGATTTTTCTATTGAGATGTGTTTACAATACACCTAAGAACCTTGGTTTAAAGTGGGGAATTAAAAGAACAAGGAACAAATTTTTTTCCTTCTTTTGCTAAGTGAACCCGAGAGCTTATGCCTATGTTCTTCCAATTTTTGTGTGAAATTTTCTAAGTGTTGGTTCTCTCTAGCACTACTAGTATTATATAGAGTAAAGGATGGTCAAGATATAACCAAATGTGAGGCTTGGATAAGCTCTTTGTAAGTCAAGACTTATTGACTAATTGACTTGGTCAAGATTGTCATGCTACACAAGTTGCAAGACTTGTCTTGCAACAAAGGTCCAATGACCTTCATGCCGCGCATTTCGACCAAGGCATCATCTAAGGGGGTGACACATGTCGCCTCCCATTAAATCACAATATTACATTTTCGACAATTTCCTATTTAGATAAATTTTTACCAGCCTCAAATCATAACACTTGTGAGTTCTTACTTACGTTCTTAAAAACATGTTCTGAAATTACGGGGTGTAACATTCTTCCCCCCTTAGAAACATTCGTCCCCGAATGTTCTTTCGGAGTCAAACTTATAATTAGCGACATAGTTTCCTTTCACAACCCGACATACCAAAATGCCACACATGGCCACATAATAGCATTTAAGCAAAGAGATACTTCAATTTAAAAGCGTGACAAGTAAGGAAGTGAATTACGAAGGTATAGGAAATAAGTGGCGATACTTCCTCAACATGTCCTCCTCCGCCTCCCAAGTCATCTCCTCTCTGTTATCATTCCTCCACAGACTTTGTGGAAGCTACATCCTCGCGATCGCGACACAGCGATCGAGTATCGCTATGGGACTCTCTCATACGATAACCCCTCTGTCACTTGGACCTCACTAGTAGGAAAACTCATTTGGATCACCGATACACTTCCGCAACATAGAGACATGGAAGATCGGATGTACGCCTCTAACTCGATGGCGAGATCCAACTCGTAGGCAACCTTGCCCACCCGACGAACGATGCGGTAGGGCCCGATGTACCTTGGGTGAGTTTCCCCTTCTAGAATCTCATCACACCCCATGGGTGACACCTTCAAGAAGACCCAATCGCCACGAAACTCCAAATGCTGCGCCGATTATCGCGTATGACCTGCCGACTCAGCGCTATCGTCTCTCTGGATAAGCTTCACCTTATCCACCGCTCTTGTACCAAGTGCAGGCCAACTAATCGTACCGCCCACGCCGAACCCGATCGGCGATCTACATTTCCGCCCATATAAAGCCTCGTATGGCGCCATCTCGTATCTTTGGAATGGTAGCCGTTGTTATAAGCAAACTCACAAGAGGCAAATGATCCTCCGGCTACCATCGAAATCAATCACGCAGCTCGCGACATATCCTCGTTGTGCGGATAGTGCGCTGCTGCCGTCGGTCTGAGGATGAAATCTTGTCTTGAGACTCACTGTGTCCCCAAACCATACGGAAAGACCTCCAGTTAGCCGAACTGGGCTCCTATCCGAAATAATCGACCTTTGGGACCGTGCGACCTCACAATCTCACGATGTACAATGCATAGTCTCACCAAAGCGTCGTCCGATGGAAGGAAATGGGCTGATTTCGTCGACTGTCACAATAACCCAAATGGAGTCGTGCCTCTGAGTACGAGGTAACCCTGTAACAAAGTCCATGTTGATCATCTCCCACTTCCAAGTCGGAATCTCAATAGACTGCAATAATCCACTGGGCTTCTGGTGCTCGACCTTAACCTGCTGGCAATTAGGACACTGCGCAACAAAACCTGCCACGTCCCTCTTCAGGCCATCCCACCAATAGAAACATCTGAGGTCATGGTACATCTTGGTCGACCCCGGATGAATAGAATAACGAGAACTGTGTGCCTCCCCCAGAATCTGCTGACGAAGTCCTGTCACATCGGGAACACACAACCGGCCCTCAAATCTCAGCACCCCATCAGGCGCTACCTCGAATAGACTCTTCTCCTCCCGAAGAGCTGCATCTCGATCTGCGTACCAAAGCGGGTCCTCAAACTGTCGCATCTTCACCTCATCAATGATGGAAGACTCGGCAACCTCACGAACCCGTACCCCACTATCGTCGGTATCGATCAATCGAACCCCAAGGCTCGCTAACTGGTGGATCTGACGGACCATGTCCTGTCTCTCTGGCTGTACCTCTGATAGGCTCCCCATCGACCTACGACTCAAGGCATCAGCAACTACGTTGGCCTTCCCCGGATGGTATAGAATATCAACATCATAATCTTTCAGCAATTCTAACCACCGTCTCTGTCTCAAGTTCAGCTCCTCTCTTTGAAGATATCTTTGGAGGCTCTTGTGGTCTGTATAAATATCCACATGAACCCCGTACAAATAATGTCTCCAAATCTTCAAGGCATGAATAACTGCGGCCAACTCTAAGTCATGGGTAGGGTAATTCCTCTCATGTTTCCGTAACTGCCGGGAAGCATAGGCTATAACCTTGCCGTGCTGCATCAAAACACACCCTAGCCCGATGCAGGCATCACAATAGATCACGTGCCATCTAACCCTCCTAAGAGTAAGGCCGGGCGTAGTCAACCTTTCCTTCAAAGAATCGGAAACCCTCCTCGCAAGCCTCGTCGGCTGGAACTTGGTGCGCCTCGAGTCGGCTAGTCAGCGGTCAAATCAAGCAAAGCGCTCCACAAACTCGCGATAATAACTGCGATCCTAAGAAACTGCGCACCTCGGTCGGAGTAGTAGGTCTCGGCTAAGACTTGACTGCCTCAATCTTTACCGTATCTACCCGAACACCATCAGCCCCAATAATATGCCCCAGGAATGCCACTGAGGCCAACCAAAACTCACACTTGGAGAACTTGGCGAATAACTGCCGGCTCCGGAGAATCCCAATTACAGTCCTCAAGTGATCTGCATGCTCCCGCTCTGTCCGTGAATACACCAGGATGTCATCAATGAATACAATCACAAATGTATCCAAAAATGGCTTGAACACCCGGTTCATCAAATCCATAAATACCGGAGCGTTGGTGAGCCGAAAGACATAACCACTCAACTCATAGTGCCCATACCGGTCTGAATGCGATCTTTGGGATATCCGCCTCTCGAACTCGAACACGATGATAACCGGACGCAGTCTATCTTTGGAAAACACCTCGCACCCTGTTGGTCAAACAAATCATCAATCACGGGAGGGTACCTATTCTTAATGGTTACCTTATTCAATTGCTGTAGTCAACACACATACGCAGCGTCGTCCATCCTTCTTCTTTACAAACAATACGGCGCTCCCGGGAGATACACTAGGCTGATAAAGCCTTTTTCCAACAAATCTTTCCATTGGTCCTTGGCTCCTCAACTCGGCGGTGTCATCACGTATGGCGGAATGGAAATAGGTCGAGTGTCCGCAACGTGTCAATACAAAACTCAATCTCCTCTCGGGAGGATACCTAAGATCATGCAGAACACATCCGCAAATTCCCTAACCACGGCATCGATGAAGAAGCGGCACCTCGGCCTGCGTATCAAATACCCGCGGATGATAGATGTACCCCTTCTGCACCATCTTCCTAGCCTTGAGGTAAGAAATAAACCTACCTCTCGGCGGCCGTGTTGCCCTCCACTCGATAATCGGCTCGCCAGAAATCGAACGAACCAACCTGTCCCTACGATCAACGTTGGCATAACAAGAAGCAACCACCCATACCCGTAATGACATCAAAATTTGTCATCTCCGGCTCTATCAAGTCTGCAAGTGCGGCGTAAATAAATACCGGACAACCTCTATACACCCGCTCAGCTAACACCGAATCACCCACTGGCGTAGCTACCTCAAACGGCTCTATCGACACCGCTCTATCCCGATTCTACCCGCAATAAGAGGGGACACATAGGACAAGGTAGAACACGGATCTATCAATGCATAAACATCACGGCTGAAATCGTAATGTACATGGCGGCGTGGAAGCCTCCTGATCTTGGCGGCTGGCTAGAGAATATATGCGGTTCTGTGGACCGCTAGAACTAGAACCACCACCACGACCTCTACCGCGGCCTACCGGTCCGTGAGTACTGCCTCAGGCACATAACCTGAAGGAGAAGAAGACCCGGCCCGATCCGTGGTGTCTTTGTACCACCATCTTGCCTCTGAGCGGACAATCTCTCTTCAAGTGGCCCAGCTGGCCACAAGAGTAACAACCTCCCGCAGGAACACGACACTCGCCTGGGTGAGATCTACCGCATCGAGCACACCAAGGTGTGGGTGGTCTCGATCGGTGAGAATCTCTGCCTCGCGAAACCCCAAGACACGGAGCCACGACCTGCTCCCGACCGCTGTGATCGGACCTCGCGCGAGAACGTGCGGAGCACTCTGTCTTTGGTGGAAAGTGGACCCGATCTGCCGAGGCTGTCCGCCTCGAAGCGCCACTGAGACCACGATGTCACAGCCTCTTGGTGGCTCGTCAATCTGGTCCTCCCTTTCTCTATCCTCTATCCCCTGAGCATAGGCCTGCATCCTAGCAATGTCCATACCGGGCTGAAGAGCCACCCCCAAACATGCTGTAATCATATGACGGTCTAGCCCCATCACATAACGATGAACTCTATCCGCCATGCTAGCTACAATAGTGTGAGCATGCCTGGCCAAGGAGTCAAACTCAGTGTGCTCACTGATCCTCCCGTTCTGCCGCAAGGTCAAAAATCTGTCTACCCGGGCTCTCCTCATCTCGGGAGGTAAAAAGTGATCCATAAAGGCCTCTGTAAACTCCTCCCAAACAGCTGGAAGAGCATCATCACCTCTCGAAAGCAACCACGACTCAAACCAGTTCAACGCAATATCGCGCAACCGGTAAGAGGCTAGTGTAACAGACTCTGTCTCTGAAGCCCTAAGGACCTGCATGGTCCGCTGTAGCTGTCGAACGAACTCCTGCGGATCCTCATCAGACCTCGAACCATAAAACTCAGGTGGATGACATCCCAGAAAATCCCTAATCCGCAAACTGTCGGCTCTAGGGTGGGCTGCCTGCTCCTGTCGGCGCTGCCCGACTACTATACTGGTCAACAATCGAATCTGTTCCCCGTAGTCTCTATACTCGGCGGTGGTGTGGGCGGAGGTTCAGTGCAGGGACCTCTGGAGCTACTACCGCTCTCGGCTCCTCTAAAACTGCAGGCGTGGCTGAGCTCGCCGACCAGCCTCTTACCTCGTGCATAGTGCGTGCGAGCCTGTAACCCTCGAGTACCGCTAGCGACTCCTGCTTCTTTGCCTTGCCTGGGCCCTGGTAGCCTTCCGTGGAGGCATAGCTGTTTCATAAGAAGAGGTCAGAGAGGATTCAACCTAATAAGACAGCTCTAATGCACGATCTCAGAGAGAGAAGAATGGAAACCAATCCTAAATGTCCTGCAGCCTCCTGATTATAGATGTGGTGCACAACACACCGATAATCAAGACTACTGCTAGACACGGTGCGTAGACACTTTCCGAGGACAACGGCTCACGATACCACTTTTGTCACGACCGACCGGGCGCGGCGGTGCCCTACAGGCACCCGTTGGTATACATCAGAGAATAGCAGCGGAACATACACAACATAAACACATGTGTAAATAATATACAACACAGGCTAGCGATAAGGCCGCCTTCCATAATATAAACAAAGTCAAAGTACAACTTTACAACTCGGTTCTTATAGCCCAACCACATATGTGAATACGGACTCTAGGAATAACAAGCGTGGCGGGACAGGGCCCGCCATACCACAGAATGTACATAATCTACAACATCGGGGACAAGATCGTACAAAAGAAAGACAAGCCTCCGAGAATGGAGCTTAGACGTCCGATAAGTGATCCTAAGAATGTGGATCGCCACTGCTACCCTTTCTGCAGCGTGAACGGCCCAGAGGACGGGGTCGTTACACATATGTACTAAGTATGTAAACTGGAAATCGTAATTACATCATAAATCTAAAATCAAAGCCGGAGACATGTATGATAATCAAATTACAGTACCCTGTGCCTTACTAATAATGAGAGTAAAATAAGGGTATCCTTACAAAAAAAAAAAATAGGATTTGACTCCTACTCCTGGGACTATTTCACCCGCATAGGTCCAGTGGACCCGCGTGAGGCATTCCACGCATGGGACTATTTCACCCGCATAAGCCCTTTCGGACTCGCATGAGGTATTCCTCGCATAGGCTGGACCCGCCCGCATGGGACTATTTCACCCGCATAAGCCCTACGGACTCGCATGAGGTATTCCTCGCATCGTGGGTAGCAAATCCACAGAAATATGCAATGCCACAAACCCGGGGAATGACCCCGCAACGAATAATATATCACTAGCACAAATCCGGCTATCACACATAACATAAGCACTACCGGCTTATAATAAATAAGCAAGTTAAGAAAATCCCCTAACTTCTTATTATTCTTGTTACATATATATAGACACTCTCCTTTTAGTTTATCCAAGGCACTAACATGTCTTTTATAAAAATCCGGGAGTTAACCCAAGTACTACGTACTTCTATTCTTTAAAACAAATGACTCTTTTTAGTAGAAAACTTCCAAGATACTATTAATCCTAGTATCATGTCCAAATTACATTTCAAGGCAAGTCACAACACCCTTTAGAAATAAAGTTAGGTTTCTAAATCAAGTGACTCATTTCTTATAAAACCTTAGGCAATTGATGCCTTAAAAACCAAATTGCCTTCCGTTAAATCAAGTCATTTATCTTTCCATAAAGTCAATATAACCAACTCCCCATAAAGTCGTTATATTCACTTTATACCTTAGTCAAGTACCATTTCCTATCCAAGGGACTTATACGTTAAAAACGACACAAGTATCACATACTTTATAATTCTTCAAGTCCCTTATCTTTAACAAGACTTAAGACATCTTTAATATTCTCAAAGAAGTGAGTTAATCTCCTAACTCACCCGACTTGGCATTTCATAAAACAAGTAAAGAATGTCATAGTCTTGTACGTCTACCGTACTATATACGTGAAACTAGTCATGCTCAAAGGATAGGAAAAGTTCTACATACCTCGCCGGGTCAAACCACTTGCCAAGTACAAATTCATACGTAGTATGTCAACCTATAATATTCACAATACGTCTATTAAGGCCTTACTTCAATCGTAGAATATCATAAGTGTTAAGTCTCTATATTCTACGGAAAATCGGACAGCACCTCCTTTGTTTTTACTTACTTTGCCACCTTTTTCAAGGCCAAAATACAATAACCAAACAGCCCCAATTGGCTCACAATTTATAGAAGGTAATCCAATACAAATGAATAACTAAACAGCCCCAATTGGCTCACAATTTATAGAAGGTAATCCAATACAAATGAATAATTAAATGTAATCCAATTGGCTCACAATACCAACTCTTGTCCAATTTCCATTTCAATCCATATTGGTAGCATAACATGATATCAAGTCGCATTTGATTATAACAACCATAATCTTTAAGTAAGTAACATGCGACGATTTTCTAAAAACGACCAATTAGTAATCCAATTTCCAAGTGGCTTGTATAACATTTCGGATTTAACTACAAGAAATCCATAATACTTATAACTTCAACCTATCAACTTCATGCTAGCAACAAGTAGAGCTAACAACAACAATATAAATATGTAATCTTGTAACACCTTTAAAAGACAAGATTATACCTTAACGATTCTTAATCCAACTCCAATCCGAAGTCGCTCCTTAGTAGTTTAGAGCCTCTCCAAGACACTTCAATCCGCTTGTTGAGACCCTTAGAACAACACCAACAATTATCCTTCAAAACTCCAAACAAAACCTAGAAAGACCATTAGGTTTTCGTTTGCGACTAACCCGAAAACAATCTTTTTCCAAGATTTTTCTATTGAGATGTGTTTACAATACACCTAAGAACCTTGGTTTAAAGTGGGGAATTAAAAGAACAAGGAACAAATTTTTTTCCTTCTTTTGCTAAGTGAACCCGAGAGCTTATGCCTATGTTCTTCCAATTTTTGTGTGAAATTTTCTAAGTGTTGGCTCTCTCTAGCACTACTAGTATTATATAGAGTAAAGGATGGTCAAGATATAACCAAATGTGAGGCTTGGATAAGCTCTTTGTAAGTCAAGACTTATTGACTAATTGACTTGGTCAAGATTGTCATCTTACAAGTTGCAAGACTTGTCTTGCAACAAAGGTCCAATGACCTTCATGCCCTTGCACATTTCGACCAAGGCATCATCTAAGGGGGGTGACACGTGTCGCCCTCCCATTCGTCACAATATTACATTTCCGACAATTTCCTATTTCCGATAAATTTTTACCAGCCTCAAATCATAACACTTGTGAGTTCTTACTTACGTTCTTAAAAACATGTTCTGAAATTACAGGGTGTAACAAGTTTGGTACGGTAGGCTCCGGTAGATAGCTTTCGCACTTGCCCCGGTCATATCTCGTGACGACAGGCTGGATCTGGTAGTTAGCTTTCGTACTTGCCCCGGTCAGTTGATGACGCATGCTGGATCTGGTAGTTGGCTTTCGTACTTGCCCCGGTCAGTTTTATGATGCAGGATGGATCTGGTGGTTCGTTTTCCTACTTGGCCCGTACAGTTTTTAGGACACAGGTGGGACTTGGTGTTCATGTATGCTTATTGGTGTTATATTATATCATGGACTTCCGGTGAGAAGGATTCCGAGCATGATTGATATTATAGGCGTGAGACCCATAGTTATATTTGAGTAGTGACTTTGAGAGCATGCTTCCCTGACTTGATATGACTGCTTATGTATTGTGTACTGTAGTTCGGCTATCATACATGTCTCCTGTTTTGTATAAACTGTTATGATTTTATTACGGTATTTTCAGTTTCACATACTTGGTACATTCTTCGTACTGACCTCCTTCGGGGGGCTGCGTTCATGCCGCAGGTCTAGGTACGCAGTTTGGTGATCTGCAGGTGTAGGACCGCCGTATCTTTTGGATAGCTCCATCCTCGTGAGTTTATCTTTTTGGTATAGATCCTTCGATGTGCTTTTATCTGATTATGGGTACGACGTGGCCTTGTCCTGTCATAGTTCAGTAAAACTCTTAGAGGTCTGTATTCATATGTGGGATTGGACTCGTGTACAGTGTAGTGTCTTTTGATTATGTATATTATATGGCAGCCTTGTCGGCTTTGCCCTTGTACGTACGTTGGTTTAAAAAGAAAATGAGGCGTTATTTAAGTTCTGCGATTTACTTGTGTCGATCAGTAGAAGGTGCCTGGGTAGGGCACTACCACGCCCGGTTCGGGCATGACATAGTGGTATCGGAGAGTCGCCTCGGAATGTCTGACGATGTCTAGTAGAGTCTTGATTATCGGTGTGTTGCGCGCCACACCCATAAACAGGAGGCTACAGGACATTTAGGAGTTGGTTTCTATTCTTCTCACTCTGAGATCGTGCCATAGAGATGTGTTATTAAGATAATTCCTCTCTGACGTATTATTATGTTACAACTATGCCTCCAAGGAGGGCGACCGTCGCCCATAAGGGCAAAGGAGTAGCAGGAGCTACCAGTCAGACTCAGAGAGTTGATAGGGCTTATGCCCAGGGTATGCCGGATATTGTGCCGCAGTCGGCGAGTTCTTCTACGCCAGGTTTTGAGGCCCCAACACTAGAGCCTCCAGTTTCTCAGTTAGGAGAAGACTATAGGGTCATGAGGGAAGCAGTTATGTTATTAACCAAGATAGCGGTTCTACAGTTTCATCAGCAGGAGGTTATTCGGCCAGTACAGACAGGTGTACAGATGGTAGAGGGCCAACGCGGGAATCAGCGTAAGAGGGCTAGACCGGTTGGTTATCCCGGTGAGTTCTTGGACGAGCAGTCTCAGCAGCGAGTGAGATATTCGTCCCAGCCTACCCTGTACATACCCCCGCAACTCACAGGTGGGAGATTGGACTCCACAAGGTATTTAGGAGCCGGTCCAAGCTCCAGGGGTCGAAGTTCTTAGAGGAGCAGAGGATTTTCTCAGTCGAGGCCACTTTTTCCTCAGCGTTTCCGATGTAGTAAGCGTCATATGGGGAAATGTCGTTATGGAACAGGTGTTTGTTTTTATTGTGGTCGTCCGGGCCATATACTGAGAGTGTGTCCTTTTAGTAAGAGCACCGGTGAGGTGGCTCAGCCTATGAGGCCGATGGTTGATTCCCTTTCCTCGCGGTATCGCCCCTGAGCGGTGTTGGATGTCACCAGCCGTGGTAGAGGTCAGGGTGGAGTTCATAGTTCTGGCGGTCCTTCGAATCGCATAGATGACGTGAATACTGGACAGGATCAGGAGGCAACATCGCATGGGGTTACAGGTATATTTCAATTCTTTTGAATCATACGTGCATTGATAGATTCAGATTTTACCCTAGCGTATATGTTTTCCCTTTATTGCTAGTAGTTGTAAAGTGATAGTACCCCCAGAGGTAGGAATACTTTGATTAGTAAAGTGAAAAGTTAAGAATGTTGACAATAATGGTGTCACGACCCGTTCCCGGTCCCGTGATTGGTGCCTTACCCGGGCACCCAAGTAGACATACATCAGAGTAACCAGCGGAATATAAACTTGCAACATGAAATAGTGTAAAATAAGAACATTCTATCCAAAGAAAAGTTGCCTTTCGGCATGTATATAAATACCCAAAAGTGAACAGTTACATCCCAACTTTACAACAGGACTACATACCTCTAAGAAGGTGAAAACACTATGACGGGACAGGGCCCCGTCATACCCCTGAATGTACAAAACATCTACAACACCAGGGAGAACTATACCAAAAGTCGAGCCTCCGGAGAAATGGAGCTCCTGACACCTGAGTAAAGATCCTAAGAATGAGGATCTACCACCTGCTTTCCCTTACCTGCGGCATGAACGCAGCCCCCCGAAGGAGGTCAGTACAACAGGTACCAAGTATGTGAAAATGTAAAGTACTGATATATATATAACTATAACATTTTAAAACCAATTCACAAATATGTATGAAACAACCAAGTTAACCGCACATAGTGCCACATCATAAACAAGAGCAAAAATAGACATAATGTAATCGTCTTTTCTAGGCCGCTAATGATCGAAGCAAGGCCAATCGCCCATAGTATCATTATGCGAGCCTAATCTCGACTCCGCGATCCGCATAGGCCACCTAGGCCCGCATGAGGTATTCTCGCATCGAGGGTAGCTAATCCTCGGCATCGCCCCGGACTCCGCACCGCATGGCCACATAGACCGCGTGAGGTATTCTCGTGATCGCATTCCTCGAACTCCCGCAGCCCGCATAGTCCCATGGACCGCGTAGGTATTCTCGCATCGGGGAGGCTAACCTACGGACATCATAACAAGTCGTGAGGGTGAGTGATATAATACTAACACAACAACTTATCGTTAAACAACATAAGCAAAGAAAGAATAACCTCCTTACACAAGCGTCACAAGATACTAACACACGTAGCATTACAACATGTTTATCAAACCAACTTACCATACCTTCAAACATCAATTCAAGCATTTGATAAACAAATAGTTAAACCGTTTTTCTTATCTTTCTTAAGTCGTTATAGCTAACTTCCCATAAAGCTAGTATAACACTTAAACTTTTTATGAAAACCAAGTATTACTTTTCTTCCAAAAATGATTCATAACTCTTGTTGAAATATTCAAGATTCTTATTATTTAGAACTCAAGTCAAAAGACATCAAAGTAAAGCCAAATTTAGTTTAACACACGTACGTCTACCGTACTATATATATTTCACAAATATCATGCTCAAAGAGATAGGAAGAATCACATACCTCCTCGGCTAAATCCACTTGCCAAGTCGGATATGTCGCGCGCAGAGTGTCAACCTATAATAGTCAAAACACGCCTATCAACTTCTAGTTTTACGTGGGATTGTTCTAAATAAGATTCCTCTTAGTCTACGAAAAATTGGGCAGCACTTCCCCCGTTTCTACTCAATTCTCCACCTTTATCAAGGCCCGATAATAGTAACCAACATGCCATAAATAAGGCGCAATAATTCCGATAATTTAAAGAAGGGGATAACACGCCCAAACGGAACGCGATTAACAATCTCTCCTTCATAACAACAATAATTAAAGAATGGGATAACACGCCCAAACGGAACGCGATTAACAATCTCTCCTTAACAACAATAATGTAAATACAGTCCAAAGTAAATACGGTCCAAAGTAAATACGGTCCAAAGTAGATACGGTCCAAAGTAGATACGGTCCAAAGTAGATACGGTCCTTAAGTTGGGGTCCTTGGCCAACTTTTACAATTTTACTTATCCAATTACTTCATTAGTCTTCCAACTTATATTCCAATCTTTTTATAAGTTATAGTTTCTTTGTTGTTAACTTCTTAGTAAGTAATGGATACATTTTTACCATTTTAATGGCTAATATGCCAAGTCTCCTTTTAACATCTTAACATGATCCAAATCTTTCCTTATATCTCATATTCCATAATATACTTTTAATATATGTATAATATCAAATATACATAATAATCAACTTCACAAGGAGGTTAAGGTTCATTACCTCAATAATAGCCCAAAAATATCCAAGAACTTAAAGTCGTTCCAAAGCAAGTCTTAGCTCCAAATCTTTGTGTTTTAGCTCCAAATATTTGTGTTCCAAACCACCACAAGTCACCCTTAGAAGTTCCTAACCAACTTCTATTCAAGAATTAACTCCAAAAAGTGAAGAACACTAAAATTCCAAATCTGTCCACTCTCGGCTTTGTGAGGATTTTTGAGGCTAGGGGTGTGAAATCTTGTCTAACTCTTGGTTAATAATCTTCCTAATACATTAAGGAAGAACACTTATAAGTTTAAGAATTTTTGGACAACATTTGCTCAAGAAAGAGGGGGGTTGGACGAGAACACTAGGAAAGAGGAGAGGAAATATTTTCAAGTCTTGAAATATTCTAAGTGTGGAAGATTTTTCATCAACTAAAGGGGTTTATATAGTACAACCAAGGGTTAGGATTAAAACATGTGTATGGTATAGATTGTTTGTGTAGGTTCCTTTCTACACTTGTCCCACAAATGCCATGCAAGACTTTGACCATTTGACTTGCCCACTAACTTGCCCAAAACCGTGTATATGCCATGCAATACCATGCAAGACTTTTGGCCACTTGTCTTGCCCACTAGTCTAGCAAAAACCGTCCAAAATGCCACTTGGGGTGACACGTGTCGCCCTCCTATTGGTCCAAAATATTTAACTCTCGGAAAAATTCCATAAAAATATTGAAAACGTAAAAATTTCCTTCACAAAGTTCGGAATATTTCCGTCGGAAAACAATTCCTTCATTCTTACCTAATTAGGGTTTATACATTCATACGTCGCCCTTACATACATACTCCTAACTACGGTATAACATTCTCCCCTCCTTAGAAACATTCGTCCCGAATGTTCCTTCTCAAACAAAGATAACGATATAGGCCCTCATAACTGTATCCCCCAATCAAGAATGTCATGCATAGCCAAAATAACCCGTAAGCAAAATGACAATTAAAATCAACAATTAGAAAAATGAGTTACATGGAGGTGTGGGAATAAGTGAGGATACTTACGCCTCATGTCCTCCGCTTCCCACGTCATCTCCTCCCTGTTCTCGTTCCGCCATAAGACCTTGACGGAAGCCACATCCTTTGTCTGCAGTCGCCTAACCTGACGATCGAGTATCGCTATGGGAATCTCCTCATACGATAACTCCTCTGTCACCTGGACATCATCAATCGGGTGCACTCTGACGGATCTCCGATACATCTCCTCAAAGATAGAAACATGAAAATCGGATGTCGCCTCCGGATAGAACGCGAGATCCAACTCATAGCAACCTTGCCTACCCTACGACAACTGATAAGGCCCAATGTACTCACGCCCGAACCCGGGCGTGGATGGTGCCCTACCCGCACCTTCTACCTTAACAACTAAGTAAATCATGCGGAAATTAAATAACACCTCATTTTTTTAAAACCATCATACGCATAAGGGCAAAGCGACAAAGGTTGCCATAATATACATGATCAAAAGACACTACACCGCATACGAGTCCAATCCACATATGAATACAGACTAAGAGTTATACGACTATGACGGACAAGGCCTGCCGCACCCATAGTTGTCTGGCTTTATCTTGAAGAACTTATACCAAAAGATAAACTCCAACGTAAGGAGCTATCCAAAACTCGAAAGGTGGTCCTACACCTGCAGATCACCAAACAGCGTACCTAAACCTGCGACATGAACGCAGCCCCCCGAAGGAGGTCAGTACGAAGAATGTACCAAGTATGTGAAACAGTAAGTACTATAATGAAATCATAACGGTCTAAACGAAACAGGAGACATATATGATAGCCAACCTACAGTACACAATATATAAGCAGTCATATCAAGTCAGGGACGCATGCCCTCAAAGTCACTACTCAAATATAACTATGGGTCTCACGCCCATAATATCAACCATGCCCGTGGAATCCTTTCTCACTGCCGGCAATCCATGATATAACAATATCCCTCGTGGTCGCATGCCCCGGAATCCCACATCGTATAAGCATGACCATGGGGTAATACAAACAAATCCGGGAATCTAACCCGTTCCTGGTCACATGCCCTAGAATCCCACATCGTATAAGCATGTCATGAGTATCCTCGTGGTCGCATGCCGGAATCCACATCGTATAAGCATGACCATGGGGTAATACAAACAAATCCGAATCTAACCGCTCGCAGTCACATGCCCTAATCCCACATCGTATAAGCGTGTCCAGGAGTATCCTCGTGGTCGCATGCCCCGGAATCCCACATCGTATAAGCATGTCCAAGGAGTATCCCTCGTGGTCGCATGCCCCGGAATCCCACATCGTATAAGCATGACCATGGGGTAACACAAATAATGAAAGCATACGCGTGGAATCCCACCTCACTGTCGGTACGTCCAAGTAAACTTACAACAAGGCAATGACCCTCCGGTAGAGTCGCGACAACGTAATAAAACATAATACTTGTACTCAAATGCTATCACCAGCACACATTGGCAATTCTCAATTAAACAAGCCAAAGTACTTATCAAGGCACACATAGAATAATTCTCAATTAAACAAGTCAAAGTACTTATCAAGGCATACATAGAATAATTCTCAATTAAACAAGCCAAAGTACTTATCAAGGCATACATAGAATAATTTTCAATTAAACAAGCCAAAGTACTACGTACGTACATTCTTTTCAAAAGACTCCTTTTTATGTAAAACCCCAAGATACTAACACCCGTAGTATCAAGGTGTGTCTATTTTTCAAAGTAAGTTACTACACTTTTAGAAAACTCATTTCAAAGCTTGAAATCAAGTAACTTCAAATTTTCACAATCTAGGCAACTTATGCCTAATAATCAAAATAGACAACTTTCTTAACCTTCCATAAAGCCGTTATAACCAACTTCCCATAAAGCCGTTATAACCCTTTATGGTTTTAGACATATTCATTCCTTTTTATAACCAAGAGACTTATACTTAAAACCAAGTATCACATACTTACAAATCAATTTCTTAACTTTCCAAAATACTTCAAGTCTCTTAATATTTAGAAAACAAGTTTCTTCTCTTAAATCATGTCATTTCTCCTCTCTTAGAACAATTAAGTAAATCACTCCTTTGACTCCCCTAAAGTCATTATAACGACCCTTAGGTTTTGGAACTAAGGCACTAGCCAAAATATTTGGAAACCACTTCCTTTTCAAGACTCTATGTACTTTAAGTAAAATACTTTCACTTTTAAGAATCCAACTTCACTAAGGCAATGGATTATACAACTTACAATTTAAACATCAAAGTACAATCAAGGAAGTACATAGAACAATTTCTATTTTAGGCAATCCAAATACAACCAAGGAATGGATCATTTAAGGAGTAGGACATACTTTCTTTATCTTAAGGAATCATGCTAGAAGAGGAGATAGTTCACATACCTTTTCGGCTAAATCCACAAGCTGCGAATCGCGCGTAGAAGTGTCAACCTATAATGGTCACAACATGACTATCATCTTCTAGTCTCTAACGAGAATAATACTAAGTATACGGTCTCTAATTCTACGAAAAATCTGGCAAAGACTTCCTTTGTTTCTACTCACTTTGCCACCTTTTCAAGGCCGAATACAATAACCAACACGCCACATTTAAGGCTCAAAACAACAACCAAACAAAGGGGATTACACGCCTTACAATACGCGTAAAATTCCGCCCCACAATTAATACGAAGTAGTTCCATATTCAAGCCATTCTCGGCCAACAACATAACCAACAATTCAAAGTCTTTTCCAATCCTTTTCCAATTCCAAGTTCTAAGGTCTAACATGTTATATAGTCATAAACAACTTCAACAACTACAATTTCCTTCTTTATACAACATGCGACGACTTAAACTTATAATCAACTTGAATTGTAATCTTAAGGCTAAACATGCTAGTTTTCGGATTAGGGTTCCAATAGCCAATACACTTATCAAACTTCATACTATATATCTCATGCTTGCTAATATCCATAGCTACAACAAATAGTAAACTTTAATTGCTAAAACGACAAGATTTATACCTTTATAAGCCCTTAAAAATTCCAAGATTCAAAGTCGCGCCTTAGCAACTCTTAGCTCCTTTCCTTATGTTCCAATCCGCTCCAAGCACTCCTTAGAAGCCTATGAGGAACCCATCTTCAAGTTCCAACTTCAAAGTTGAAGAACTCCTTAAGTTTCCGCCTTGCGACTAATACAAAAACGTCGTTTTTCCGAAATCTTTCTATTGAGATATCCTTACAATACCCTTAGGGACATTGGGTTTAAGTCTTGTGAACAAAGGATCAAAACTACAAAATTTTCTGGTTGGAAAAACTCTAAAGCCGAGAGCAACTTGAAGAACAAGAGTGTTGTGATATTTTTTCTAAGTGTTGGAGACTTAGTCTTGCACTAGTGTAGCATTTATAACACAAAGGATGGCTTAGATTATAACAAATGTGTGGCTAGGATGAGGATCATTAATTAAATAGCCAAGTGGACAAGTTGACCTTGGTCAACAATCTCAAGCTCAAGACTTATCTTCCTGATGGTCAAATGACCATTCTAACCCTTGCATTTTCGTCCAAGACCACATGAGGGTGCCACATGTCGCCTCTCATTCGTCCATAAAATTCAGAACCCTCATGGGCCCCACAAACGTAAAATTCCTCGGGTGGGCCCCACATGACCAAATCCGTAAAAATAAATTTCCATAATGTTAAAAGTTCCATAATCCTCAAATAATACATTTTGAGAATCCAATTCTCAACAACGAACATTTTTCCTTTCCGGCGTTCGGAAGATTTTCCGTCGGAAAAACAATTCTTCCTTTCGTACCAATTTCCAAGTCTTGATTCCTTACGTACATTCTCTTATACATGTCCTAGACTTACGGGGTGTAACATTATTCCCCCCTTAGAAACATTCGTCCCCGAATGTTCTTAGTCGGTTTTCAAGCTATACACACTCCGGCACAATCTCTATACTATGCCTATCAATCAGAACTGCACAAGACCAACGATGCCACACATGGCCACCACATAACAAACGTAGACATAACAATGGACCTTCCGTCCGCGACCCCTTCTCACAAAACTCGAAGGTTACAGTTGTCACGACCCGTTCCGGGGCCCGTGACTGGTGCCTTACCCGGGCACCCAAGTAGACATACATCAGAGTAATCAGCGGAATATAAAACAAAACATGAAACAAAATGAAGTGAGAAACAGTTTTTCTGAGAAAAGTTGCCTTCCGGCATATATATAAACATAAAACTTGAACTCGAACAGTTACATCCCTTTTACAAACTCTGCCCACAACAGTACTACAGACCTCTAAGAATGATATAACAACAATGGCGGGACAGGGCCCCGCCATACCCCTGAATGTAAGTACCTACAACGACAGGGGACTATACCACTGATAAGCCTCCGGAGAAACGGAGCTTCCCAAACGTTGAACTGTGACCCTAAGAGCGAGGATCAACAATTGGTGTACCTCTACCTGCGGCATGAACGCAGCCCCCCGAAGGAGGTCGATCTAACAGTACCAAGTATGTGAAACCGAAAATACTGTAAATGAAATCATAGTAGTCTATATAAAGCAGGAGACATGTATGATAACCAAACTACAGTTCACAATAAATAAGCAGTCATGTCAAGTCAGGGACTCACGCCCTCAAAGTCATCACTCAAATATAACTATGGGTCTCACACCCAAAACATCAATCATGCCCGTGGAATACCTTCCCCACTGCCGGCAGTCTATGATATAAAAGCACCAAGGAATACACATGAACACGTGTCCCACTGTGTCATAATAAAACCGTGCATTTGTAAGTACAAAGGCATAGCCGACTACTAAAACCCACAGTACCAACAATGTCATAAAACTGTATCACAAGGTCTTTCTAGACCGCCACATGATCGAAGCTGTCACGACGCGAACCCGGGCCCGTGACTGGTGCCTTACCCCGGGCACCCAAGTAGACATACATCAGAGTAATCAACGGAACATAAAACAAGACATGAAATAATAGGAAGTGTAAGCAGTTTTCATAAAAGTTGCCTTTCGGCATATACATATAAAAACTTAAATCCGAACAGTTACATCCCTTTTTACAAACTCTGCCCACAACAGTACTACAGACCTCTAAGAAAGATATAACAACAATGGCGGGAAAGGGCCCCGCCATACCCCTGAATGTAAGTACCTACAACGACAGGACTATACGAGATAAGCCTCTGAGAAACGGAGCTTCCCAAAACGCTGAACTGTGATCCTAAGAGCGAGGATCGACGACTGGTGTACCTCTACCTGCGGCATGAACGCAGCCATGAAGGAGTCGAGATAACAGTACCAAATATGTGAAATCGAAAATCAGAAATGACATCATAGTAGTCTATATAAAGTCGAGACATGTATGATAACCAAACTACGATTCACAATAAATAAGTAGTCATGTCAAGTCAGGGACTCATGCCCTCAAAGTCATCACTCAAATATAACTATGGGTCTCACGCCCACAACATCAATCATGCCCGTGGAATACCTTCTTCACCGGCGCGCCTATGATATAAAAGCACCAAGGAATACACATGAACACCGTGTCCCACTGTGTCATAATAAAGCCGTCTGACGGTAAGTGCGAAGGCATAGCCGACTACTAACACCTACGCACAACAAGGTCATAAATCAGATCACGAGATCTGTCTAGACCGCCACATGATCGGCCGCCACTCGCGCAGATCAAATGTGCGCGTCTAATCCTGGAACTTCTCGCAGCTCCGCATAGGCCACTCCCATGGCCCGCATGAGGTATTCCCCGCATCGAGGGTAGCTACTCCCTAAGATCGCCCCGACTCGCATCCGCATGGCCACATAGACGCATGACCACAAAGGCCGCACACTAACACGGAACTCGTAGCTCGCATAGGTCCCTCGACCGCGCAGGTATTCTCGAATCATAGTCTCACAGATCGCTGAGTATACCCCGCGTCGGAGGCGCTTAACCCCAAAGATCATGTCAAGAGGTGAGTGATGTAATACTAACATAACGGCCACTGTTAAACAACATAAGCACAACAAGGGAAACCCTTTACACAACCATCACAAGACACTAACACACTTAGCATCCTAACATGTTTACTTATCAAATCAACAAGAAAGTATTACAAGGTTATTACAAAACCAACATAGTCAAGTTATTCACACAAGGTACTTCATACATTATCTCTTTAAAAATATTCTGCTTTCTTTCACAAGAGTCACACAATACGTAGTATTAAAATAGAGTGACTATCTTTTAAGTAAACTAAAACACTTCCCTTTGTAAAATCAAGTAACAACATTCTTTTCCAAACGTTCAAGTTTGCCTAATTTCAAGTACTCAAGTTTCTCATTTTCGAAAGGTTTTGTAGTTCATAGTCTTAATCACTTAATAATATAATTCTCTTTTAAAACAATTTGAGAAACACATGCCTTATGTGTGAGTAGGTTATTCTTGTTCATAACAATCTTATTAAAGCAGCCATGTAAAGCAGCCATGATCTAGGAAATGTAATATCATTTTGTCTCATCTTAGCTTCTATGCAGATGGAGGTTTCTACTGGTTTTAATACTTAATTAGTCAATACATTTCCCTTTATTAACGCTGCAGTGGTTCGTTCGATACTTATTCTGATTTCCGAAATCAGTAAAACATTATTCCTTTTAAAAACCAAGTACTCATTACTCACGAATGAGGTTTCACACTTTTTAACAAAATTCAAATTAATTAATTAAGTCGAGTCTCTTATCTTTTAAGATCAAGTTTCTTAACTTCTAAAATCAATAAACCATTCTTTTTATCACTCTTAAGTCGTTATACCTAACTTCCCATAAAGCTAGTATAACTCTTAAGCTTTTAAAACCAAGTATTACTCTTCTTTCAAAAGGTTTCTTAATTCTTTTGAAATACCTCAAGATTCTTATTATTTAAAACTCAAGTCAAAAGACATCGGAGTAAAACCATGTTCAGTTAACACACGTACGTCTACCGTACTATATATACATTCTTTTAAAATATCATGCTCAAGAGGATAGGAAGAATCACATACCTCGCGACGATTATCGACTATTAGCAAAACGCTCCACCGCTATAACCCGGCTAGCCTTGTCCACATTCCAAGTAGAACACGCTACTCGCAGTACTATCAACCTATAAAGGCCATATACGTCTATCAACGTCTAGACTACTCTGTAATATTCTAAGCAGAGGGTTCTCTATTCTACGGAAAAATTGGGCAGCACTTCCCTACCCGTTAAGCTACACAAGTCTACTGTAATACAGTCCTATGTAAGTACAGTTTAATCTTCTTCTTTAATATTCTTCTGATGTGATTTCACCAATTCTTTTACTAATATCCTTCTATTACGATTCAATTCTCTTCGTAATATCCTTACATGAATCTTATATTCATTTCTATACTACTACGATGTAATTTCCAATTACAGTAGAAGGTCAAGAGTATTTACCTCGATAAGCCCAAAATTATCCAAGTTTAAATGTCGATCCTGAGCAACGTTTAGCTCCAAATCTGGGTGCTCCAACCCGCTCCGAACAACCCTTAAAAGTTCTACGCAACTTCTTCTTAATACTTCAACCAACTATGAAGATTTTCCTAAGGGTTTCGTTTTGTGACTGAAGGAAAGTATGCTAGTATTTCTGGGCTTTTAGTATAGGGGTAACCTTGGAATACTACAAGGTATAAGGCTAAGGTATTTTGGAATAGTAACAATACTTGGAGAGTATTTTCTACCAAGGGGGGTATTTCACGAGAACAACTCAAGAGAGGGGGGGGTAGGTTTCGGCTAGCACCACTAGGAGGGGGGGTATCTCTCGGCCAAGGCTTTCTCAAGGGGGGAGGGGGAGGCTCTTGGACGAGAGCCTACAAAGGGGGAGAGGGATTTCAAGACTTAGAAAAGAGTGGAGTGGATGAAGAAGTCTTCAACAAATGGGGGTATTTATAGGGAATTCAATGGCCATGATCAAGACAAGTGGGGGGCAAGTGGAAGGTGAGGATTTGCCCAAGTGCCCCCTAGCCATCTACTCCACAATTCACTCCAAACATTGACCCATGGTTTAGGCCACAAAACATGCCACGAAATGAGCACCCAATCGACCACCACAAACCGCCAACTTGAGGGTGACAAGTGTCGCCCTCTCGTTGGTCCAAAATATTCCATCTCTCGGAAAAATCCGAAAAATAATAAATGTTGCAACCGCATTTTCCCTTCGCAAAGTCCGGAAAACGTTTCGTCGGAAAACGATTCTTTTCGCTAGTTGTGAACAAATTTCGCCCCTTTGCCTACTTAAGGCTTAAACTTTTGTACGTACGCCCTCACGTACATACTCTGGAAATACGGGGTATAACATTCTCCCCTCCTTAGAAACATTCGTCCCGAATGTTCCTTCGGATAACTATAAAGTTCCTCTTAACAAGTTGCCAATGCCACACCTGGCCACAAAATAACACACGCGCAAAACCCAAATTCAAGCCAACGAGGAATCACTCCTACATCACAAAAGCTTCCACCCAAAGTCTAAACGATACTCCCTTAAGAAATGATCACTTCTATTCTCTTAACACATGTTCGCTTCTTCCCTTACTCGTCGTACCTTTCTCATTACCTCGAACTCTTTCTCATAACTTACCACATTTATTCTTTGGTTCCAAATCTCGGGTTATTATCTCCAACTTGGTCATCATTAATCGATCACTCGATGGATCTCCGATACTTTCCGAACATAGTAACATGAAAGACCGAACGCATCGCTTCCTAAGTCGGATGGCAATGCTAACTTATAGGCAACCCGCCTATTCTTCACGTGATCTGGCGCTCCAAGTACCTCGTGCTAAGTTTCCTCTGCTTTCCAAAACTCGTCACACCCTTTCCGGTGGTACCTTCAAGAATACCGACCACAACTCAACTTGGCGTCGCCGCCCATTATCCGCACACGGCTGACTCGAGCGCCAATAACCTCTTACGGATAAGCTTCACCCTATCCACATCTGGCCAAACAAGTATGAACCAACTATCTGAACCTTGTCAACATCGAACCAATCGACCGACAACTTACACTTCCGCCCCTACAAGGCTTCATAAGGCGACATCCGAATACTGAAATGGTAGCTATAAAACACTCCATCTACAGGAGGCAACAATCCTCACAACTACCCCTGAAAATCAAAATACCGGCGAGGCGAACGCGACTCGAGACTCACTGAGTTCCTAACCTGCTGGTAAAACCTCCGGAAAGAAATAAGCGCAACACAGGCTCCACTGCCCTAGTAAAAGTAGGAACCCCGTGCAGTCTTACAACCTTCCTGATATATAACATCTCGCATAACCCTCTGCCGAGTAAACGGTCTGGCGAAAGACAAGATGGGCTGACCATCGGCCCGACCTGCGGTCGAGCATCCACGAACTTCGTACGATGGTTAACTAAACTTGGGCCTAACACCCTCGTGACCCTATCACAAAGCGGGACCACCTCAAACTGACCCCACCACAATACAGGCCGCGGGTTGACCCGCGATCGGTCCTCGACCCGACCCGCTATTGCGCAAAACTCTTGTTTCCCCCGATCCGGAACAATCTCACTAATCATGTTACGAAAACCTAGTGGTCTTCTTAGCTCAACAACCCTCTTTCATTTCATACCACTCAGGGACTTATCACACAAATATATCTCACGTATACTATGCACTCCGATAAGGGTCAAACATAAAAATGAATCTTTTACTCGAGATGGTCTTGCCTCTAAGGTCTCTACGTACAACATTCTAAGGCTCACACTTTCCCTTATCCCCAGTCTTACCCTTTTAACTAACCATGATTCCTAATCACACTTAGCACAACGCTATCTGAACATAACACTTAAGATATACTCATCTTATCACACATACCAATCTCTAGAGGGTTAAGGATATACCTGTATCTACTGCTTCACTCCCCTTTGTCGTTCTAATCAATCCTGCCCTGTTGGGCGCATAGCTAGGGAAGGTGATGGACTAGCCGCTGATCCTGAAGGCTGAGTCTCTATATCCGCGCCGCCTCTGGTCGGACAATTTCTCGCAAAATGGCCCTGCTGGCCGCAAGCAAAACAAGTTGTCGAAGAAGTACGACATTCCCCGGGATGACGCCTGTCTCACTGTGAACACTGGGGAAAAACTGAATCCGGCTGGCTGGAACCTACGTGTAGCTGTGAACCGGAAGTCCTGGAGCTCTGACCAACTCCGGCATACCCCGAACGTCCTGAACCCTGTGGAGGACCACTCTGCACTGGTGGAGGTGCATATCTAATCTGCTGCTGAGGCGGTTTGCCTCAAAAGTTACCAAAGGATCCTGCCGATCTGGCCCTCTTCTGCTGATTTGGTTAACCCGTCGATTCCTACGTTTCTCGGCCTGCTGCGCATAAGCCAGTACGCAGGCCATGCTCATGCCTGACTGAAGAGCTATTCTTGCACAACCCTTCCTTAGATAAACATCAAGACCCGTGATAAAGTGATACGTCATATACTCTCTGGTAGCTACATCCTTAGCTAGTAACAGGGTCGCCTCTTTGCAATCCATACTTTCCGTTCGGGTCGTGGGCGAACCGGTTCAAATATCATGGCCGCAGAGGAACTGCGTACTAAACTCTGCTTTGAAGTGGCGACGTCGCAGAACTCCCCGAATGAAGTACCACCCCAGGTGATGATTGGGCCTGTGCCCTCGTAACCCTCTATGCCCTACTCGCAGCTCCCTCGACTGCCTTGCCCTTCTGGGCCCGGGTTGCCTTACGCGGAGGCATAACGGTAAGGGAAATAAATACGTTAGAGGGGTCCAACTTATAACACGACTCTAAGCACGATCTCAGAGTGAAAAGAATGGAAACCAATCCTAAATATCCTATAGCCTCACGATTATTGGTGTGGTACACAACACACCGATAATCAAGACTCTACTAGATACGGTGATGTAGACACTTTCCGAGGATTAATCGCTCACGATACCACTTTTGTCACGACCGAACCGGGTCGTTCTGGTGCCTTACCCGGCACCAGTAGACATACATCGAGTAATCACGAACATAAAATAAGACATGAAATAATAGGAAGTGTAAAGCGTTTTCTGCGAAAAGTTGCCTTTCTAAGCATATACATATAAAAACTTAAATCCGAACGATTACATCCTTTTACAAACTCGCCACAACAAAGATTACTACGCACTCTAAGAAAGATATAACAACAATGGCGGGACGGGGCCGCCATACCCTGAATGTAAGTACTACAACGACGGGGACTATACCCAAGATAAGCCTCGAGAAATGGAGCTTCCCAAAGCGAACTGTGATCCTAAGAGCGAGGATCGACGGCGGTGTACCTCTACCGCGCATGAACGCAGCCACCAAGGAGGTCGATCTGACAATTGCAGTATGTGGCGAAAATCAGTAAATGAAATCATAGTAGTCTATATAAAGCAGGAGACATGTATGATAACTGTTATACCCCGTATTTCCAAAGTATGTACGTGTGGGCGTACGTAGAAGTTTGAGCCTTAAAGTTAGGCAAGTTTCGAAATTTTGTGCACAACCCCCGTAAAGAATCGTTTTTCGACGAAACGCTTTCTGAGAACTTGCGAAGGAAAATTCCGGCTATGTCGTTTAGTATTTTTGCGGATTTTTCCGAGCGACGGAACATTTTTGGGCCAACGAGAGGGTGACACTTGTCACCCTCAAGTGGCGATTTGGGTGGACGAAAGGGGGACGTTTTCCTCCCTTGTTTTGTGCCTTATTTTGGCCTTGTTTTGTGCCTTGTTTTGTGCCATGTTTTGTGGAGTAGGGGTTAGGGTGCACTTGGCTTGATCTTGGCCTTACACTTGCCTTGCACATGTCTTGATCTTGTCCATTGGTTTCCCTATAAATACCCCCCTTAGTGATGAACTTCTTCATCCACTCCTCACTTTGTCTAAGTCTTGAAATCCCTCCCCTCCCTCTTGTGGCTCTCGTCCAAACACTAGCCCCCCCTTTTCATGTAAGGCTTTGGCCGAGAGGGGTACCCTCCCCCCTTGGTAGTGTTCTAGCCGAGGGGTACCCCCCCTAGCCTAGTTGTTTCGAGAAATATACCCCTCCCTTGTGGTATTGAAATACTTCTCCAAGTATTGTTATAATGCCCAAAATACCTTAGCCTTATACTTTGTAGTATTCCAAAGTCACCTCTATACGTAGAGCCCGGAAATACTACCTTTTGTCCTTTTAGTCTCAAATCGAAACCCTAAGGAAATCTTCATAGTTGGTTGAAGTATTTAAGTAGAAGTTGGTTAGAACTTCTAAGGGTTGTTTGGAGCGGATTGGAGCGCACGGAGTAGGAGCTAAACCTTGCTCAGGATCGACTTTTATCTCGGATAATTTTGGGCTTATCGAGGTAAATAATCTTGTCCCCCTTATTGTAATTGGAAATTACATGTTGTAGGAATATATAGTTGAAGTATACTATATATAGAACTGAACATAGCTTTGCGGCAATGTCTTTTGACTTAAGCCTGAATATAAAGAAGAGAACTGAACTGTAATTACATAGGACTGTATTACAGTAGACTTGTGTGGTATTGATGTATAGTAGAATTGTATACGTCGGTTAGGCGTATAACCCCCAGTTGACTTGGTGGCGGCCTGATAGAGAGGAGATTTCTGTGATTTGCGGGGACTTGATCTTGAAAGATAAGAGACTTAACTTGTTTTACTTGGTAATTAACATTTTGTTAAAAGTGTTGTGAAACCTCATTCGCGAGTAATGAGTACTTGGTTTTAAAAAGAATAATGTTTTATTGATTTCGGAAATGAGAATAAGTGTCGAGCAAACCACAGCAGCGCTAATAAAGGAAAATGTATTGACAAATAACTAATTGTTATTAAAACCAGTAGAAACCTCCATCTGCATAGAAGCTAAGATAAGACAAAATTGTATTACATTTCCTAGATCATGGCTGCTGAAATTAGGCAAACTTGAACGTTCGGAAAATAATGTTGTTACTTGATTTTACAAAGGGAAGTATTTTGGTTTACTTAAAAAGATAGTCACTCTATTTCTATACTACGGGTATTATGTGACTTTTGTGAAAGGAACGGATCTTTTAAAAAGAGTTAATGTATGTAGTACTTTGGGGTTAAAACCCGGATTTGTTGTAATAAAATATAAGTCTATGAATTTGTTGAACTTGTCTATGCTTGTTGTGATAGCCTTTGTTGTGCAAGTGTTGTATCTGTGTGCTACCGCGCCTCTCGTTGGAGTGGCTATCCGTTGAGGACTTACTTGGGCGTCTTGCGTGATGACGAGAATTCCGCAGTGCGCTCGCTGATAGTGTTATTTTGCTAATCGCTTTGGACATACCGACACGATGCGTGGCGCACGGGTATGGTTCCATTTTGATTGCTGTCTAGTTGTTTCCTTTTGGACATACTGACACGATGCGTGGCGCACGGGTATGGTTCCATTGGGATTGCTGTCTTGTTGTTTCCTTCTGGACATACTGACACGATGGGTGGCCACGAGTATGCTTCCATTTTGGTATTACCTTGTTATTCGCTTTGGACATATCGACACGATGGGTGGCCACGAGTATGCTTCCATTTCGATTGTTATCCGGATATTTCCTTTGGACATACCGACACGATGGGTGGCCCGGGTATGCTTCCATCGATGGTTCCATGGCCATGCTTATCTGAGGTGAGATCTTGGGCATCACGACCGTTGTGCGGGTTAAATTCCCGGGTTATATTTGAGTGATGACGTTGAGGGCGTGAGTCCCTGACTTGACATGACTGCTTTTATGTTGTGAACTGTAGTTTTGTTATCATACATGTCTCCTGTTTTTATATAGACTGTTATGGTTTCATTTACAGTATTTTTCAGTTTCACATACTTGGTACCTGTTGTACTGACCTCCTTCGGGGGGCTGCGTTCATGCCGCAGGTAGAGGTATATCGGTTGCGGACCCTCTCTCTTAGGGTCACAGTTCAGCGTTGGGAAGCTCCGTTTCTCCGGAGGCTTATCTTTGGGTATGTATCCCCGAGTCTGTAAGTTCTTGTACATTCAGGGGTATGGCGGGGCCCTGTCCCGTCATAGTTGTTGTAAAACTCTGCAGGTCCGTAGTACTGTGGCAGAGTTTGTAAAAGGATAAATGTTCGTGGTTTTGTCATGTATACGTAAGGCAACCGCTTTGGTTGGCTCGCTTATTTGACATGTCTTGTTTCATGTTTATGTTTTATTTCCGCTGATTTTCTCTCGATGTTGTATCACTGGGTGCCCGGTAGGCACCATCACGCCCGGTTCGGTCGTGACAAAAGTGGTATCGAGCGATTAGTCCTCGGAAAGTATCTACGCATCGTGTACAGTAGAGTCTTGATTATCGGTGTGTTGTGCACCACATCTATAATCGTGAGGCCGCAGGACATTTAGGATTGGTTTCCATTCTTCTCATTCGAGATCGTGCCTTAGAGAGTGTGTTATAAGTTGGACCCTCCGACGTATTTCATTTTACCGATTATGCCTCCGCAAGGCAACCAGAGCCCGGGCAAGGCAAATGAGGGTGTCTTGCTAGTGAGATCTGAGGAGTACGAGGCGCAGCCCGGCCAAGACTGAGATTGTGCTTGACGGCGAGTTTTAGGACGCCGCCACAGCAGAGTTTAGAGCGCAGCGATGGTCGCTGATACCACAAGACTGAGCCTCCACCCACGGCTGGAGCAGAGGAGTTGGGTACAAGGAGATGGTCGCCATCGCCGTGGTCGTGGCGATATGAGGATAGGCCGACGCGGTTCAGCCCGTGAGCACCCGTAGTTCACCCCCGAGCAGATAGTTTGAGGCTACGGGACTTTCGAGTCAGAGCCCGCCCAGTGTTATGGGTCGAGGCCTGAGGATGATCCGCAGGAGTTCATCCGGCAGTTACAGCGGGTCATGAGAGTGATCAAGGCTTCGGAGACCGAATCGGTGGTCTTAGGTTCGCATTGGCTGCGTGATACCGCAGCCGATCGTTTGATTCGGAGCTGCCCGGGAGAGCATGCGCTTCAGAAGATGGACGAGTTCTCGAGGCATTCCTCACTCACTTCTTGCCTCCGCAGATGGAGAGGCACGAGCCGACAAATTTATGATGCTGAGACAGAGAGGGCGTACGGTTCGGGAGTACAACGTGGAGTTTGACTCGTTGGCTCGGTATGTCCCCGCTTTAGTGGCAACCATGGAGCATAGAGTGCATCGCTATGTCACCGGGCTAGATGATTACTTGACGAGGCTTGTTCGTGTAGCTCGCAGGGCATGGACATTGCCCGCACGCAGCTCACGCACCAGACGCGAGGCACGGAGAGGTCGACGGAATGACTGGATCAGAAAAGAGGCCGGGACAGCAGGTCTTTAGCGACTTTCGAGGCGGACCGCCTCGTGCAGATTAGTTATGTACCCCGCCAAGACAGAGTGGTTCTCCACCGCCTCTTGAGGAGCGGTCGTGGCTCCAAGTGGTTCAGATTTTCGGGAGAGCGTGGTGCTAGCACCAAGCCACCCCTACCTCGTTGTGACCATCGTGGTAGGCTCCATTTTGGGAGTGTCGTGCTAATTTGGGAGTTTGTTTTACATGCGGCGGGAGGCCATTTTGCGAGAAATTGTCCGACCGCAGGTAGCGGATGTAGAGACTCGGCCTTCAGATCTATGGTTGGTTCATCACCTTCTACATTTACGCCTGCGCAGATGTGCCTATGATTAGAGTGAAGCGGTGGATACTGAGTATATCCTTAACCTCTAGAGTTTTGGTATGCTTGATATTATGATCTTATTATTGTGTGCTATGTACGGATAGCATTGTGTTATTTGTGAGTTAGAAACATGGTTAGTTGGAAGGGTAAGTATGGGGGCATGGTAAGTGTGAACCTTAGAATATTTCACGATTGAGACCTTAGAGGAAAGGTCGTCTTGAGTAAAAGATTTATTTTATGTTTGACCTTTATCAGAGTGCGTAGTATACGTGGGAGATATTTGTGTGATAAGTCCATGGGTTGAGTAAAATGAAAGTGGTGGCTTTCATGATGTGAATTAGTAAGATTGTTCCGTATCGGCGAGCAAGAGTCGCGACGGAGGTCGGGTTGAGGCGTGTGCGGTCAACCCGTAGCCCGCTTTAGGTGGGTCGATTACGGTTGTCCCGCCAGATGGTAGGGTCACGAGGGTGCTAGGCCCCAGTTTAGGTGACCATCATATGAGTTCGTGGATATGTTCGATTAGAAGCGGTTCGTGAAGGCCGGGAATGGCCTTAAAGAAGATTGAGGTTAGTAGGATGACCAAGTTTGGAGGTAGTGACTCCAGAGATTTTGGAAACTGAAGCGATGACTAGAGTATGGTACGTGTACTAGAAAGAGTTCAAGTGTACGAGAAGGGTACGACGAGTAAGAAAGGAAGCGAACCTGTGTTATGAACGGAGTGATCATTTCTTTTTGAAGTGCGAGGGGAGCACTCTTTAAACCATAGGTGGAGGCTTGTTGTGATATTAGAGGTAGTTCCTCGTTGGCTTGGGTTTAAGTATTTGTGCGTTTGTTATTTTTATGGCCATGTGTGGCATTGGCAACTTGGTTAAAGTTAAGAGGATACGTTATCGTTATCTGTCGTGAGAAGGAACATTCGGGACGAATGTTTCTAAGGAGGGGAGAATGTTATACCCCGTATTTCCAGAGTATGTATGTGTGGGCGTACGTAGAAGTTTGAGCCTTAAAGTTAGGCAAGTTTCGAAATTTTGTGCACAACCCCCGTAAAGAATCGTTTTTCGACGAAACGTTTTACAGAACTTGGGCGGAAAATTCCGGCTATGTCGTTTTGTATTTTTGCGGATTTTTCCGAGCGACGGAACATTTTTGGGCCAACGAGAGGGTGACACTTGTCACCCTCAAGTGGCGGTTTGGGTGGACGAAAGGGGGACGTTTTCCTCCCTTGTTTTGTGCCTTATTTTGGACTTGTTTTGTGCCTTGTTTTGTGCCATGTTTTGTGGAGTAGGGGTTAGGGTGCACTTGGCTTGATCTTGGCCTTACACTTGCCTTGCACATGGCTTGATCTTGTCCATTGGTTTCCCTATAAATACCCCCCTTAGTGATGAACTTCTTCATCCACTCCTCACTTTGTCTAAGTCTTGAAATCCCTCCCCTCCCTCTTGTGGCTCTCGTCCAAACACTAGCCCCCCCCTTTTCGTGTAAGGCTTTGGCCGAGAGGGGTACCATCCCCCCTTGGTAATGTTCTAGCCGAGGGGTACCCCCCCCCCCCCTAGCCTAGTTGTTTCGAGAAATATACCCCCTCCCTTGTGGTATTGAAATACTTCTCCAAGTATTGTTATAATGCCCAAAATACCTTAGCCTTATACCGTGTAGTATTCCAAAGTCACCTCTATACGTAGAGCCCGAAAATACTACCTTTTGTCCTTTTAGTCTCAAACCAAAACCCTAAGGAAATCTTCATAGTTGGTTGAAGTATTTAAGTAGAAGTTGGTTAGAACTTCTAAGGGTTGTTTGGAGGGGATTGGAGCGCCAGATGGGAGCTAAACCTTGCTCAGATCGACTTTTATCTCGGATAATTTTGGGCTTATCGAGGTAAATAATCTTGTCCCCCTTATTGTAATTGGAAATTACATGTTGTAGGAATATATAGTTGAAGTATACTATATATAGAACTGAACATAGCTTTGCGGCAATGTCTTTTGACTTAAGCATGAATATAAAGAAGAGAACTGAACTGTAATTACATAGGACTGTATTACAGTAGACTTGTGTGGTATTGTTGTATAGTAGAATTGTATACGTCCGGTTAGACGTATAACCCCCCCCCCCCCTGGTTGGCTTGGTAGCCGGCCTCGATAGAGGAGGAGATTTACGCGATGCGGGAAAGGCGCGAATTTTACGTAGAATATGGAACCGTGCGTTTAGAAGTTAATAGACGTCTGTGGCCTATATAGGTGGATGTACTACGAGTAGCGTATTCTACTTGAAGAGTGGAAAAGGCTAGCCGATTCTGATCTTGTGGGCGTTTTGCTTATTATCGATAATCGTCGCGAGGTATGTGAACCTCTTCCTATCCTTTCTAGCATGATGTTTTGTAAACTATGTAATGCGGTAGACGTCGTGTGCTAAATGAGTTGGTTGGTTTAAAACTTAGGGTGTTATAATAGCTTTATGGGAAGTTAGTTATAACGACTCATGTAGGTAAAAGATTGGTTTATTGATTGTAGAAGTTAAGAGACTTGTTCTTGAATGATAAGTGACTTAACTTGTTTTTCTTGGTAATTAACATTTTGTTAATAGTGTTGTTAAACCTCTTTGGCGAGTAATGAGTTCTTGGTTTTAATAAGAATAATGTTTCTTGATTTCTAAATGAGAATAAGTGTCGAGCAAACCACAAAGCGCTAATAAAGGAAAATATATTGACAAATAACTAATTGTTATTAAAACCAGAGAAACCTCCATCCGCATGAAGCTAAGATAAGACAAAATTGTATTACATTTCCTAGATCATGGTCAATGTAAGAAGATTGTTATAAACAAGAATAAGCGACTCACACATAAGACATATGTTACTCAATTGTTTTAAAAGGGATTAAGACTATGAGTTATGAAACCTTTCTAAAATGAGAAACTTGAGTATTTGAAATTAGGCAAACTTGAACGTTTGGAAAATAATGTTGTTACTTGATTTTACAAAGGGAAGTATTTTGGTTTACTTAAAAAGATAGTCACTCTATTTCTATACTACGGGTATTATGTGACTTTTGTGAAAGGAACGGATCTTTTAAAAAGAGTTAATGTATGTAGTACTTTGGGGTTAAAACCCGGATTTGTTGTAATAAAATATAAGTCTATGAATTTGTTGAACTTGTCTATGCTTGTTGTGATAGCCTTTGTTGTGCAAGTGTTGTATCTGTGTGCTACCGCGCCTCTCGTTGGAGGGCCGGCTATCTGGTTGAGGACTTACTTGGACGTGCAGCGGTGTGGAGAATTCCACAGACGCCTCGCTGATAGTGTTATTTTTGCTAATCGCTTTGGACATACTGACACGATGCGTGGCGCACGGGTATGGTTCCATTTTGATTGTTGTCTAGTTGTTTCCTTTTGGACATACTGACACGATGCGTGGCGCACGGGTATGGTTCCATTGGGATTGCTGTCTTGTTGTTTCCTTCTTGGACATACTGACACGATGGGTGGCCCACGAGTATGCTTCCATTTTGACTGTTACCTTGTTATTCGCTTTGGACATACTGACACGATGGGTGGCCCACGAGTATGCTTCCATTTCGATTGTTATCTGGATATTTCCTTTGGACATACTGACACGATGGGTGGCCCACGGGTATGCTTCCATCGATGGTTCCATGGCCATGCTTATACCGAGGTGAGATGCCGGGGCATGCGGCCGTTGTGCGGGTTAAATTCCCGGGTTATATTTGAGTGATGACGTTGAGGGCGTGAGTCCCTGACTTGACATGACTGCTTTTATGTTGTGAACTGTAGTTTTGTTATCATACATGTCTCCTGTTTTTATATAGACTGTTATGGTTTCATTTACAGTATTTTTCAGTTTCACATACTTGGTACCTGTTGTACTGACCTCCCGGGCTGCGTTCATGCCGCAGGTAGAGGTATATCGGTTGCGGACCCTCTCTCTTAGGGTCACAGTTCAGCGTTGGGAAGCTCCGTTTCTCCGGAGGCTTATCTTTGGGTATGTATCCCCGAGTCTGTAAGTTCTTGTACATTCAGGGGTATGGCGGGGCCCTGTCCCGTCATAGTTGTTGTAAATCTCCTAGAGGTCTGTAGTACTGTTGTGGGCAGAGTTTGTAAAAAGGATAAATGTTCAGGGTTTTGTCATGTATATACAGAAGGCAACTGTTTTGGTTGGCCTGTTTATTTGACATGTCTCTTGTTTCATGTTTATGTTTTATTTCCGCTGATTTTCTCTGATGTTGTATCACTAGGGTGCCCGGTAGGCACTACCACGCCCGGTTCGGTCGTGACAAAAGTGGTATCGAGCGCTTAGTCCTCGAAAGTATCTACTGACCGTGTCTAGTAGAGTCTTGATTATCGGTGTGTTGTGCACCACATCTATAATCGTGAGGTCGCAGACATTTAGGATTGGTTTCCATTCTTCTCATTCCGAGATCGTGCCTTAGAGTCAGTGTTATAAGTTGGACCCTCCGACGATTTCATTTTACGCTTATGCCTCGCGCAAGGCAACCAGAGCCTGGGAAGGGCAAAGCGAGGTGCCGCTAGTGAGATACTGAGAGTACGAGGCGCAGCCGGCCAAGACTGAGATTGTGCTTCGACGGCCCGAGTTTTGGACGCCGCCACCCCAGAAGCTTAGAGTCGCAGCGATGGCTGCCGAGACCACAAGACTGAGCCTCGGTCCACACTGGAGCGGAGGAGTTAGTACAAGGAGATGGCCCGATTCGGCGGTCGTGGGCGAGATATGAGGATAGGCCGACGCGGTTCGATTCCGTAGCACCCGTAGTTCACCCCGAGCGGATAGTTTGAGGCTACGGACTTTCGAGTTGTAGCGCTTGAGTTTTATGGGTCGAGGCACGAGGATGATCCGCAGGAGTTCATCCGGCCATTCTGGTCGCGAGTGATCAAGGCTTCGAAGACCGAGTCGGTGGTCTTAGGTTCGCATCGGCTGCGTGATACCGCAGTCGACTGGTTTGATGCGTGGGAGCTGTCCCGGGGAGAGCATGCGCTTCCAGCAGTATGGGGACGAGTTCTCGAGGCATTCTCACTCACTTCTTGCCTCCGCAGATGAGGGCACGGGCGGCGGATTTATGATCTTTGATGAGAGAAGGCGTGCGGTTGGAGTACAACGTGGAGTTTGACTCGTTGGCTCGGTATGTCCCCGCTTTAGTGGCAACCATGGAGGATAGAGTGCATCGCTACGTCACCGGGCTAGATGATTACTTGACAGAGGCTTGTTCGGGTGTAGCTCTGCAGCCGGGCATGGACATTGCCCGCATGCAGGCTCATGCACTAGGATGTGAGGCACGGAGAGGTCGACGGAATGACCTGGATCGCCAGGCAGGGCGGGGACGGCAGGTCTTTTGGCGACTTTCGAGGCGGACCGCCTCAGCGGCAGATTAGTTATGTACCCCCGCCAGTACAGAGTGGTTCTCCACCGTCTTCAGGAGCAGGTCAGGGCTCCAAGGGTTCAGATTTTCGGGAGAGCAGGGGTGCTAGCCAGCTGAAGCCACCCCTACCTCGTTGTGACCATTGTGGTAGGCTCCATTTTGGGGAGTGTCGTGCTAATTTGGGAGTTTGTTTTACATGCGGCCAGCAGGGCCATTTTGCGAGAAATTGTCCGACCAGAGGTAGCGCGGATGTAGAGACTCGGCGCCCGGGATCTATGGTTGGTTCATCACCTTCTACAGCTTATCGCCTGCGATGTGCCTATGATTAGAGTGAAGCGGTGGATACAGGTATATCCTTAACCCTCTAGAGTTTTGGTATGCTTGATATTATGATCTTATTATTGTGTGCTATGTACGGATAGCATTGTGTTATTTGTGAGTTAGAAACATGGTTAGTTGGAAGGGTAAGTATGGGGGCATGGTAAGTGTGAACCTTAGAATATTTCACGATTGAGACCTTAGAGGAAAGGTCGTCTTGAGTAAAAGATTTATTTTATGTTTGACCTTTATCAGAGTGCGTAGTATACGTGGGAGATATTTGTGTGATAAGTCCATGGGTTGAGTAAAATGAAAGTGGTGGCTTTCATGATGTGAATTAGTAAGATTGTTCCGTATCGAGGAGCAAGAGTTGGCGCGACGGAGGGTCGGGTTGAGGGCGTGTACGGTCAACGTAGCCCGCTTTTAGGTGGGTCGATTAGTTGTCCCGCCAGATGGTAGGGTCACGAGTGCTAGGCCCGATTTAGGTGACCATCGTATGAGTTCGTGGATATGTTCGACTAGAGCGGTTCGTGAAGGCGCGGAATGGCCTTAAAGAAGATTGAGGTTAGTAGGATGACCAAGTTTCGAGGTAGTGACTCGCAGATTTTGGAACCGGCGATGACTAGAGTATGATGCGTGTACTAGAAAGAGTTCAAGTGTACGAAGAAGTGCGACGAGTAAGAAAGGAAGCGAACCGTGTTATGAGAACTAAGTGATCATTTCTTTTGAAGTGAGGGTGCGAGGGGAGCACTCTTTAAACCATAGGTGGAGGCTTGTTGTGATATTAGAGGTAGTTCCTCGTTGGCTTGGGTTTAAGTATTTGTGCGTTTGTTATTTTTATGGCCATGTGTGGCATTGGCAACTTGGTTAAAGTTAAGAGGATACATTATCGTTATCTGTCATGAGAAGGAACATTCGGACGAATGTTTCTGGAGAGGAGAATGTTATACCCGTATTTCAGTATGTATGTGTGGCGCACGAGAAGTTTGAGCCTTAAAGTTAGGCAAGTTTCGAAATTTTGTGCACAACCCCGTAAAGAATCGTTTTTAAACGAAGCGTTTCTGAGAACTTGCGAAGGAAAATTCCAATATGTCGCTTTGTATTTTTGCGGATTTTTCGGCGACGAACATTTTGGGTTAACGAGGGTGACACTTGTCACCCTCAAGTGGCGGTTTGGGTGGACGAAAGGGGGACGTTTTCCTCCCTTGTTTTGTGCCTTATTTTGGACTTGTTTTGTGCCTTGTTTTGTGCCATGTTTTATGGAGTAGGGGTTAGGGTGCACTTGGCTTGATCTTGGCCTTACACTTGCCTTGCACATGGCTTGATCTTGTCCATTGGTTTCCCTATAAATACCCCCCTTAGTGATGAACTTCTTCATCCACTCCTCACTTTGTCTAAGTCTTGAAATCCCTTGTCACGACCCGACCCCGGGACCGCGACTGGTGCCCTACCTGGGCACCCTTACAGGTAAACATCAGAGAAAATCAGCGGAACATACATGAAACTTAAAAATAAAACATCGAAGTAAAACAACAGGTTAGCCGATAGGGCTACCTTCCTGAACATATATAAAAACAACCGAAGCAGTTGCCTCATCTCTCTTTTTACAAACTGACCCACAATATGAGACTACAGACCTCTAAGAGTTTTGACATAACAAGCGTGGCGGGACAAGGCCCGCTGCACTTGAATAAACATAAACGTGACAACTCCGGAACACTGTAGCCATCTCAACTTGCTGAACCGGGATCCTAAGCTCGCGTATCCACAACTTTGTACCTAAACCTGCGGGCATGAACGCAGCCCCGAAGAAGTCGGCATAACAATTAATATGGAATGTAAATAACGTCTGATGAAATGATCATAATCAGACAAAAGAATGACAAGGACAAGTATAGAAATACATACCAGATCCTGTCGTGTCATTACCACTTATGAACTTAATCGTACATTAATCATTCTTTTCCTTCTTTCAATAGGAATTAACATCGTATTCTTACATACATACTTAAGAATTCAATCAAGTTTTTCCACATAACTTACATCAATATCTTTTTCCATTCCATTAAGAGTTATAGTCATATCTTACGTACTTACTTAGGAGAAGTCATTAAGTTCATTTCTATCTAACTTACTTATCTTTCATAACATAGTCCGCCCACTACGGAGGGACATATACTACCCGCCCAACGGGACGCGATCAAGTCACACCAATATCAAAGCATGCCGTGGAATCCCCATCACCGGCGATACCTAAAGTGTAAAACATAACCATGGGTCTCACGCCCATAATATCAATCAAAACAGGTGGTATAACGTGCGGGGCTTGCCCTCATTTATACTCTTACCACTCGAGAAGGTGGTAAGCGGGGTATAACGTCTTGGGGCTTGCCCTCATTTATACTCTTACCCTCGAGAAGGTGGTATAACGCCTTGGGGCTTGCCTCATTTATACTCTTACCCTATCTCGACCGGTCGTCAAATAACACATAAAGCGGTGGTACAGTCTTGGGATTTACCTCACTTATACTCTTACCCCGAGAAGGTGGTATAACGTCTTGGGGCTTGCCCTCATTTATACTCTTACCCTAACTCAACCGCCATCATACATAACATAAGCCCTACCGCTTACCATACATAACATAAGTACTACCGACTTATCATACATAACATAAGCAAGTTAAGAAATCCCTAACTTCTTATTAGCTTGTTCATACACACTCATTTTTGTTTACTTAAGGCACTAACATGTCATTATAAAATCCGAATTTAACCCAACGTACTCGTGCCTCTACTCCTTTTAAAATGATTCTCTTTCAAATAAAACTTCCAAGATACTAATAACCGTAGTATCAAGTCATATCTACTTTTCACGACAAGTCACAATACTTTTAGAAATACAATTATAGGCTTCTAAATCAAGTGACTTCTTTATTAAAAACCTTAAGCAATTGGTACCTTTAAAACAATTTGCCCTTCCTTAATACTAGTTATTCCTTGATTTCGTTATTAGAGAAAACCATTCTCTTATCCTTCCATAAAGTCGTTATAACCACTTCCCATAAAGCCGTTATAACCCTTTATGGTTTTAGACAAACTCATTCCTTTTATAACTAAGAGATTTATACGTTCAAATCAATTCTCTTAACTTTCAAAATACTTCAAGTCTCTTAACTTTTAAGAAAACAAGTTTCAAAGTCTTAGAAGCTTCATACGTAAACTCCTTTAAAATTAGTAACAAATCTTTGGTGCGTCGTGAATAAGTTATACTTATTTATAACGATCTTATTCAAGTAGCCATGATCTAGAAAATGTAATACAATTTTGTCTTATCTTAGCTTCTATGCAGATGGAGGATTTCTACTTGTTTTAACATAATGGATTGTCATTACATTTTCCTTTATTAACGCTGCAGTGGCTTGTTCGATACTTATTCTCATTTGTGCCAAATTAGCCAAATCAACTCGACTCTTTTATTATAAAACCTTAGGCAATTGATGCAGTAAAATCAAGTTGCCTCTTTACATAGTCAAGTCATTTATCTTTCCATAAGGCAAATATAACTAACTTCCCATAAAGCCGTTATATTCACTTTATACCTTAGCCATATACACTTTCCTATCAAGGGACTTATACATTTAAACGGAACAAGTATCACATACTTTTAAAACTCTTTAAGTCCCTTAACCTTAATAAAACTTAAGACATCCTTTATACTTTCAAAGAAGCGAGTTAATCTCCTAACTCACCCGACTTGGCATTACATAAAACAAGTAAAGAATGTCATAGTCTTGTCGTCACAGTACTACATACTTTCAACTAGTCATGCTCAAAAGATAGGAAAAGTTCTCCATAGAGTAAATCACACAACTACCTCTTAACTTCTAAGAGTAGAAGGAAACATGAAAAGATACCACAAGTATATTCCATACATAGGATCATGCCAAAGGAAGGAAGAGGTTCACATACCTCGCGACGATTATCGACACGTAGCAAAATGCTCCAAAGTACTTCAACCTTGATAGCTATTCCACTCTCCCAGTAGGATACGCTATACTTAGTACTTCAACCTATAATGGTCACAATATGTCCATTAACCTCTTACTTCAAACGTATAATATTCTAAGTGCTAAGTCGCCAAATTCTACGGAAAATCGGACAGCACTTCCTTTGTTTCTACTTATTTTGCCACCTTTTTCAAGGCCGAATACAATAACCAAACAGCCCCAATTGGCTCACCACAAACGATATCAAGTTAATACAACTTACTAGGCCATTATTTAACTTTGAAGTACTACAACATCAATTCTTATCCAATTTCCATTTCAATCCAAATGTTAGTATAACATGATATCAAGTCGCAACCAATTATAACTACTACAAATCTTCAAGTTAAAAACATGCGACGATTCTAATCAACGACCAAAATGTAATCCAACTTAACATGGCTTACATTACTTTTCGGATTTAGCTACAAGAAATCCATAATACTTATAATTTCAACATATCAACTTCATGCTAGCAACAAGTAAAGCTAATCAACAACAATATAATTATATAATCTTGTAACACTTTAAAGACAAGATTATACCTTAACGAATCTCAATCCACTCCAAATCCGAGGTCGCTCCTTAGAAACTTAGAGACTTCTTCAAGACACTTTAATCCGCTAGTTGAGACCCTTAGAACCATACCAACAACTTTCCTTCAACTTACAATCCAAAACCTAGAAAAGCCACTAGGTTTTCACTTTGCGACTAACCCGAAAACTATCTTTTTCCGGGATTTTTCTATTGAGATATGCTTACAATATCCTCAAGAACCTTGGGTTAAAGTCTTGTGGCTAAAGAACCACAAACGAAATTTTTTTCTCCTTTCTTTTTTATCAAACCCGAGAGCTCAAGCCTTGTGTTCATCAATTTTTTTGTAAATTTGCTAAGTGTTGGGCTCTCTCACACTACTAGTAGTATTATAAGGGACATGGAGGGTCAAGGTGTGGACAAATGGGTGATTTGGATGAAATCTTATAAAATATCAAGACTTGGACCCTTTGACTTAGTCAACCTTCTCAAGCTTGACTACTAGCAAGACTAGTCTTCCAAACAAGGGTCAAATGACCATTGTGTCCATGCTTCAATTCGTCCAAGACAACATAAGGGGGGTGACACATGTCGTCTTCCCATTCGTCACAATAATACGTTTTCCGACAAAATCCAAAATTCCGTTAAATACTTACAAGTCTTAAATCTTAACACTGTGAGTTCTTACGTACGTTCTTACACCATGTCCTGCAAATACGGGGTGTAACATTCTTCCCCCCTTAGAAACATTCGTCCTCGAATGTTCTTTCGGAGTCAAACTTATAATTACCGACATAGTTTCCTGTCACAACCCCGTCATACCAACAATGCCACACATGGCCCTAATACCTTGTACACGCATACTCGTCCATCTTAAGCCCAAAAGAGATTATCTTTTCGTACTTCCAACTCATACTAGCATACATACATAACTTCCATACCGATTCTGGCCTCAAATCTTTGGAGTAACTCTATAAAACAATATAAGGCCATTTCCGGCTTTCATGACCTGGTTCCGGTGAAACGTGTCCACGAACCCGTAAAACAATTAACTAGACCTGGGCCTTGCACCTCGTGACCGCATCACGTGGCGAACTACTACCAACCGATCCCACTCTATTCCGAGGCCAAGGAGACCCATGTGAGTCCTCAACCGACTCGTCGCACTTAACTCTTATCCTTGGTCTGACTTGAAATCTTATTGCCAGAGAAAGCCTTATATATCTAAGGTCTCGGCAGTTATCAATATTCTTAGGCTCGCAATTTCCATGCTCCCAGCCTATCTTATCACCCCGATGGCGGGTACAAAAACTTCTCACAAAACCATAACCATGTTGTCTCGATCACAACAACCATTACTTACTCTATACGGACCTCTCATCTACAATTCTCTTAAGCCTACTACGCGGCAATCTATTAACATGACCTTCCGTTAGGTTCCTTAATATGGCTTCTTAAGGGTTCACTACCCTATCAGACAGCTCATCCTTTCCCAATAATCTCAAAATAAACCACAAGACCTTGGCGAAATTTCATTAACTATTCCATACCTTCCCGGTATCTAGTTAGTCTTTACCGATCCACGGTACTCTAAAATCATTCTAGGCAACACGCGTCGACCTCATACATAACTCCGTATAGATGTATGTCACAATACCAACTATACTATAATCAATACCAACCTGGATACGCATCCACATAGTCATTCCCTGGTCATCTGCTTTCTCGTGTTGCAATCAACATAACTCGTTAGGGAGAGCGACCACTAACAACGACTCTATGCACGATCTCGAGTGAGAAGAATGAAACCAATCCTAAATGTCCTGCAGCCTCACGATTATAGATGTGGTGCACAACACACCGATAATCAAGACTCTACTGACACGATGCGTAGACACTTTCCAGAGACTAAGCGCTCGATACCACTTTTGTCACGACCCGACCGGGATCGCGATCGTGCCCTACACAGGCACCGCTACGTAAACATCGAGAGAAAATCAGAACATACATGAAACTTAAAAATAAAACATCAGTAAAACAACGGAGTTAGCCGATAGGGCTACCTTCCGAACATATATAAAAACAAGCGGTTGCCTCATCTCTCTTTTACAAAGCGACCCACATATGAGACTACGGACCTCTAAGAGTTTTGACATAACAAGCGTGGCGGGACAAGGCCCGCCGTACCTGAATAAACATAAACGTGACAACTCGGAACACCGAGCCATCTCAACTTCTTTGAGCAGGGATCTAAGCTCGCGGATCCACAATCGTACCTAAACTGCGGGCATGAGCGGCCCCGAAGAAGTCGATACAACAGTGCGAATATGGAGCAGAAATAACGTCTGATGCAGATCATAAGCGTACAAAAGAATGACAAGGACAAGTATAAAAATACATACGGATCTGCCGTGTCATTACCACTTATGAACTTAATCGTACATTAATCATTCTTTTCCTTCTTTCAATAGGAATTAACATCGTATTCTTACATACATACTTAAGAATTCAATCAAGTTTTTCCACATAACTTACATCAATATCTTTTTCCATTCCATTAAGAGTTATAGTCATATCTTACGTACTTACTTAGGAGAAGTCATTAAGTTCATTTCTATCTAACTTACTTATCTTTCATAACATAGTCAGGCCCACTACGGAGGGACACATATACTACCGACTGGCGGGGCGCGATCAAGTCACACCAATATCAAAGCATGCCCGTGGAATCCCCCATCACTGTTGACTGCGCAAAGAGGAAAACATAACCATGGGTCTCCCGCCCATAATATCAATCAAAACAGGTGGTATAACGTGCGGGGCTTGCCGCCATTTATACTCTTACCACGGAGAAGGTGGTAAGCGGGTATAACGTCTTGGGGCTTGCCCTCATTTATACTCTCTTACCTGGAGAAGGTGGTATAACGTCTTGGGGATTGCCCTCATTTATACTCTTACCTATCTCGTAGGTCGTCAAATAACACATAAAGCAGGTGGTACAGCGTCTTGGGGATTTACCCCTCACTTATACTCTTACCCTGGAGAAGGTGGTATAACGTCTTGGGGCTTGCCCCTCATTTATACTCTTACCCTAACTCAACCGGCCATCATACATAACATAAGCCCTACCGGCTTACCATACATAACATAAGTACTACCGACTTATCATACATAACATAAGCAAGTTAAGAAATCCCCTAATTTCTTATTAGCTTGTTCATACACACTCTCATTTTTGTTTACTTAAGGCACTAACATGTCATTATAAAATCCGGGAATTTAACCCAACGTACTACGTGCCTCTACTCCTTTTAAAATGATTCTCTTTCAAATAAAACTTCCAAGATACTAATAACCGTAGTATCAAGTCATATCTACTTTTCACGACAAGTCACAATACTTTTTAGAAATACAATTATAGGCTTCTAAATCAAGTGACTTCTTTATTAAAAACCTTAAGCAATTGGTACCTTTAAAACAATTTGCCCTTCCTTAATACTAGTTATTCCTTGATTTCGTTATTAGAGAAAACCATTCTCTTATCCTTCCATAAAGCCGTTATAACCATTTCCCATAAAGCCGTTATAACCCTTTATGGTTTTAGACAAACTCATTCCTTTTATAACTAAGAGATTTATACGTTCAAATCAATTCTCTTAACTTTCAAAATACTTCAAGTCTCTTAACTTTTAAGAAAACAAGTTTCAAAGTCTTAGAAGCTTCATCGTAAACTCTTTAAAATTAGTAACAAATCTTTGAAAGTGCGTGAATAAGTTATACTTATTTATAACAATCTTATTCAAGTAGCCATGATCTAGAAAATGTAATACAATTTTGTCTTATCTTAGCTTCTATGCAGATGGAGGATTTCTACTTGTTTTAACATAATGGATTGTCATTACATTTTCCTTTATTAACGCTGAAGTGGCTTGTTCGATACTTATTCTCATTTGTGCCGTAAATTAGCCAAATCAACTCGACTTTTATTATAAAACCTTAGGCAATTGATGCCGTAAAATCAAGTTGCCTCTTTACATAGTCAAGTCATTTATCTTTCCATAAGGCAAATATAACTAACTTCCCATAAAGCCGTTATATTCACTTTATACCTTAGCCATATACACTTTCCTATCCAAGGGACTTATACATTTAAACGGAACAAGTATCACATACTTTTAAAACTCTTTAAGTCCCTAACCTTAATAAAACTTAAGACATCCTTTATACTTTCAAAGAAGCGAGTTAATCTCCTAACTCACCCGACTTGGCATTACATAAAACAAGTAAAGAATGTCATAGTCTTGTACGTCTACCGTACTACATACGTGCAACTAGTCATGCTCAAAAGATAGGAAAAGTTCTCCATAGAGTAAATCACACAACTACCTCTTAACTTCTAAGAGTAGAAGGAAACATGAAAAGATACCACAAGTATATTCCATACATAGGATCATGTCAAAGGAAGGAAGAGGTTCACATACCTCGCGACGATTATCGACACGTAGCAAAATGCTCCAAAGTACTTCAACCTTGATAGCTATTCCACTCTCCCGATGGGATACGCTATACTTAGTACTTCAACCTATAATGGTCACAATATGTCCATTAACCTCTTACTTCAAACGTAGAATATTCTAAGTGCTAAGTCGCCAAATTCTACGGAAAATCGGACAGCACTTCCTTTGTTTCTACTTATTTTGCCACCTTTTTCAAGGCCGAATACAATAACCAAACAGCCCCAATTGGCTCACCACAAACGATATCAAGTTAATACAACTTACTAGGCCAATTCGGCTAACTTTGAAGTACTACAACATCAATTCTTATCCAATTTCCATTTCAATCCAAATGTTAGTATAACATGATATCAAGTCGCAACCAATTATAACTACTACAAATCTTCAAGTTAAAAACATGCGACGATTCTAATCAACGACCAAAATGTAATCCAACTTAACATGGCTTACATTACTTTTGGTTAGCTACAAGAAATCCATAATACTTATAATTTCAACATATCAACTTCATGCTAGCAACAAGTAAAGCTAATCAACAACAATATAATTATATAATCTTGTAACACTTTAAAGACAAGATTATACCTTAACGAATCTCAATCCACTCCAAATCCGAGGTCGCTCCTTAGCAACTTAGAGACTTCTTCAAGACACTTTAATCCGCTAGTTGAGACCCTTAGAACCATACCAACAACTTTCCTTCAACTTACAATCCAAAACCTAGAAAAGCCACTAGGTTTTCACTTTGCGACTAACCCGAAAACTATCTTTTCCGGATTTGTCTATTGAGATATGCTTACAATATCCTCAAGAACCTTGGGTTAAAGTCTTGTGGCTAAAGAACCACAAACGAAATTTTTTTCTCCTTTCTTTTTTATCAAACCCGAGAGCTCAAGCCTTGTGTTCATCAAATTTTTTGTAAATTTGCTAAGTGTTGGGCTCTCTCACACTACTAGTAGTATTATAAGGGACATGGAGGGTCAAGGTGTGGACAAATGGGTGATTTGGATGAAATCTTATAAAATATCAAGACTTGGACCCTTTGACTTAGTCAACCTTCTCAAGCTTGACTACTAGCAAGACTAGTCTTCCAAACAAGGGTCAAATGACCATTGTGTCCATGCTTCAATTCGTCCAAGACAACATAAGGGGGGTGACACATGTCGTCTTCCCATTAAATCACAATAATACGTTTCGACAAAATCCAAAATTAGTTAAATACTTACAAGTCTTAAATCTTAACACGTGAGTTCTTACGTGCGTTCTTACACCATGTCCTGCAAATACGGGGTGTAACATCCCGCCCCGCCCTCTTGTGGCTCTCGGCCAAACACTAGCCCCCTTTTCGTAAGGCTTTGGCGAGAGGTACCTCCCTTGGTAGTGTTCTAGCCGAGAGGTACCCCCCCAGCCTAGTTGTGTCAAGAAATATACCCCCTCCCTTGTGGTATTGAAATACTTCTCCAAGTATTGTTATAATGCCCAAAATACCTTAGCCTTATACCTTGTAGTATTCCAAAGTCACCTCTATACGTAGAGCCCGGAAATACTACCTTTTGTCCTTTTAGTCTCAAACCAAAACCCTAAGGAAATCTTCATAGTTGGTTGAAGTATTTAAGTAGAAGTTGGTTAGAACTTCTAAGGGTTGTTTGGAGCGGATTGGAGCGCACAGAGTAGGAGCTAAACCTTGCTCAGGATCGACTTTTATCTCGGATAATTTTGGGCTTATCGAGGTAAATAATCTTGTCCCCCTTATTGTAATTGGAAATTACATGTTGTAGGAATATATAGTTGAAGTATACTATATATAGAACTGAACATAGCTTTGCGGCAATGTCTTTTGACTTAAGCATGAATATAAAGAAGAGAATCATCAGTAATTACATAGATCAGACATGAGACTTGTGTGGTATTGCTGTATAGTAGAATTGTATACGTCTGGTTAGACGTATAACCCCCCCCCTGGTTGGCTTGGTAGCCGGCCTCGATAGATGAGGAGATTTACGCGGTTGCGGGGGGGAGGTGCTGCCGAATTTTCTGTAGAATATGGAACCGTGTGTTTAGAAGTTAATAGACGTCTGTGGCCTATATAGGTGGAAGTACTACGAGTAGCGTATTCTACTTGAAGAGTGGAAAAGGCTAGCCGGGTTACAGTACTGTGGAGCGTTTTGCTTATTGTCGATAATCGTCGCGAGGTATGTGAACCTCTTCCTATCCTTTCTAGCATGATGTTTTGTAAACTATGTAGTACGGTAGACGTACGTGTGCTAAATGAGTTGGTTGGTTTAAAACTTAGGGTGTTATAATAGCTTTATGGGAAGTTAGTTATAACGACTCTATGTAGGTAAAAGATTGGTTTATTGATTGTAGAAGTTAAGAGACTTGATCTTGAAAGATAAGAGACTTAACTTGTTTTACTTGGTAATTAACATTTTGTTAAAAGTGTTGTGAAACCTCATTCGCGAGTAATGAGTACTTGGTTTTAAAAAGAATAATGTTTTACTGATTTCGGAAATGAGAATAAGTGTCGAGCAAACCACAGCAGCGCTAATAAAGGAAAATGTATTGACAAATAACTAATTGTTATTAAAACCAGTAGAAACCTCCATCTGCATAGAAGCTAAGATAAGACAAAATTGTATTACATTTCCTAGATCATGGTTGTTGTAACAAGATTGTTATAAACAAGAATAAGCGACTCACACATAAGACATATGTTACTCAATTGTTTTAAAAGGGATTAAGACTATGAGTTATGAAACCTTTCTAAAATGAGAAACTTGAGTATTTGAAATTAGGCAAACTTGAACGTTTGGAAAATAATGTTGTTACTTGATTTTACAAAGGGAAGTATTTTGGTTTATTTAAAAAGATAGTCACTCTATTTCTATACTACGGGTATTATGTGACTTTTGTGAAAGGAGCGGATCTTTTAAAAAGAGTTAATGTATGTAGTACTTTGGGGTTAAAACCCGGATTTGTTGTAATAAAATATAAGTCTATGAATTTGTTGAACTTGTCTATGCTTGTTGTGATAGCCTTTGTTGTGCAAGTGTTGTATCTGTGTGCTACCGCGCCTCTCGTTGGAGGGCCGGCTATCTGGTTGAGGACTTACTTGGGCGTCTTGCGTGATGTGGAGAATTCCGCAGTGCGCTCGCTGATAGTGTTATTTTTGCTAATCGCTTTGGACATATCGACACGATCGTGGCGCGCAGGTATGGTTCCATTTTGATTCTTTGTCTAGTTGTTTCCTTTTGGACATCGACACGATCGTGGCGCGCGGGTATGGTTCCATTGGGATTCTTTGTCTTTTGTTTCCTTCTTGGACATCTCGACACGATGGGTGGCCACAGTATGCTTCCATTTTGGTCGTTACCTTGTTATTCACTTTGGACATATCGACCACGATGGGTGGCCGAGTATGCTTCCATTTCGATTGTTATCTGGATATTTCCTTTGGACATACTGACACGATGGGTGGCCCACGGGTATGCTTCCATTGGGATGGTTCCATGGCCATGCTTATACCGAGGTGAGATGCCGGGGCATGCGGCCGTTGTGCGGGTTAAATTCCCGGGTTATATTTGAGTGATGACGTTGAGGGCGTGAGTCCACGACTTGACATGATCGCTTTTATGTTGTGATCGTAGTTTTGTTATCATACATGTCTCTGCTTTTATATAGTATTATGGTTTCATTTCTGATTTTTGATTTCACATACTTGGTACTGTTATCGACCTCCTTGAGTGCGTTCATGCCGCAGGTAGAGGTATATCGGTTGCGGACCCTCTCTCTTAGGGTCACAGTTCAGCGTTGGGAAGCTCCGTTTCTCCGGAGGCTTATCTTTGGGTATGTATCCCCGAGTCTGTAAGTTCTTGTACATTCAGGGGTATGGCGGGGCCCTGTCCCGTCATAGTTGTTGTAAATCTCCTAGAGGTCTGTAGTACTGTTGTGGGCAGAGTTTGTAAAAAGGATAACTGTTCAGGGTTTTGTCATGTTATACAGAAGGCAATTTTGGTTGCTTTGCTTATTTGACATGTCTCTTGTTTCATGTTTATGTTTTATTTCGCTGATTTTCTCGATGTTGTATCACTAGGTGCCCGGTAAGACACGATCCACGGGCCGGTTCGGTCGTGACAATAACAAACTCTGATTCACAATAAATTAGCAATATGTCAAGTCGTGACTCACGCCTCAAAGTCATCACTCAAATATAACTATGGGTCTCACGCCCACAACATCAATCATGCGTGGAATACCTTCTCACCGCCGTGATCTATGATATAAAAGCACAAGGAATACACATGAACACCGAGTCCCACGTGTCATAATAAAGCCGTCTGGGGTAAGTAAGGCATAGCCGACTACTAACACCATCGTACCAACAAGGTCATAAAAGCGTATCACGAGATCTGTCTGCAGCCACATGATCGGCGGCCACTCGCGCAGTATCAAATGTGCGCGTCTAATCCTGGAACTTCCGCACTCCGCATAGGCCACTCACATAGGCCCGCATGAGGTATTCCCGCGTCGGTAGCTACTCCCGGCATCGCCCCGACTCGCGATCCGCATGGCCACATGCACCGCATGACCACAAGGCGCGCGACACTAACACGGAACTCGTAGCTCGCATAGGTCCCTCGACCCGCGTAGGTATTCTCGAATCATAGTCTCACAGATCGCTGAGTATACCCGCGTGGAGGCGCTTAACCCCGAGATCATGTCAAGAGGTGAGTGATGTAATACTAACATAACGGCACCGTTAAACAACATAAGCACAACAAGGAAACCCTTTACACAACCATCACAAGACACTAACACACGTAGCATCCTAACATGTTTACTTATCAAATCAACAAGAAAGTATTACAAGGTTATTACAAACCAACATAGTCAAGTTATTCACACAAGGTACTTCATACATTATCTCTTTAAAAAATATTTTGTTTCTTTCACAAGAGTCACACAATACCCGTAGTATTAAAATAGAGTGACTATCTTTTTAAGTAAACCAAAACACTTCCCTTTGTAAAATCAAGTAACAACATTCTTTTCCAAACGTTCAAGTTTGCCTAATTTCAAGTACTCAAGTTTCTCATTTTCGAAAGGTTTTGTAGTTCATAGTCTTAATCACTTAATAATATAATTCTCTTTTAAAACAATTTGAGAAACACATGCCTTATGTGTGAGTAGGTTATTCTTGTTCATAACAATCTTATTAAAGCAGCCATGTAAAGCAGCCATGATCTAGGAAATGTAATATCATTTTGTCTCATCTTAGCTTCTATGCAGATGGAGGTTTCTACTGGTTTTAATACTTAATTAGTCAATATATTTCCCTTTATTAACGCCGATGGTTCGTTCGATACTTATTCTGATTTCCGAAATCAGTAAAACATTATTCCTTTTAAAAACCAAGTACTCATTACTCACGAATGAGGTTTCACACTTTTTAACAAAATTCAAATTAATTAATTAAGTCGAGTCTCTTATCTTTTAAGATCAAGTTTCTTAACTTCTAAAATCAATAAACCATTCTTTTTATCACTCTTAAGTCGTTATACCTAACTTCCCATAAAGCTAGTATAACTCTTAAGCTTTTAAAACCAAGTATTACTCTTCTTTCAAAAAGGTTTCTTAATTCTTTTGAAATACCTCAAGATTCTTATTATTTAAAACTCAAGTCAAAAGACATCGGAGTAAAACCATGTTCAGTTAACACACGTACGTCTACCGTACTATATATACATTCTTTTAAAATATCATGCTCAAGAGGATAGGAAGAATCACATACCTCGCGACGATTATCGACTATTAGCAAAACGCTCCACCGCTATAACCCGGCTAGCCTTGTCCACCTTCCAAGTAGAACACGCTACTCGCAGTACTTTCAACCTATAAAGGCCATATACGTCTATCAACGTCTAGACTACTCTGTAATATATTCTAAGCAGAGGGTTCTCTATTCTACGGAAAATCGGGCAGCACTTCCCTACCCGTTAAGCTACACAAGTCTACTGTAATACAGTCCTATGTAAGTACAGTTTAATCTTCTTCTTTAATATTCTTCTGATGTGATTTCAGTTCAATTCTTTTCTGTAATATCCTTCTATTACAGTTCAATTCTCTTCTGTAATATCCTTCTATGAATCTTATATTCATTTCTATACTACTACAGTATGTAATTTCCAATTACAGTAGAAGGTCAAGAGTATTTACCTCGATAAGCCCAAAATTATCCAAGTTTAAATGTCGATCCTGAGCAACGTTTAGCTCCAACTCTGGGTGCTCCAACCCGCTCCGAACAACCCTTAGAAGTTCTACGCAACTTCTTCTTAATACTTCAACCAACTATGAAGATTTTCCTAAGGGTTTCGTTTTGTGACTGAAGGAAAGTATGCTAGTATTTCTGGGCTTTTAGTATAGGGGTAACCTTGGAATACTACAAGGTATAAGGCTAAGGTATTTTGGAATAGTAACAATACTTGGAGAGTATTTTCTACCAAGGGGGGTATTTCACGAGAATAACTCAAGAGAGGGGGGGTAGGTTTCGGCTAGCACCACTAGGAGGGGGGGTATCTCTCGGCCAAGGCTTTCTCAAGGGGGGGAGGGGGAGGCTCTTGGACGAGAGCCTACAAAGGGGGAGAGGGATTTCAAGACTTAGAAAAGAGTGGAGTGGATGAAGAAGTCTTCAACAAATGGGGGTATTTATAGGGAATTCAATGGCCATGATCAAGACAAGTGGGGGGCAAATGGAAGGTGAGGATTTGCCCAAGTGCCCCCTAGCCATCTACTCCATAATTCACTCCAAACATTGACCCATGGTTTAGGCCACAAAACATGCCACGAAATGAGCACCCAATCGGCCACCACAAACCGCCAACTTGAGGGTGACAAGTGTCGCCCTCTCGTTGGTCCAAAATATTTCATCTCTCGGAAAAATCCGAAAAATTATAAATGTTGCAACCGCATTTTTCCCTTCGCAAAGTCCGGAAAACGTTTCGTCGGAAAACGATTCTTTTCGCTAGTTGTGAACAAATTTCGCCCCTTTGCCTACTTAAGGCTTAAACTTTTGTACGTACGCCCTCACGTACATTGTTATACCCCGTATTTCCAGAGTATGTACGCGTGGGCGTACGTAGAAAATTTGAACTTGTATTAAGGCTTGGCCGAATTAATTTTGTTCACAACACCCGTTTAGAGTCGTTTTTAGACGAAAAGTTTTCCACTTTCGGGGAATTTCCGGCTATGTCATTTTTAATTTTTGCGGATTTTTCCGAGAGACGAAACGTGTTGGACCAACAAGAGGGCGCCACTTGGCACCCTCTCATTGGTGGACTTCAAATCGTCCATTGGACGAAAATGGCTAAGCTTGGCACGTTTTTGTGCCTTGGCACAAAGTCAAGGGTAGGTAGGATATTTGTGTTTGGTAAATCCTAGCCCTACACTTGCCTAACACATGGATTGATCTTGGCCTTTGGTTGGCCATCCCTTGACCTATAAATACCCCTCCCTTTGATGAACTTCTTCATCCAAAAAAATATTCTAAGTGTTAAAATCCCTCCCTCTCCCTTCTAGAGGTTCTCGTCAAAGCCTTCCCTCCCCTTGGCGAGTTCCCCTAGTGGGGTAGGCCGAGGGGTATACCCCCCCCCACCTTGGGGTGCTAGCCGTGGGGTACCCCCCCCCTAGGCTAGTTGTTTCCGTATACTACCCCCCATCTCTTGGTAGAACTACTCTCCAAAGTATTGTTATAATGCCCAAATTTCCTTAGCCAATACCTTGTAGTATTCTAAGGTTATACCTTTACAAAAAGCCCAGATATACTATTATACTTCCCGTCAGTCACCAAACCGAAACCCTAGGGAAATCTCCATAGTCCGTTGGAGTATTGTGTAGAAGTTGGTTAGAACTTCTAAGGGTGGTTTAGAGCGGGTTGGAGCGCTCGGAGTTGGAGCTAAACGATTGCCCAGGATCGACTTTAAGCTAGGATAATTATGGGCTTATCGAGGTAATTATCTTGTCTCTATTGTAATTGGAAATTACATGATTGTGAATATATAGTTGAAGTATACTATATATTAGAACTGAACGTAGTTATTGGCAATGTCTTTTGACTTAAGCCTGAATAATACTTACGGCAATGTCTTGCGACTTAAGCCTGAATTTTAAGAGGAGTACTGAACTGTAATTACGTAGGGTTGTATTACAGTAGACTTGTGTAGTAGCAGTGGAGTAGAATTGTACCCGTTAGGGTTAGATCATAACCCCTGGTTGGCTTGGTAGCCGGCCTCGATAGAGGAGGAGATTTACGCTGTTGCGGGGGGGGGAGGTGCTGCCGAATTTTCGGTAGAATGTTCTACGATGAGATATAAATGTTAATAAGCGCCTTGTGGCCTTATAGGTTGAAGTACTATGCGTGGCGCGATCTACTTGGCTTAGGGAGTAGCCGGCGGTTTGAGGTACTTGGAGCGTTTTGCTATTTAGTCGATAATCGTCGCGAGGTATGTGAACCTCTTCCTATCTTTTCTAGCATGATATGTGTGAACTATGTAGTACGGTAGACGTACATGTGCTAAATGTATGTGATTGGGTTAAAACATAAAGTGTTATAACGACTTTATGGGAAGTTGGTTATAACAGCTTTATGTTGGTAAGAAAATACATGTGTTTTTTTAAAAGGTACTGATTTGAACCATAACTGGCTTGTTATGTGTTAATAAAGAACTTGAAGTATTTCAAAAGATTTTGAATCATTTTGAAAGAAGAAGTAATACTTGGTTTTGAAAAACTTAAGAGTTATACTAGCTTTATGGGAAGTTAGGTATAACGGCTTAAGAATGTTTCTTGATTTGAATCGAATGTGTATCGACAAACCATCTGCAGCGTTAATAAAAGGAAATGCTTTTGACTAATTAAGTATTATTAAAACCGAGAAACTTCCATCTGCATAGAAGCTAAGACGAGACAAAATGATATTTCCTAGATCATGGCTGCTGTAATAAGATTGTTATAAACAAGAATATCCTACTCACATATAAGACTTATGTTTCTCAGATAGTTTTAAGGAGACTTATATTCTCAAATGAATAAGACTATGAACTACTAAACCTTTCTAAAATGAAACTTGAACATTGGAAATTAGGCAAACTTGATCATTGGAAAAGAATGTTGCTACTTGATTTTACAAAGAGAAGTAATTGATTTACTTTAAAAGGATAGTCACTCTATTTTATACTACGTATTGTGTGACATTGTGAAAGTAACGATCTTTTAAAGAGTTAAGGTATGAAGTACTTTGGGGATAAAAACCCGATCTTGTTAATCATATAGTAGAAGGTACCTTGTGTGAACAACTTGATTGTATTGGTTTGTGATAGCCTTGTAATACTTTCTTGATTGCTTTGATAAGTAAACGTGTTGGGATGCTACGTGTGTTAGTATCTTGTGATGTTGTGTGAAGGGTTTCTTGATTGTGCTTATTAACTATCGGTCGTTATGATAGTATTGTGGCATTCATCTCGAGATGATTCCGGGTTAAGCCGCCTCCGACGCGGGTAGACTCAAAGCGTCGATGGACCTATGATTCGAGAATACCTCATGCAGTCCCGGGCCTATGCGAGCTACGAGAGTTCCGTGTTAGTACGTCCTTTACGGGCACGCGGTCCATGTGGCCACGCGGATCGCGAAGTCGTGACGACGCCGGAGTAGCTACCTCGATGCGGGAATACCTACGCGGCCGATGAGATTGGCCTATCGCGGAGTCGCGGAGTTCCAAGGTTAGACGCAGACATTGATCTCGCGCAAGTGGCCGCCTTTGATCATGTGACGCCTAGACAGATCTTATGATACGCTTCATGACCTTGTTGGTACTGCGGGTTTTTAGTAGTCGGCTATGCCTTCGCACTTACCCCGCACAGCTTTATTATGACACAGTGGGACCTCGTGTTCATGTGTGTTCCTTGGTGCTTTTATATCATAGATCGCCGGCAGCGAGAAGGTATTCCACGCATGATTGATGTTGTGGGCCCGAGACCCATTGTTATACTTGAGTGATGACTGAGGGCGAGTCACGACTGACATGATCGCTTGTGGTAAATCAGAGTTTGGTTATCATACATGTCTCCCGCTTTATATGATCGCTATGATTTCATTTACGATGTATTTTCGTTTCACATACTCTGCATCTGTTATCGACCTCCTCGGGCTGCGCTCATGCCGCAGTCGAGGTACACCGCCGTTGATCCTCGCCTAGGGTCACAGCCAGCGTGTGAAGCCCGTTTCCTCCGAGGCTTATTCGTATAGTCCCCGTTGTAGGTGCTACATTCGTGGTATGGCGGGCCCCGCCCCGCCATCATGTTGTCGTATCATTTCTAGAGGTCCGTAGTACTCACAAGGTGGTTTGTAAAAAGGATTAAACTGCTTCATTTGTAAAAGTTGTTATTTATATATGCCGAAAGGCAAGTTTTTCTCGACATCGCTTTGTACTTCACTTGTTTCATGTATGTTTTATGTTCCGATTACTCTGATGTTGTGTCACTAGGGTGCCCGGTAAGGCACGACCACGCCCGGTTCGGTCGTGACAAAAGTGGTATCAGAGCGCTAATCCTCGGAAAGTGTCTATGCATCAGATCGAAGAGAGTCTTGATTATCGGTGCGTGTTGTGCACTACATCAATAATCGTGAGGCTATAGGATATTTTAGGATTGGTTTCTATTCTTCTCACTCGAGATCGTGCCTAGAGTCGTGTTGTAAGTTGGACCTCTAACGTATTTCTTTCCTTACCGATATGCCTCCGCGTAGGCAACCCGAGCCTGTGAGAGGCGCAAGGCGGAGCCGCGAGTAGAGTACAGAGGTGGCGAGGGCACAGCCCAATCATTACCTAGGTAGTGCTTCATTCGGGATTTCTGCGACGTCACTAGCCCCCAGCAGAGTTTGCACGGCAATGCAGCCCTCATCGCGCCATGATATATGAACCTTCGCCCACGACCGAACAGAGAATTTAGATCGCAAAGAGGCGACCACATTAGCTATAGATTTGGCTACCAGAGTATACCGATGTACCGCGAGTCTTGAGGACTATCTAAAAGAGGTGTGCAAGAGTAATTCTTCATTAGGCTTGAGCATGGCCTGCACGGGCTTACGCGCAGCAGCCGAGACGTGTAGAAATCGGCGAGTTAACGGCGACACCGTAAGAGGCCAGAGCAAGAAGGTCCTTTAGTAACTTTCGAGGCGAGTCACCTCACCACAGATCAGATTATGCACCTCCGCCAAAGGCAGAGTGGTCTTCCACGGAGTTCGTGATATCTGTATGCAGAGTTGGTTAGAACTCCGTGGCTTCCGTTCACGCGCGATGCACGTCATCCCGTAATGTCATCTTTTAGGTTGGTACTTGTCAGACCTATGACCGCCGTGGTCCGTGTGTCAAGAGTGTCCTCAGGAGGACTAAGCCTTCGTGATCGATGGGTAGTCGTCACCTTCCTTAGTTGCGCCACTACAGGCGTGTTTGATTTGAACGATTAAGGAGTGAAGAAGTAGATATAGATATATCTTTAACCTCTAGAGATCAAGATGTGTGATAAGGTGAGTATACCTTAAGTGCTATGTTCGATAACAAAGGTGTTAGTCGTGATTAGATCATGGTTGTTTAACCGAGTAAGATTTTGGGGATAGAAGGTGTGAGCCTTAGAGCTTTTTACGTAGAGACCTTAGAGGTGAGGCCATCTCGAGAAAAGGTGTAGTGTTATGTTTGACTTTATCGAGTGCATAGTGCACGTGAGTTATGGTTAGGATAGGTCCCTAGTAGTGTGGAATGAAAGGGGTAGTTGAGCTAAGAAGACCGCTTAGTTTTCGTAACGTGATTAGTGAGACCGTTCGGATCGGGAACTAGTGTTGTGCTCGTTGACGGTCGGATTGAGGCCATGATGCGCGTCAACCCGCCGCCCGCTTTAGTGCGGGTCGGTGGTGGTCCCGCCGTGGTAGGGTCACGAGGGTGTTAGGCCCATGTTCGATTAACAGACGAGTTCGTGGATGCGATTCGACCGCCGGTCGGTCGATGGGGGCAGCCCATCGTGTTCTTCGCTCGACCGCGTTCGCATGTGTTGAGTTATCCGGCGGTTGAAAGGTCGCACGGTGCCTACCTTTACCTTATGTCGACAGTGAAGCCCGTTGTGGCTATTTTCGCTTTCTAAAGTTTACGTGCAGGTTAAGAACTCGTGAGTCTCAGACCGCATTCGCCCTCGCCAACGCGGATTTCGAGGATAGTTGTAGGGATTGTTGTCTCCTGGAGGTAGTGTTTGATCTACCATTTCGGTGTTCGGATATCGCCTTATGAAGCCTTGTAAGGGCGGAAGTGTAAGTCACGATTGGTTCGAGGTTGGCGGTTCGCATACTGTTCAGCTTGTTCCGGCAGACTGTGGATAGTTCGAAGATTGTCTAGAAGAAGTTCGCACCGTAGAAATCGTGGCGATAATCGCGACGACGCCAGAGTTCAAAGTTGACGGCCGGTCTTCGAAAGTACCACCCCGTCAGCGCATGTTTGGAAAGACAGAGGAACTTAGCCCGAGTTACTTTGGGCCTTTGTGAGTTCATGTGAAGGATAGGCCGTTGCCTATATGTTAGCATTTGCCGTCCGTGGGAGGCGATGGTCCGTCTTTCAGATTGTGATGTTCGGGAAAAGTATCGTAGATCCATCCAGAGTGTTCCCACTTAATGATGACCACGTTAGAGATAGTAACCCCGAGTTTTAGATACTGAAGCCGTATCAGAATGTGGTAAGAGTTCGAGTGTACGACATCCTCAGGGATCGCAAGCAGCCAGGTACCATTTGTTGGGTCGCCGAGCAAGGCTCGCGACAAAGTGACAAAGTGGTATCTACGACGAGTAAAGAGAGAAGCGGCATGTATGGCGAGCATAGATGTGATCATTTCTTTTGTAGAGAGCGTACGGCGAAGTATATTTTAGACTCGGAGAGAGTGGTTGTGGTGATGTTAGAGTGTTTCTCGTGGACTTGGATGAGTATTTTGCGCAGCTTGTTTCGTGGCCATGTGGCGTGTTTGTTCTCGTAAGTATAGTAGTGAAGACTATACCGCGGCGCTTGTTTTGAGACTTAGAAGGAACATTCGGACGAATGTTTCTAAGCGAGGAGAATGTTATACCGTATTTCCAGAGTATGTACGCGGGCGCACGTGAAAATTTGAACTTGTATTAAGGCTTGGCGAATTAATTTTGTTCACAACACCCGCTTAGAGTCGTTTTGACTAAACGCTTTCACACTTTCGGGGAATTTCCGCTATGTCATTTTTATTTTTGCGGATTTTTCCGAGAGACGAACGTGTTGGATCAACAAGAGGCGCCACTTGGCACCCTCTCATCGTGGACTTCAAATCGCCCATCGACGAAAATGGCTAAGCTTGGCACGCTTTGTGCCTTCGCACAAAGTCAAGGGTAGGTAGGATATTTGTGTTTGGTAAATCCTAGCCCTACACTTGCCTAACACACGGATTGATCTTGGCCTTTGGTTGGCCATCCTTGACCTATAAATACCTCTCCTTTGATGAACTTCTTCATCCAAAAAATATTCTAAGTGTTAAAATCCTCCCTCTCCCTTCTGAGGTTCTCGTCCAAAAGCCTTCCCTCGTCCCCTTGGCAGTTCCCCCAGTGGGGGTGCCAGGGTATACCCTCCTTGGGGTGCTAGCCGGGTACCCACTAGCCTAGTTGTTTCGTATAATACCCCTCTCTGGTAGAAATACTCTCAAAAGTATTGTTATAATGCCCAAATTTCCTTAGCCAATACCTTGTAGTATTCTAAGGTTATACCTTACAAAAGCCCGGATATACTATTATACTTCCGTCACCACCAAACCGAAACCCTAGGAAATCTCCATAGTCCGTTGGAGTATTGTGTAGAAGTTGGTTAGAACTTCTAAGGGTGGTTTAGAGCGGGTTGAGCGCTGAGTCGAGCTAAACGATTGCCCAGATCGACTTTAAGCCAGGATAATTATGGGCTTATCGAGGTAATTATCTTGTCCTCTATTGTAATTGGAAATTACATGATTGCTTGAATATATAGTTGAAGTATACTATATATTAGAACTGAACGTAGTTATTGGCAATGTCTTTTGACTTAAGCCCGAATAATACTTACGCAATGTCTTTGCGACTTAAGCCTGAATTTTAAGAGAGTCTTGAATCAGAATTACGTAGGGTTGTATTACATGAGACTTGTAGTAGTACCGTGGAGTAGAATTGTACCTAGTGGTTAGATGCATAACCCCTGGTTGGCTTGGTAGCCTACTGATAGAGAGGAGATTTACGCTGTCATGGGGAGGTCGCCAATTTTCGGTAGAATGTTCTACGATGAGATATAAATGTTAATAAGCGCCTTGTGGCCTTATAGGTCAAGTACTATGCGTGGCGCGATCTACTTGGCTTAGGGAGTAGCCGGTTTGAGGTACTGGGCGTTTTGCTATTTAGTCGATAATCGTCGCGAGGTATGTGAACCTCTTCCTATCTTTTCTAGCATGATATGTGTGAACTATGTAGTACTGAGACGCATACGTGCTAAATGTATGTGATTGGGTTAAAACATAAAAGTGTTATAACGACTTTATGGGAAGTTGGTTATAATGACTTTATGTTGGTAAGAAAATACATGTGTTTTTTAAAAGGTCTGATTTGAACCATAACTGGCTTGTTATGTGTTAATAAAGAACTTGAAGTATTTCAAAAGATTTTTGAATCATTTTGAAAGAAGAAGTAATACTTGGTTTTTGAAAACTTAAGAGTTATACTAGCTTTATGGGAAGTTAGGTATAACGGCTTAAGAATGTTTTCTCGATTTGAAATCGAATGTGTATCGACAAACCATCTGCGGCGTTAATAAAAGGAAATGCTTTGACTAATTAAGTATTATTAAAACCAAGAGAAACTTCCATCCGCATGTTTAAGACGAGACAAAATGATATTTCCTAGATCATGGTCAGTAATAAGATTGTTATAAACAAGAATATCCTACTCACATATAAGACTTATGTTTCTCGGATAGTTTTAAGGAGACTTATATTCTCAAATGAATAAGACTATGAACTACTAAACCTTTCTAAAATGAGAAACTTGAACATTGGAAATTAGGCAAACTTGATCATTGGAAAAGAATGTTGCTACTTGATTTTACAAAGAGAAGTAATTGATTTACTTTAAAAGGATAGTCACTCTATTTTATACTACGTATTGTGTGACATTGTGAAAGTAACGATCTTTAAAGAGTTAATGTATGAAGTACTTTGGGGATAAAACCCGATCTTGTTAATCATATAGTAGAAGGTACCTTGTGTGAACAACTTGATTGTATTGTGATAGCCTTGTAATACTTTCTTGATTGCTTTGATAAGTAAACGTGTTGGGATGCTACGTGTGTTAGTATCTTGTGATGTTTGTGTGAAGGGTTTCTCGATTGTGCTTATTAACTATCGACGTTATGATAGTATTGTGGCATTCATCTCGAGATGATTCCGGTTAAGCCGCCTCCGACGCGGGTAGACTCAAAGCGTCGATGGACCTATGATTCGAGAATACCTCATGCAGTCCCGGCCTATCCGCGAGCTACGAGTTCCGTGTTAGTATCGTCCTTTATGGGCACGCGTCCATGTGGCCACGCGGATCGCGGTCGGTGACGATGCCGGGAGTAGCTACCGACGCGGGAATACCTCATGCGGGCCGATGAGATTGGCCTATGCGGAGTCGCGGAGTTCCAGGTTAGACGCGACATCGATATCGCGCAAGTGGCGCCGCCTTTGATCATGTGACGGTCTAGACAGATCTTATGATACGATTCATGACCTTGTTGGTACTGTGGGTTTTTAGTAGTCGGCTATGCCTTCGTATTTACCGTCTGCTTTATTATGACACACGTGGGACCCGTGTTCATGTGTGTTCCTCGTGCTTTTATATCATAGATCGCCGGCGGTGAGGAAGGTATTCCACCGCATGATTGATGTTGTGGGCACGAGACCCATTGTTATACTTGAGTGATGACTGAGGGCGTGAGTCCCCGACTGACATGATCGCTTTGTGGTAAAGCGTAGTTTGGTTATCATACATGTCTCTCGCTTTATATGATCGCTATGATTTCATTTACGATGTATTTTCGCCACATACTCGCACTGTTGTATCGACCTCCTTCGGCCGCGTTCATGCCGCAGTCGAGGTACACCGCCGTTGATCCTCGCTCTAGGTCACATTCGGCGTGGAAGCTCCGTTCCTCCGAGGCTTATCTTCGTATAGTCCCCGTTGTAGGTGCTTACATTCGTGGTATGGCGGGCCCCGTCCCGCCATTGTTGTCGTATCATTTCTTAGAGGTCCAGAGTAATCAAGTGTGGTTTGTAAAAAGGATTAAACTGCTCATTTGTAAAAGTTGTTATTTATATATGCCGAAAGGCAAGTTTTCCTCGACATCGCTTTTGTACTTCACTTGTTTCATGTATGTGTTTTATGTTCGCATTACTCACGATGTTGTCACTAGGGTGCCCGGTAAGGCACTACCACGCCCGGTTCGGTCGTGACATACATACTCTGAAATACGGTATAACGTGTTCGCCACTCGCTCACAGATCAAATGTGCGTCTAATCTGGAACTTCCCGCACCGTGATAGGCCACACATAGCCCGCATGAGGTATTCCCGCATCGAGGTAGCTACTCCGGCATCGCCCCGACCCGTGGTCCGCATGGCCACATAGACCGCATGGCCATATAGACCGCACACTAACCTGGAACTCTCGCAGCTCCGCATAGGTCCCCTGGACCCGCATGAGGTATTCTCGAATCATAGTCCCATCGCACGAGGTATACCGCGACGGAGGCGGCAACCCCGTATCATGTCAAGGGGTGAGTGGTGCAATACTAACATAACGGCTTACCGTTAAACAACATAAGCACAACAAGGGAAACCCCTTTACACAAACATCACAAGACACTAACACACGTAGCATCCTAACATGTTTACTTATCAAGCCAACAAGAAAGTATTACAAGGCTATCACAAACCAACATAGTCAAGTTATTCACACAAGGTACTTCATACATTATCTCTTTAAAAAAATATTCGGTTTCTTTCACAAGAGTCACACGATACCCGTAGTATTAAAATAGAGTGACTATCTTTTTAAGCAAACCCAAACAACTTCCCTTTTTAAAGACAAGTGACAACCTTCCTTTACAAAAGTTCAAGTTTGCCTAAGTTCAAATACTTAAGTCTCTTATTTTCGAAAGGTTTCGTAGTTCATAGTCTTAATCACTGTAATAATATAATTCTCTTTTAAACAATTTGAGAAACATATGCCTTATGTGTGAGTAGGTTATTCTTGTTCATAACAATCTTATTAAAGCACCATGATCTAGAAATGTAATATCATTTTGTCTCATCTTAGCTTCTATGCAGATGGAGGTTTCTACCGGTTTTAATAATACTTTATTAGTCAATACATTTCCCTTTATTAGCGCCGTGGTTTGTTCGATACTTATTCTCATTTCCAAATCAATATAATGCTCATAAACAATTAAGTAAACTTCCTTTTATCTCTCTTAAGTCGTTATACCTAACTTCCCATAAAGCTAATATAACTCTTAAGCTTTTAAAACAAAGTATTACTCTTCTTTCAAAAACGATTCTTAATTCTTTTGAAATACTTCAAGATTCTTATTATTCAGACTCAAGTCAAAAGACATCGCAGTAAAACCACGTTCGCTAACACACGACGCTCACCGCATTATATATATTCTTTTAAAATATCATGCTCAAGTGGATAGGAAGAATCACATACCTCGTGGCGATTATCGACAATTAGCAAAACGCCCACGGCTATAACCCGCTAGCCTTGTCCACCTTTCAAGTAGAACATGCTACTCGCAGAACATTCAACCTATAAAGGTCATATACGTCTATCAACGTCTAGACTACTCTGTAGAATATTCTAAGCAGGGGGTTCTCTATTATACGGAAAAAAAATCGGGCAACACTTCCCTACCCGTTAAACTACACAAGTCTACAGCAAATACAGTCATATGTAAGTACAGTTTAATCTTCTTCTTTAATATTCTTCCGATGTGATTTGATTCAATTCTCATCTGAATATCCTTCTATTAACAATTCTTTCTCATAATATCCTTCTATGTATCTTATATTCATTTCTATACTACTACGATGTAATTTCCAATTACAATAGAAGGACAAGAGTATTTACCTCGGAAGCCCAAAATTATCCAAGTTTAAATGTCGATCCCGAGCAACGTTTAGCTCCTACTGGGTGCTCCAACCCGCCCAAACAACCCTTAGAAGTTCTACGCAACTTCTTCTTAATACTTCAACCAACCGTGAAGATTTTCCTTGTGGTTTCGTTTTATGATGAAGGAAAGTATAGTAGTATTTCGGCTTTTAGTATAGGGTAACCTTGGAATACTACAAGGTATTTGGGCCAAGGTATTTTGGAATAGTAACAATACTTGGAGAGTATTTTCTACCAAGGGGGTATGTTTGACGAGAGCAACTCTCAAGAGGGGTACTTTCGCCAAGGCTTCTCAAAGGGGAGGGTTGCTCTTTGGACGAGCTTCTACTAAGAGGGGAGGATTTTCAAGACTTAGAAAATGTTTTAGGGATGAAGAAGTCTTCAACTCAAGGGGGGTATTTATAGGCCAATCAATGGCCAAGATTAAGACAAGTGGTGGGCAAGTGCAGGGTGAGGATTAGGACAATTGTTGTGTGGGTCCCACTTACTCATCTACCACACAAATATCCTACCAAACATTGACCAAATGTTTTAGGCACAAAAAATGAAAAAAACGTGCCAAAGGAAGCCCACAATTTCCGTCCACTGAGGTGACAAGTGTCGCCTCGTTGGTCCAAAATATTTTATCTCTCAAAAATCCGCAAAAATTATTAATGTTGTAACGTAATTTTCCCTTCGCAAAGTTTGGAAAACGTTTCATCGGAAAACAATTCTTTTCAGGGGTTGTGCACAAATTTTCGTCCCTTGCCTAACTTAAGGCTTAAACTTTTGTACGTACATCCTCACGTACATACTGAAATACTGGTATAATAACAAATACCCTCTAAAACACGGATCCTTGAGGTTCCTTTCTTTCCTTACTTGTCATACTTTCTCGTACTTTCAAACTTATTTAGTACACGCACAAAATCAACTAGACTTGGGCCTTGTATCCTCGTGACCCTATCACATAGCGGGACCATATCCAACTGACATCACCCGATTCCATACTACCGGTTGACCCGAAATGAGTCCATAACCCGACCCATCGTCACATTTAACTTCTCATTCTTAGTCCAAATAAATCTTTCTCTTATCTCAAGGTACTTCTCACCCTATCCCCTATTCACTGAGGTTCGTCACATAAGCCAAAGTATTTCTATCAGACATCCTTCCCTATCGGTCTTACATCACATGGGCAATTACAACTTGTGAACTCTACACAACTATAGTCTCATCACTTACCATTCTTGTCAACATTCTTAACTTTTCACTTTACTAATCAAAGTATTCCTACCTGGGTACTACCACTTACAATCGCTCGCAACACAGTGGAAAACATATACGCTAGGGCAAAATCTGAATCTAACAATGCACGTATGATTCAAAAGAATCGAGATATACCAGAACCCACGCGATGTCGCTCCCGATCTCGCAAGTAGTCACGTCATCTATGCGTTCGGACCGCCAGAACTATAAACTCCACCTGACCTCTACCACGATCGCTGACATCTCAACACCCCGCCTGGGACGACATCCGCGAGGAAAGGAAACCAACCATCGCCTCATAGGTGAGCCACCTTACCGCGCCTTTCTATCCGACATTCCCACTTCAGGTCGGATGGTCACAATAATAACAAACATCTGTGCCATAATGGCATTTCCCCGAATGACGCTTACCACATCTAAAACACTGAGGAATAGGTGGCCTTGACCGAGAAAGTCCTCTGCTCCTCTGAGAACCTCGACCCTTGGAGCTTGGACCGGCTCCTAAATACCTTGTGGAGTCCAATATCCCACCTGTGAGCTGCGGGGGTATGTACTGGGTAGGCTGGGACGAATATCTCACTCGCTGCTGAGGATGCTCGTCCAAAAACTCACCGGGATAACCAACCGGTCTAGCCCTCTTACGCTGATCTCCGCTGCCTCTACCCTCTGTACACTGCTCATTGGTCGAATAGCCTCCAGTTGATGAAATCAGAGCACCGCTATCTTGGGCAATAACATAATCGCTTCCTCACGACTCTATAGTCTTCTCTAATCGAGAAATCAAGGCATCGTGCTGGGCCTCAAAACTCGCGCAGGTTAACTCGCCGATCGCGGACAACATCCAGATACTCGGGCATAAGCCCTATCAACTCTCGAGTCCGACTAGTAGCTCTCGCTACTCATTTGCCCTTCTCAAGCGGCCGTTGCTCCTCGAGGCATAATCAGAATACACAAAATTACGTCAGAGAGGAATTATCTTACTAACACAGCTCCATGGAACGATCTTAGAGTGAGAAGAATAGAAACCAACTCCTAAATGTCCGGTAGCCTCCTGTTTATGGGTGTGGCGCGCAACACACCGATAATCAAGAATCTACTAGACACGGTCTGTAGACATTCCGAGGACTGACTGCTCTGATACCACTCTGTCATGCCCCGAACCCCGAGCCCGTGACTGGTGCCCTACCTGGGCACCCTTCTACCTTAACAACTAAGTAAACTGCGGAAATTAAATAACACCTCATTTTTTTTTTAAAACCATCATACGTACAAGGGCAAAGCCGACAAGGCTGCCATAATATACATGATCAAAAGACACTACACCGTACATGAGTCCAATCCCACATATGAATACAGACCTCTAAGAGTTATACTGACTATGACGGGACAAGGCCCCGCCGTACCCATAGTTGCATTTAAAGCCTTATCGAAAGAACTTATACCAAAAAGATAAACTCCCAATGTAAGGAGCTATCCAAAACTCGAGCAGGTCCTACACTGCAGATCACCAAACAACAGACCTAAACTCGCGGCATGAACGCAGCCCGGGCGAGGTCAAGACGAAGAATGTACCAAGTTTGTGAAACAGAAGCATCGTAATGAAATCATAATGGTCTAAACGAACAGAGACATGTATGATAGCCAACCTACAAGATACAATATATAAGCGATCATATCAAGTCGTGGACGATGCCCTCAAAGTCACTACTCAAATATAACTATGGGTCTCACGCCATAATATCAACCATGCCCGTGGAATCCTTCATCCTTTCTCTACATGATATAACAATATCCTCGTGGTCGCATGCCGGAATCCCACATCGTATAAGCATGACCACGGGTAATACAAACAACCGAATCTAACCTGCCTCGGTCGCACGCCGGAATCTCACATCGTATAAGCATGTCCGCGAGTATCCTCGTGGTCGCATGCCCGGAATCTCACATCGTATAAGCATGACCAGGGTAATACAAACAACCGAATCTAACCTGCCTCGGTCACATGCCCTAATCCCACATCGTATAAGCATGTCCAAGGAGTATCCCTCGTGGTCGCATGCCCCGGAATCCCACATCGTATAAGCATGACCATGGGGTAATACAAACAAATCCGGGAATCTAACCCGCTCCTGGTCCCATGCCCCGGAATCCCACATCGTATAAGCCTGTCCAAGGAGTATCCCTCGTGGTCACATGCCCCGGAATCCCACATCGTATAAGCATGACCATGGGGTAACACAAATAATGAAAGCATACCCGTGGAATCCCACCTCACTGTCGGTACGTCCAAGTAAACTTACAACAAGGAAGCCGACCCTCCAACCGAGAGTCGCGGCAACGTAATAAAACATAATACTTGTACTCAAATGCTATCACCAGCACACATTGGCAATTCTCAATTAAACAAGCCAAAGTACTTATCAAGGCACACATAGAATAATTCTCAATTAAACAAGCCAAAGTACTTATCAAGGCATACATAGAATAATTCTCAATTAAACAAGCCAAAGTACTTATCAAGGCATACATAGAATAATTTTCAATTAAACAAGCCAAAGTACTACGTACGTACATTCTTTTCAAAAGACTCATTTTTATGTAAAACCCCAAGATACTAACACCCGTAGTATCAAGGTGTGTCTATTTTTCAAAGTAAGTTACTACACTTTTAGAAAACTCATTTCAAAGCTTGAAATCAAGTAACTTCAAATTTTCACAATCTAGGTAACTTATGCCTAATAATCAAAATAGACAACTTTCTTAACCTTCCATAAAGCCGTTATAACCAACTTCCCATAAAGCCGTTATAACCCTTTATGGTTTTAGACATATTCATTCCTTTTTATAACCAAGAGACTTATACTTAAAATGTTATACCCCGTATTTCCAGAGTATGTACGTGAGGGCGTACGTACAAAAGTTTGAGCCTTAAATTAGGCAAGGGGCGAAAATTTTGTTCACAACCCACGAAAAGAATTGTTTTCCGACGGAACGTTTTCCAAACTTTGCGAGGGAAAAATTACGGTTGCGACATTAATAATTTTTGCGGATTTTTCCGAGAGATGAAATATTTTGGACCAACGAGAGGGCGACACTTGTCACCCTCAAGTGGGCGGTCAAGTGGCCGAATGACTTGCACGATCTTGGCGTGTTTTGTGGCCTAAAACTTGGGTCAATGTTTGGAGTGATTTGTGGAGTAGATGGCTAGGGTGCACTTTTGCAAATCCTCACCCTCCACTTGCCCACCACTTGTCTTAATCTTGGCCATTGATTTCCCTATAAATACCCCCCCTTGAGTTGAAGACTTCTTCATCCCTAAAACATTTTCTAAGTCTTGAAAATCCTCCCCCCATTCTTGTTGCTCTCGTCCAAGAGCACCCCTCCCCTTTGAGAAAGCCTTGGCCGAAAGTACCCCCCCCCCCTCTTGAGACTTGTTCTCGTAAAAACACCCCCCCTTGGTAGAAAAGTATTCTCCAAGTATTGTTACTATTCCAAAATACCTTGGCCCAAATACCTTGTAGTATTCCAAAGTTACCCCTATACTAAAAGCCCAGAAATACTACTATACTTCCTTTCAGTCACAAAACGAAACCCTAAGGAAAATCTTCACAGTTGGTTGAAGTATTAAGAAGAAGTTGCGTAGAACTTCTAAAGGGTTGTTTGGAGCGTGTTGGAGCGCCCAGAGTAGGAGCTAAACGTTGCTCAGGATCGACATTAAAACTTGGATAATTTTGGGCTTACCGAGGTAAATACTCTTGTCCTTCTATTGTAATTGGAAATTACATACTGTAGTAGTATAGAAATGAATATAAGATTCATAGAAGGTTATTACAGAAGAAGATTGAACTGTACTTACATAGGACTGTATTTACAGTAGACTTGTGTAGTTTAACGGGTAGGGAAGTGCTGCCCGATTTTCCGTAAAATAGAACCTCGCTTAGAATATTCTACAGAGTAGTCTAGAAGTTGATAGATTTATATGGCCTTTATAGGTTGAATGTTCTGCGAGTAGCATGTTCTACTTGAAAGGTGAACAAGGCTAGCCGGGTTATAGCCGTGGAGCGTTTTGCTAATTGTCGATAATCGTCGCGAGGTATGTGATTTTTCCTATCCTCTTGAGCATGATATTTTAAAAGAATATATATAGTACGGTAGACGTACGTGTGTTAATCAGCGTGGTTTTTTGCGATGTCTTTTGACTTGAGTCTAAATAATAAGAATCTTGAAGTATTTCAAAAGAATTAAGAATCGTTTTTGAAAGAAGAGTAATACTTGGTTTTAAAAGCTTAAGAGTTATACTAGCTTTATGGGAAGTTAGGTATAACGACTTAAGAGAGATAAAAGGAACGGTTTACTTAATTGTTTAGGAAAGCCTTATTGATTTCGGAAATGAGAATAAGTATCGAACAAACCACAGGCTTAATAAAGGAAATGTATTGACTAATAAAGTATTATTAAAACCAGTAGAAACCTCCATCTGCATAGAAGCTAAGATGAGACAAAATGATATTACATTTCCTAGATCATGGCTGCTTTAATAAGATTGATTATGAACAAGAATAACCTACTCACATATAAGGCATATGTTTTTCAGATCGTTTTAAAAAGAGAATTATATTATTACAGTGATTAAGACTATGAACTACGAAACCTTTCGAAAATAAGAGACTTAAGTATTTGAACTTAGGCAAACTTGAACTTTTGTAAAGGAAGGTTGTTACTTGTCTTTAAAAAGGGAAATTGTTTTGGTTTACTTAAAAAGATAGTCAGTCTATTTTAATACTACGGGTATCGTGTAAGAAACAGAATATTTTTTTTAAGAGATAATGTATGAAGTACCTTGTGTGAATAACTTGACTATGTTGGTTTGTGATAGCCTTGTAATACTTTCTTGTTGATTTGATAAGTAAACATGTTAGGATGCTACGTGTGCTAGTGTCTTGTGATGTTTGTGTAAAGGGGTTTCCCTTGTTGTGCTTATGTTGTTTAACGGTACGCCGTTATGTTAGTATTGCACCACTCACCCCTTGACATGTTATACAGGGGTTAAGCGCCTCCGACGCGGTATACCTCAGCGCAGGACTATGATTCGAGAATACCTCATGCGGGTCCAGGGGACCTATGCGGAGCTACGAGAGTTCCAGGTTAGTGTGCGGTCTATGTGGCCATGCGGTCTATGTGGCCATACGGACTGCGAGTCCAGGACGATGTCGGGGAGTAGCTACCCTCGATGCGGGGAATACCTCATGCGGGCCTATGTGTGGCCTATGCGCGAGCGGGAAGTTCCAGGATTAGACGCGCACATTTGATACTGCGGGCGAGTGGCCAGCTTCGATCATGTGGTGATCTATAAAGACCTTGTGATACAGTTTTATGGCATTGTTGGTACTGTGGGTGTTAGTAGTCGGCTATGCCTTCGCATTTACCCCGCACGGTTTTATTATGACAGGTGGGACACGTGTTCATGTGTATTCCTTGGATGTTTTTATATATCATGGATCGCCAAGGTGAGGAAGAATTCCACCGCATGATTGATATTGTGGGCATGAGACCCATGGTTATATTTGAGTGTTAACTTTAAGGGCGTGAGTCCCTGACTTGACATGTCTGCTTACATATTGTGTATCGTAAATTGGTTATCATATATGTCTTCTGTTTTATATAGACTATTATGATTTCATTTACAGTATTTTCAGTTTCACATACTTGGTACCTGTTGTACTGACCTCCTTCGGGGGGCTGCGTTCATGCCGCAGGTAGAGGTACACCAGTGTTGATCCTCGCTCATAGGGTCACAGTTCAGCGTTTGGGAAGCTCCGTTTCTCCGGAGGCTTATCTTGGGTATAGTCCCCTGTCGTTGTAGGTACTTACATTCAGGGGTATGGCGGGGCCCTGTCCCGCCATTGTTGTTATATCATTCTTAGAGGTCTGTAGTACTGTTGTGGGCAGAGTTTGTAAAAGGGATGTAACTGTTCGGATTTAAGTTTTTATATATATATGCCGAAAGGCAACTTTTCTCAGATAACTGTTTCACACTTCATGTTATTTCATGTCTTGTTTTATATTCCGCTGATTACTCTGATGTATGTCTACTTGGGTGCCCGGGGTAAGGCACCAGTCACGGGCCCGGGTTCGGGTCGTGACATAAAACCAAGTATCACATACTTACAAATCAAGTTTTTAACTTTCCAAAATACTTCAAGTCTCTTAATATTTAGAAAACAAGTTTCTTCTCTTAAATCATGTCATTTCTCCTCTCTTAAAACAATTAAGTAAATCACTCCTTTGACTCCCCTAAAGTCATTATAACGACCCTTAGGTTTTGGAACTAAGGCACTAGCCAAAAGATTTGGAAACCACTTCCTTTTCAAGACTCTATGTACTTTAAGTAAAATACTTTCACTTTTAAGAATCCAACTTCACTAAGGCAATGGATTATACAACTTACAATTTAAACATCAAAGTACAATCAAGGAAGTACATAGAACAATTTCTATTTTAGGCAATCCAAATACAACCAAGGAATGGATCATTTAAGGAGTAGGACATACTTTCTTTATCTTAAGGAATCATGCTAGAAGAGAGATAGTTCACATACCTTTCGGCTAAATCCACAAGCTAATACGCCGCACGTAGAAGTGTCAACCTATAATGGTCACAACATGACTATCATCTTCTAGTCTCTAACGTAGAATAATACTAAGTATACGGTCTCTAATTCTACGAAAAATCGGGCAGCACTTCCTTTGTTTCTACTCACTTTGCCACCTTTTTCAAGGCCGAATACAATAACCAACACGCCACATTTAAGGCTCAAAACAACAACCAAACAAAGGGGATTACACGCCTTACAATACGCGTAAAATTCCGCCCCACAATTAATACGAAGTAGTTCCATATTCAAGCCATTCTCGGCCAACAACATAACCAACAATTCAAAGTCTTTTCCAATCCTTTTCCAATTCCAAGTTCTAAGGTCTAACATGTTATATAGTCATAAACAACTTCAACAACTACAATTTCCTTCTTTATACAACATGCGACGACTTAAACTAATAATCAACTTGAATTGTAATCTTAAGGCTAAACATGCTAGTTTTCGGATTAGGGTTCCAATAGCCAATACACTTATCAAACTTCATACTATATATCTCATGCTTGCTAATATCCATAGCTACAACAAATAGTAAACTTTAATTGCTAAAACGACAAGATTTATACCTTTATAAGCCCTTAAAAATTCCAAGATTCAAAGTCGCGCCTTAGCAATTCTTAGCTCATTTCCTTATGTTCAAATCTGCTCCAAGCACTCCTTAGAAGCCTATGAGGAACCCATCTTCAAGTTCCAACTTCAAAGTTGAAGAACTCCTTAAGTTTCCGCCTTGCGACTAATACGAAAACGTCGTTTTTCCGAAATCTTTCTATTGAGATATCCTTACAATACCCTTAGGGACATTGGGTTTAAGTCTTGTGAACAAAGGATCAAAACTATAAAATTTTCTTGTTGGAAAAACTCTAAAGCCGAGAGCAACTTGAAGAACAAGAGTGTTGTGATATTTTTTCTAAGTGTTGGAGACTTAGTCTTGCACTAGTGTAGCATTTATAACACAAAGGAAGGATTAGATTATAACAAATGTGTGGCTAGGATGAGGATCATTAATTAAATAACCAAGTGGACAAGTTGACCTTGGTCAACAATCTCAAGCTTGAAGACTTATCTTCCTTGATGGTCAAATGACCATTCTAACCCTTGCATTTTCGTCCAAGACCACATGAGGGGGTGCCACGTGTCTCCCTCTCATTCGTCCATAAAATTCTGTAACCCTCGTGGGCCCCACAAAACGTAAAATTCCTCGGGTGGGCCCCACATGACCAAATCCGTAAAAATAAATTTTCATAATGTTAAAAGTTCCATAATCCTCAAATAATACATTTTGAGAATCCAATTCTCAACAACGAACATTTTTCCTTTCCGGCGTTCGGAAGATTTTCCGTCGGAAAAACAATTCTTCCTTTCGTACCAATTTCCAAGTCTTGATTCCTTACGTACATTCTCTTATACATGTATCCGGACTTACGGGTGTATGATACCTGGCTGAGCTTCCCTTTCTTCCCAAACCTCATCACACCCTTCATGGGCGACACCTTCAGGAAAACCCAATCAGCAACCTCAAACTCCAAATGTCGACGTCGATGATCTACATACGACTTACGGAGTCCGAGTATCAATAACCGCTCTGGATAAGCTTCACCTTATCCATCGCTCTTGAACCAAGTCCGGCCGACTAATCGCACCTCACCCACATCAAACCTATCGGTGACTGCACTTCTCCCATATAAGGCCTCATGGCGCGCCGTCCGATACCGGAGTGGTAGTTGTTATACGCAAACTCTACTAGCGGCAAATGATCCTCCCACTACCCAAATCAATAACACGCTCGCACATATCCTCGTGTCTGGATAGTATGCTCTGCTGTCATTCGGTCTGAGGATGGAATGCGATCGAGGCTCACCGCCGTTATACCGTATTTCAGTATATGCGTGAGGGCGTGCGTCAAAAGTTTAAGCCTTAGGTAGGCAAAGGGACGAAATTTTGTTCACAACCCCCGAAAAGAATCATTTTCCGACGAAACGTTTTCCAAACTTTGCGAAGGGAAAATTACGGTTGCAACATTTATTATTTTTGCGGATTTTTCCGAGAGATGAAATATTTTGGACCAACGAGAGGGCGACACTTGGCCCTCAAGTGGACGGCAACCTAAGGGAGTGGTTGGCACGTTTTTAATGTTTTTGTGGCCTAAAACATTTGGTCAATGTTTGGTAAGATATTTTGTGTAGTTGATGAGCAAGTGGGACCCACACAACACTTGTCCAAATCTTGACCCTACACTTGCCCAACACTTGTCTTAATCTTGGCCATTGATTTCCCTATAAATACCCCCCTTAGTTGAAGACTTCTTCTTCCACAAAATAATTCCCAAGTCTTGAAATCCCTCTCCCCCCCTTAGTATAGCTCTCGTCCAAGAGCACCCCTCCCCCTTTGAGAAAGCCTTTGTCACGACCCGAACCTGGGCCCGTGACTGGTGCCTTACCCCGGGCACCCTAGTGATACAACATCAGAGTAATCAGCGGAACATAAAACACATACATGAAACAAATGAAGTACAAAACAGTAATCTGAGGAAAACTTGCCTTTCGGCATATATATAAATAACAACTCTTACAAATGAACAGTTTAATCTTTTTTACAAACCCTGCCCACAACAAGATTACTGCACTTCTAAGAAATGATATGACAACAATGGGCGGACAGGCCCGCCATACCCCTGAATGTAAATACCTACAACGACAGGGGACTATACCAAGATAAGCCTCCGGAGAAACGGAGCTTTCCCAAACGCTGAACTGTGACCCTAAGAGCGAGGATCAACGACTGGTGTACCTTTACCTGCGGCATGAACGCAGCCCCCCGAAGGAGGTCAGTACAACAGGTACCAAGTATGTGAAACATGAAGATACTGTAAATGAAATCATAGTAGTCTATAGAAAGCAGGAGACATGTATGATAACCAAACTACAGTTCACAATAAATAAGCAGTCATGTCTAGTCAGGGACTCACGCCCTCCAAGTCATCACTCCAATATAACAATGGGTCTCACGCCCACAACATCAATCATGCCCGTGGAATACCTTCCTCACTGCCGGCAGTCAATGATAGAAAAGCACCAAGGAATACACATGAACAGCAGGTCCCACCTGTGTCCAAATAAAACAGTACAGGGTAAGTACGAAGGCATAGCCGTCTACTAACACCACGCACTAACAAGGTCATAAATCGTATCATGATATCTGTCTGCACCGTCACATAATCAAAGCTGATCGCCGCCGCCGCAATATCAAATGTGCGCGTCTAGCCCCGAACTCCCCGCACTCGCGTAGGCGTCTCATAGGCCCGCATGAGGTATAACCCCGCATCGAGGTGCTACTCCCGGCGTCGCCCGACTCGCATCGCATGGCCACATAGACCGCATGACCATAAAGGCCGCACACTAACCTGGAACTCTCGTAGCTCCGCATAGGCCCCCAGGACCCGCATGAGGTATTCTCGAATCATGGTCCCAGACCGCCTGAGTCTACCCCGCATCGGAGGGCAGCTTAACCCCCGGAAACACGGTGAGTGGTATAATACCAACATAACAGTTTATCGTTTAAACAACCTAAGCACAATCAAGGGAAAACCCCTTTACACACACATCACAGAATACTAACACACGTAGCATCCTAATATGATTACTTATCAAATCAATACGAAGGTATTACAAGGCTATCACAAACCAACACAATCCAGTTATACACACAAGGTACATTCTATTATATGATTAACAAGATCGAGTATCTATTCCCAAAGTACTTCATACATTATCTTTTAAAAGGTACGTTACTTTCACAAAAGTCACACAATACCCGTAGTATATGAAAATAGAGTGATTATCTTTTGAAGTGAATCAAACACTTATCTTTGTAAAATCAAGTAACAACATTATTATCCAAACGTCCAAGTTTGCCTAATTTCAAATGTTCACGTTTCTTATTTTAGAAAGGTTTCGTAGTTCATAGTCTTATTCATTTAAGAATATAATTCTCTTTTAACTATCTGAGAAACATAAGCCTTATATGTGAGTAGGGTATTCTTGTTTATAACAATCTTATTACAACAGCCATGATCTAGGAAATATCATTTTGTCTCATCTTAGCTTCTATGCAGATGGAAGTTTCTTTGGTTTTAATAATACTTAATCACAAAACATTTCCTTTTATTAACGCTGCAGTGGTTTGTCGATACACATTACGATTTCAAATCAAGAAACATTCTTAAGCCGTTATACCTAACTTCCCATAAAGCTAGTATAACTCTTAAGTTTTTCAAAACCAAGTATTACTTCTTCTTTCAAATGATTCAAAAATCTTTTGAAATACTTCAAGTTCTTTATTAACACATAATAAGCCGATTATAGTTCAAATCGCTACCTTTTAAAACCACAAGTATTTTCTTACCAACATAAAGTCGTTATAACCAACTTCCCATAAAGCCGTTATAACACTTTATGTTTTAAACCAATCAAATACATTTAGCATATGACGCCTACCGCACTACATAGTTCACACATATCATGCTAGAAGAGATAGGAAGAGGTTCACATACCTCGCGACGAGTATCGACTAATAGCAAAACGCTCAAGTACTTCCAACCGTCATTACTCCTTAAGCCGTAGATCGCGCCACGCCGTAGTACTCAACCTATAAGGCCACAAGCGCTTTATTAATATTTAGATCCCTTCAGAACATTCTACGTAAAATTGGCAGACTCCCCGCAACAGCGTAAATCTCCTCCTCTATCGGCCGCTACCAAGCCAACCAGGGGTTATACGTCCAAACGGACGTACAATTCTACCTCACGAAAAGCTACACAAGTCTATCAGAATACACCCTATGTAAATACTCTGATTCGGTACTCTTCAAAATGTTTCTTATTATTCAAAGCTTAAGTCAAAAGACATTGCCGATAACAACGTTCAGTTCTATATATAGTATACTTCAACTATATAGTCTAACAATCATGTAATTTCCAATTACAATAGAGGACAAGATATTTACCTCGATAAGCCCATAATTATCCAAGTTTAAATGTCGATCCCGAGCAAGGTTTAGCTCTACTCACTGCTCCGACCGCTCCAACAACCCTTAGAAGTTCTAACCAACTTCTACTTATTACTCCAACTAACTATGGAGATTTTCCTTGTGGTTTCGGTTTTGTGATGAAGGAAGTATAATAGTATTTCAGGCTTTTCAGATAAGTATAACCTTAGAATACTACAAGGTATACGGCTAAGGTAATTTGGGCATTATAACAATACTTTGAGAGTATTTCTACCAAGAGGGGTATTATCTGAAACAACTAGGCTATGGGGTACCCACGGCTAGCACCCTGGAAAGGGCTCGCCGAGGAGGGGGAGGCTCTTGCCGAACTCTACACTAAGGGGAGGAGGAGGAATTTAACACTTGGAAATATTTAGGAATGGATGAACAAGTCTTCCAAGGGGTATTTATAGCAAAACCCAAGGCCAACCAATGGCGAAGATCAAGCCATGTGCAAGGCAAAGTGCCTAGATCGAGCCAAGTGCACCCTAACCCTACTCCACCAAACATGGCATAAAACAAGCCACAAAACAAGGCCCAAATTAAGGGACCAATCGCCAAGGCCAACCACCCTTGACCGCCTCTCTAAATCGTCAATGAGGTGACAAGTGTCACCTCCCGTTAACCAAAAATATTTCGTCTCTAAAAAAATCCGCAAAAATAAATGACATAGCCGAATTTTCCTACGAAAGTCGTGGAAACGTTTCATCGAAAACGACTTAATCGGGTGTTGTGCACAAAGTGAAAATCGCCAAGCCTACTTAAGCTTCAAAAATTTCTACGCACGCCCTACGCATACACCGGAATATACGGTATAACATTCTCCTCCTTAGAAACATTCGTCCGAATGTTCCTTCTAAGTCTCAAAACAAACGCCACGTATAGTCTTTACTACTATACTTACGAGAACAAATCGCCACACCGCCACGTAAAAACACCGCGCAAAACTCACATCTAAGCCCACGAAAACACCTCTAACATCACCAAAGTAATGATCACAACTACGCTTGCCATACATGCTCGCTTCTCCCTTTACTCGTCGTGATACCACTTTTGTCACTTTGCCGCGAGGTTCTAGTGTCACCCGCGACGCAACAAATGGTACCGGCCGCATGCGATCCCCGAGGTCGCCGACACTCGAACTCTTACCACATTTCGATCATCGCTTCTCCAAAACTGGTTACTATCTCTAACGTGGTCATCATTAATCGGGAACACTGAATGGATCTCCGATACTTTCCGATCATAACAATACGAAAGACGGACGCATCGCCTCCTAAGTCGGACGGCAAAGCTAACATATAGGCAACTCCGCCTACTCGCACAGATCTGCAAGGCCCAAAGTAACTCGCTAAGTTCCTCTGTTTTCCAAAACTCGTCACACCAAACCGGGTGGTATCTTCGAAGACCGACCGTCAACCTGAACTCTAAGCGTCGTCGCCGATAATCCGCACGATTCCTCTGAGCTGCCAAAACCTCTTCTAGATAAGCTTCGCCCTATCCACAGCCTGTTGGAACAAACCTGAACCAACTATCTGAACCTTGCCAACATCGAACCAATCGACCGGCAACTTACACTTCCGCCCCTACAAGGCTTCATAAGGAGACATCCGAACACTGAAATGGTAGCTAACAACACTCCTTTAACAGGAGACAACAAACCTTGCAACTACCCCTGAAATCCAAACACTGGCCCGAGGACGAATGTGATTCTGAGACTCACCTGAGTTCCTAACCCTGCCTGGTATAACTTCCAGAAAAATGAAAATAGCCACAACCTGGGCTTCACTGCCTGTCATAAGGTGAAGGTAGGCACCCCGTGCAGCCTTACAACCTTTCTGATAAAACAACCCTGCCTAGTAAACGGTCTTTGCTAGAAGACAAGACGGCTGACCTCCTCGGCCCGACTACTGGTCGAATGCATCCACGAATTCACACGTTGGTTAACTAAACTCGCCTAACACCCTCGTAACCAACCCAAAGCGGGACCACCACAACCGACCCACCACCAAACTCGCGAGTTGACCGCGGCGTGGCCTCAACCCGACCCTAACGCGCACCATACTAGCTCTCCCGAACCGGAACAATCTCACTAATCACGCATTTAAAACCTAGCGGTCTCCTTAGCTAGACTACCTCTTTCATTCCACACTACTCAGGGACTAATCCCACCAACATAACTCACGTGCACTATGCACTCCTATAAGGGTCAAACATAAACAATACATCTTTACTCGAGATGGCCTTACCTCTAAGGTCTCTACGTATAAAACTCTAAGGCTCACACCTTCTCTATCCCCCAAAATCTTACTCGGTTAACCCACCATGATTTCTAATCACAACTAACACCCTGCTATCAGAACATAGCACTTAATGTATACTCACCTTATCACACATACAGATCTCTAGAGGGTTAAGGATATATCTATATCTCTCGCTTCACTCCTTAGTCGTTCTAATCAAACTCGCCTGTAGGCGATAGCTAAGGAAGATGACAAACTACCCACCGATCTCAAGGCTAAGTCCTCCCGCAGGACACTCTTTCGACATCGGACCACGGCGGTCATAGGTACAACACGTACCAACTAAAAGACGACATTCCCGACGATGGCGCCACGCGTGTGAACATCGAGAAAAAACAATCCGGATGGCCGAACCTACGTGTAGTCGTGGAACCTAAGCTCGAGTTCGACCAACTCCTACATACCCCGAACGTCCCGAACCGCGGAGGACCTTTTCAGCAGATGGATGCGCATAATCTAATCTGCTGGTGAGGCGACTCGCCTCGCAAGTTACCAAAGGACCTTGCTACTCTGGCCCTCTTCTGCTGTCCTTCGTTAACCCGTCGACCTCTACGTTTCTCGGCCTGCTGCGCATAAGCCCGTACACAGGCCATGCTCAAGCCTAACTGAAGAACTTACTCTTGCACAACCTTTTCGTTGATATTCATCAAGACTCGCGGTACATCGGTATACTCTCTGGTAGTCAAATCCATAGTTAGTAACAGGGTCGCCTCCTTGAAATCTATATTCTCTGTTCCCGGTCGTGGAACTGAAGGTTCAAATATCATGGCCGCAGTAGGAACTGCCGCCGCCGTGCTAAACTCTGCTGGGGCTAGTGACGTCGCAAAACTCCCCGAATGAAGCACCACCCCAGGTGATGATTGGGCCTGTGCCCACGTAACCCTCTGTACTCTACTCGCAGCCTCCTGGCCGCCTTGCCCTCTGGGCGGGTTGCCTACGCGAGGCATAGCGGTGGAAAGAAATACGTTAGAGGTCCAGACACAACACGACTCTAAGGCACGATCTCGGTGAGAAAAATAGAAACCAATCCTAAATATCCTATAGCCTCCTGATTATTGGTGTGGTGCACAACACACCGATAGTCAAGACTCTACTGGATACGGTCTGTAGACACTTTCCGAGGATTAACTGCTCTGATACCACTTTTGTCACGACCAACTGGGCGTGGATCGTGCCTTACCGGGCACCCTAGTGATACAACATCGAGTAATCATGAACATAAAACACATACATGAAACAAATGAAGTACAAAACAAGATGTCGAGGAAAACTTGCCTTTCGCATATATATAAATAACAACTCTTACAAATGAACGTTTAATCCTTTTTACAAACCCCGCCACAACAAGATTACTACACTTCTAAGAAATGATATGACAACAATGGCGGACAGGGTTCGCCATACCTCGAATGTAAATACCTACAACGACAGGACTATACTAAGATAAGCCTCCGAGAAACGGAGTTTTCCCAAACGCGAATCGTGACCCTAAGGCGAGGATCAACGATCGTGTACCTTTACTGCGGATGAACGCAGCCCCGGCGAGGTCGATAACAGTACCAAGTATGTGAAACATGAAGATATCAGAAATGAAATCATAGTAGTCTATGTAGCGGGAGACATGTATGATAACCAAACTACGCTCACGATAAATAGCGATGTATGCAATCGGGACTCACGCCTCCAAGTCATCACTCCAATATAACAATGGGTCTCACGCCCACAACATCAATCATGCCCGGAATACCTTCCTCACTGCCGGCAGTCAATAATAGAAAAGCACCAAGGAATACACATGAACAGCAGGTCCCACCTGTGTCCAAATAAAATAGTGCAGGTAAATCTGAAGGCATAGCCGTCGCCTACTAACACCCACGCACTAAAGGTCATAAAGCGTATCATGATATCTGTCTGACCGCCATGATCAAAGTTGGTCGCCGCCGCAATATCAAATGCGGCGTCTAGCCACGAACTCCCACACTCCGCATAGGCCGCCTCATAGGCGCATGAGGTATAACCCCGCATCGATGGAAGCTACACCACGGCATCGTCCTGGACTCGCATTCCGCATGGCCACATAGAACGCATGACCATAAAGGCGAACACTAACACGAACTCGTAGCTCGCGCATAGGCCCCAGGACCCGCATGAGGTATTCTCGAATCATGGTCCTGCATCACTGAGTCTACCCGCATCGGAGGCACTTAACCCCCGGAAACACGGTGAGTGGTATAATACCAACATAACAGTTTATCATTTAAACAACCTAAGCACAATCAAGGGAAAACCCCTTTACACACACATCACAAAATACTAACACACGTAGCATCCTAATATGATTACTTATCAAATCAATACGAAGGTATTACAAGGCTATCACAAACCAACACAATCCAGTTATACACACAAGGTACATTCTATTATATGATTAACAAGATCGAGTATCTATTCCCAAAGTACTTCATACATTATCTTTTAACAGGTACGTTACTTTCACAAAAGTCACACAATACCCGTAGTATATGAAAATAGAGTGATTATCTTTTGAAGTGAATCAAACACTTATCTTTGTAAAATCAAGTAACAACATTATTATCCAAACGTCCAAGTTTGCCTAATTTCAAATGTTCACGTTTCTTATTTTAGAAAGGTTTCGTAGTTCATAGTCTTATTCATTTAAGAATATAATTCTCTTTTAACTATCTGAGAAACATAAGCCTTATATGTGAGTAGGATATTCTTGTTTATAACAATCTTATTACAACATCCATGATCTAGGAAATATCATTTTGTCTCATCTTAGCTTCTATGCAGATGGAAGTTTCTTTGGTTTTAATAATACTTAATCACAAAACATTTCCTTTTATTAACGCTGCGGTGGTTTGTCGATACACATTACGATTTCGAAATCGAAGAAACATTCTTAAGTAGTTATACCTAACTTCCCATAAAGCTAGTATAACTCTTAAGTTTTTCAAAAACCAAGTATTACTTCTTCTTTCAAATGATTCAAAATCTTTTGAAATACTTCAAGTTCTTTATTAACACATAATAAGCCGCTTATAGTTCAAATCGATTACCTTTTAAAACCACAAGTATTTTCTTACCAACATAAAGTCATTATAACCAACTTCCCATAAAGCCGTTATAACACTTTATGTTTTAAACCAATCAAATACATTTAGCATGACGCTCACCGTACTACATAGTTCACACATATCATGCTAGAAGAGATAGGAAGAGGTTCACATACCTCGCGACGAGTATCGACTAATAGCAAAACGCTCAAGTACTTCCAACCGCCGGCTACTCCTTGCGGTAGATCGCGCCACGCGTAGTACTCAACCTATAAGGCCACAAGGCGCTTATTAATATTTAGATCCCTTCAGAACATTCTACGAGAAAATTAGTGACCCTCCCAACATGCAGCGTAAATCTCCTCCTCTATCGGGCGGCTACCAAGCCAACCAGGGGTTATACGCCTAAACCGGACGTGCACAATTCTATCTCACGTAAAGCTACACAAGTCTCATCAGAATACACCCTATGTAAATACAGTTCAGTACTCTTCTTTCGAAAAGGTTTCTTATTATTCAGGCTTAAGTCAAAAGACATTGCCGATAACAACGTTCAGTTCTATATATAGTATACTTCAACTATATAGTCTAACAATCATGTAATTTCCAATTACAATAGATGGACAAGATATTTACCTCGATAAGCCCATAATTATCCAAGTTTAAATGTCGATCCTGAGCAAGGTTTAGCTCTGCTACTCTGCCCGGCCGCTCCAAACAACCCTTAGAAGTTCTAACCAACTTCTACTTATTACTCCAACTAACTATGGAGATTTTCCTTGGGGTTTTGTGGATGAAGGGAAGTATAATAGTATTTCGGGCTTTTCAGATAAGTATAACCTTAGAATACTACAAGGGATCTGGCTAAGGTAATTTGGGCATTATAACAATACTTTTGAGAGTATTTCTACCAAGAGGGGGGGGGTATTATACGAAAACAACTAGGCTAGGGGGGGGGTACCCCACGGCTAGCACCCTGCCGGGAAAGGGCTCTCGCCAAGGGGAGGGAGGCTCTTGGCGAACTCTACACTGGGAGGGAGGAGGAATTTAACACTTGGAAATATTTAGGAATGGATGAACAAGTCTTCCAATGGGGGTATTTATAGCAAAACCCAAGGCCAACCAATGGCCAAGATCAAGCCATGTGCAAGGCAAGTGTAAGGCCTAGATCAAGTCAAGTGCACCCTAACCCTACTCCACCAAACATGGCATAAAACAAGCCACAAAACAAGGCCCAAATTAAGGGACCAATCGGCCAAGGCCAACCACCCTTGATCGCCCCTCTAAATCGTCAACGAGGGTGACAAGTGTCACCCTCCCGTTGCCCAAAATATTTCGCCTCTGGAAAAATCCGAAAAAATAAATGACATAGCCTAATTTTCCTACGAAAGGCGTGGAAACGTTTCATCAAAAACGACTCTAATCGGGTGTTGTGCACAAAGTAAAAATCGCCAAGCCTACTTAAGCTTCAAAAATTTCTCGTGCGTCCACGCATATACATCGGAATATACGAATTATACCTTGGCCAAAGTACCCTCTTGAGAGTTGTTCTCGTAAAAACACCCCCTTGGTAGAAAAGTATTCTCCAAGTATTGTTACTATTCCAAAATACCTTGGCCCAAATACCTTGTAGTATTCCAAGGTTACCCCTATACTAAAAGCCCAGAAATACTATTATACTTCCCTTCAGTCACAAAAACGAAACCCTAAGGAAAATCTTCATAGTCGGTTGAAGTATTAAGAAGAAGTTGCGTAGAACTTCTAAGGGTTGTTTGGAGCGGGTTGGAGCGCCCAGAGTAGGAGCTAAACGTTGCTCAGGATCGACATTTAAACTTGGATAATTTTGGGCTTATCGAGGTAAATACTTTTGTCCTTCTATTGTAATTGGAAATTACATACTGTAGTAGTATAGAAATGAATATAAGACACATAGAAGGATATTACAGAAGAGAATTGGACTGTAATAGAAGGATATTACAGAAGATAATTGAACTGAAATCACATCAGAAGAATATTAAAGAAGAAGAATTAAACTGCAGACTTACATGGGATGTATTTACAGAGACTTGTAGCTTAACTGTAGGGAAGTGCTGCCGATATTCCGTAAAATAGAGAACTTCGCTTAGAATATTCTACTGAGTAGTCTAGGCGTTGATAGACGATATGGCCTTTATAGGTTGAAAGTTCTGCGAGTAGCATGTCTCTACTGAAGGTGAACAAGGCTAGCCGGGTTATAGTCGTGGAGCGTTTTGCTAATTTTCGATAATCGTCGCGAGGTATGTGATTCTTCCTATCCTCTTGAGCATGATATTTTAAAAGAATATATATATAGTACGGTAGACGTACGTGTGTTAACTGAACGTGGTTTTACTCCGATGTGTTTTGACTTGAGTTTAAATAATAAGAATCTTGAAGTATTTCAAAAGAATTAAGAATCGTTTTTGAAAGAAGAATAATACTTGGTTTAAAAGCTTAAGGAGTTATACTAGCTTTATGGGAAGTTAGGTATAACGACTTAAGAAAGATAAAAGGAACGGTTTACTTAATTGTTTATGAACGCCTTATATTGATTTCGGAAATGAGAATAAGTGTCGAACAAGCCACAACAACGCTAATAAAGGGAAATGTATTGACTAATTAAGTATTATTAAAACCAGTAGAAACTTCCATCTTCATAGAAGCTAAGATGAGACAAAATGATATTACATTTCCTAGATCATGGCTGCTTTAATAAGATTGTTATAAACAAGAATAACCTACTCACACATAAGGCATATGTTTCTCAAATTGTTTTAAAGTAGAATTATATTATTAAGTGATTAAAACTATGAACTACGAAACCTTTCGAAACTGAGAAACTTGAGCATTTGAAATTAGGCAAACTTGAACGTTTGGAAAATAATGTTGATTACTTTATTTTACAAAGGGAAGTGTTTTGGTTTACTTAAAAAGATAGTCACTCTATTTTTATACTACGGGTATTGTGTGACTTTTGTGAATGAAACGGATCTTTTAAAAAAGTTAATGTATGAAGTACTTTGGGGATAAAAACCCAAACTTGTTAACATAAAGTAGAAAGTACCTTGTGTGAATAACTTGATTGTGTTGGTTTGTGATAGCCTTGTAATACTTTCTTGTTGATTGGATAAGTAAACATGTTAGGATGCTACGTGTGTTAGTATCTTGTGATGTTTGTGTAAAGGGGTTTCCCTTGATTGTTCTTATGTTGTTTAACGATAAGCCGTTATGATAGTATTGTACCACTCACCTCTTGACATGATACCGGGGGTTAAGCTGCCCTCCGATGCGGGGTATAGCTCAGGCGGTCTGGCACCATGATTCGAGAATACCTCATGCGGGTCCAGGGGACCTATGCGGAGCTACGAGTTCGAAGTGTGCGGCCTATATGGTCATGCGGTCTATGTGGCCATGCGGATGCGAGTCCGGGGCGATCTGGGAGTAGCTACCCTCGCGAGGAATACCTCATGCGCCTATGTGGCCTATGCGAGTCGCGGAAGTTCGAGGATTAGACGCGCACATTTGATATCGCGCGAGCGCACCGATCATGTGGCGGTCTAGAAAGACCTTGTGATACGATTTATGGCCCAGATTGGTACTGTGGGTTTTAGTAGTCGGCTATGCCTTCGCACTTACCGTGCGGTTTTATTATGACACGTGGGACCCGTGTTCATGTATTCCTTGGTGCTTTTATATCATAGATCGGCGGTGAGGAAGGTATTCCACGCATGATTGATGTGGGCGTGAGACCCATAGTTATATTTGAGTGATGACTTTGGCGTGAGTCCACGACTTGACATGACTGCTTATTTATCAGAAGCGTAGTTTGGTTATCATACATGTCTCCGCTTTATATAGACTACTATGATTTCATTTACGATTTTGATTTCACATACTGGTACTGTTATCGACCTCCTTCGGGCTGCGTTCATGCCGCAGGAGGTACACCGCCGTCGATCCTCGCTCTTAGGATCACAGTCAGCTTGGGAAGCTCCATTTCTCGGAGGCTTATCGATGGTATAGACCCTGTTGTTGTAGGTTCTTACATTGAGGTATGGCGGGCCCTGTCCCGCCATTGTTGTTATATCATTCTTAGGTGCATAGTCGCTTTCAAAGCGAGTTTGTAAAAAAAAAAAAAGGGGATGTAGCGTCGGATTTAAGTTTTTATATATATATGCCGAAAGGCAACTTTCCTCAGATAACTGTTTCACACTTTATGTTATTTCATGTCTTGTTTTATATTTCGCTGATTACTCTGATGTATGTCTACTTGGGTGCCCGGGGTAAGGCACCAGTCACGGGCCCGGGCGCGGGTCGTGACACCTGCGTCCCTAATCCCTTCTGGAAAGACCTCCAGAAATTAGCCATAAACTGGGCTCCTCTGTCTGATATGATAGATATAGGGACCCCATGTAGTCTCACGATCTCTCGGATGTAAAGTCTAGCGTAATCCTCGGCCGAAGGCATATACGTCACAACAAGAAACTGATAAAGTACCTGTGATGACATCCGGTGACGCCTCCTGGTCCTGGCGGCTGGACATGGCATAAATGCGGTTCTGAGGAGCACTGGAACTAGGACCCTTGCCACGACCTCTGCCGCGACCTGCTGGCCCATGAGCACCCTGCCCGGGCGAGTAATCAGGAGATGAAGACCCGGCGAAAGACCCTGTAGGCTAAACCCTACCATCTGCGCTGCCTCTGGTCGGACAGTCTCTCGCAAAGTGACCCTGCTGGCCGCAAGTGTAACAAGCTCCCGCAATAGTACCACAATTCCCGTAATGGGATCTACCACATCGAACACACTGAGAGGAAGGTGGTCTCGATCGGTTAGCACCTCTGCTACCCTGGAAGTTCGAAGTCCCGGGGCCCTGACCTGCCCCCGAATACCCTGTCTGCCCTGAAGATGGTGTAGGAGTGCTCTTAGCTGGCTGAGGTGCAAATCTAGTCATTCTTGAGATCCCACCCAGAGAGCTACCAAAAGACCACCGCTGCCCCGGCCTTACGCTGATATCATCCAACCGTCGGCCTCTCGCCTCACACCCAAGTGCATGAGCCTGCATGCGGGCAATGTCCATGCCCGGCTGAAGAGCTACACCCGAGCAAGACTCTGCCAAGTAGTCATCAAGCCCTGTGACGTAGCGGTGCACTCGGTCCTCCATATCTGCCACTAACGCGGGGACATACCGATACAACGAGTCGAACTCCACGTTGTACTCCCGAACTGTGCGCCCGTGCTGTCTCAGCATCAAAAATTTGTCCACTCGTGATTTCCTCATCTGCGGAGGAAAGAAGTGCGTGAGAAACGCCTCTGAGAACTCGTCCCAAACAGCTGGAGGCGTCTGCTCCCCCCGGGACAGCTTCCATGAATCAAACCCCGATCGCGGATCACGCAATGATGTGAACCTAAGACCACCGACTTGGTCTCCAAGCCTTGATCACTCATGATCCGTCAGAATCGCTTGATGAACTCCTGCGGATCATCCTCAGGCCTCGACCCATAAAACTCTGGCGGGCTGCAACTCAAAAAGTCTCGAAGTCTCAAACTATCCGACCTCAGGTGAACCACGGGTACTACTGGAACTGCTGCATCCAGCCTATCCTCGTGCCTCGCCACGACCCTGGCTAATAACTGGGTCATCTCCTTGTAACCCATCTCCTCTGCTCCAGGCGGTGGGACTGGAGGCTAAGGTGTCGTGGCCTCAGTAGCCACTGCTGCGGCTCTAAACCTCTTTGGGGCGGCGTCGTGGAACTCGCGTCTGGGTATCACCGTAGAGGTTGGGTGCGCCTCGTGACCCTCGTGTACTACTAGCGACTCCTGCCGCCTTGCCTTCCCTGGGGTTGCCTTACGTGGAGGCATAACTGGTAAGAAAAAGAAATTTGTCAGAGGGGTCTAACTTATAATACAACTCTAAGGCACGATCTCAGAGTGAGAAGAATGGAAACCAATCCTAAATATCCTGCAGCCTCCTGATTATTGGTGTGGTGCACAACACACCGATAATCAAGACTCTACTAGATACGGTCTGTAGACACTTTCCGAAGATTTAACTGCTCTGATACCACTTTTGTCACGACCCGTTCCCGGGCCCGTGACTGGTGCCTTACCCGGGCACCCAAGTAGACATACATCAGAGTAACCAGCGGAATATAAACTTGCAACATGAAACAGTGTAAAATAAGAACAGTCTATCCAAAGAAAAGTTGCCTTTCGGCATGTATATAAATACCCAAAAGTGAACAGTTACATCCCAATTTTACAACAGTGATCACTCTAAGAAGGTGAAAACACTATGACGACAGGGCGTCATACCTGAATGTACAAAACATCTACAACACCAGGAGAACAATACCAAAAGTCGAGCCTCCGAGAAATGGAGCTCGACACTGAGTAAAGATCCTAAGAATGAGGATCTACCACCGCTTTCCTTACTGCGGCATGAACGCACCAAGGAGGTCGATAACAGTACCAAGTATGTGAAAGCAGAAATCTTGATATATATATATATAACTATAACATTTTAAAACCAATTCACAAATATGTATGAAACAACCAAGTTAACCGCACATAGTGCCACATCATAAACAAGAGCAAAAATAGACATAATGTAACTGGTCTTTTCTAGGCCGCTAATGATCGAAGCAAGGCCAATCGCCCATAGTATCATTATGCGAGCCTAATCCTGGACTCCCGCAGTCCGCATAGGCCACCTAGGCCCGCATGAGGTATTCCTCGCATCGAGGGTAGCTAATCTTCGGCATCGTCCTGGACTCCCGCAGGCCACATGGCCACATAGACCGCATGAGGTATTCCTCGCATCACATTCCTGGAACTCCCGCAGCTCCGCATAGGTCCCATGGACCCGCATGAGGTATTCCTCGCATCGGGGGCGGCTAACCCACGACATCATAACAAGTCAGGAGGGTGAGTGATATAATACTAACACAACAGCTTATCGTTAAACAACATAAGCACAACAAGAATAACCTCCTTACACAAGCGTCACAAGATACTAACACACGTAGCATCACAACATGTTTATCAAACCAACTTACCATACCTTCAAACATCATTTCAAGCATTTGATAAACAAATAGTTAAACCGTTTTTCTTATCTTTCTTAAGTCGTTATAGCTAACTTCCCATAAAGCTAGTATAACACTTAAACTTTTTATGAAAACCAAGTATTACTTTTCTTCCAAAATTGATTCATAACTCTTGTTGAAATATTCAAGATTCTTATTATTTAGAACTCAAGTCAAAAGACATCAAAGTAAAGCCAAATTTAGTTTAACACACGTACGTCTACCGTACTATATATATTTCACAAATATCATGCTCAAAGAGATAGGAAGAATCACATACCTCCTCGGCTAAATCCACTTGCCAAGTCGGATATGTCGCGGGCAGAGTGTCAACCTATAATAGTCAAAACACGCCTATCAACTTCTAGTTTTACGTGGGATTCTTCTAAGTAAGATTCCTCTTAGTCTACGAAAAATTGGGCAGCACTTCCCCCGTTTCTACTCAATTCTCCACCTTTATCAAGGCCCGATAATAGTAACCAACATGCCATAAATAAGGCGCAATAATTCCGATAATTTAAAGAAGGGGATAACACGCCCAAACGGAACGCGATTAACAATCTCTCCTTCATAACAACAATAATTAAAGAAGGGGATAACACGCCCAAACGGAACGCGATTAACAATCTCTCCTTAACAACAATAATGTAAATACAATCCAAAGTAAATACGGTCCAAAGTAAATACGGTCCAAAGTAGATACGGTCCAAAGTAGATACGGTCCTTAAGTTGGGGTCCTTGGCCAACTTTAACAATTTTACTTATCCAATTACTTCATTAGTCTTCCAACTTATATTCCAATCTTTTTATAAGTTATAGTTTCTTTTTTGTTAACTTCTTAGTAAGTAATGGATACATTTTTACCATTTTAATGGCTAATATGCCAAGTCTCCTTTTAACATCTTAACATGATCCAAATCTTTCCTTATATCTCATATTCCATAATATACTTTTAATATATGTATAATATCCAATATACATAATAATCAACTTCACAAGGAGGTTAAGGTTCATTACCTCAATAATAGCCCAAAAATATCCAAGAACTTAAAGTCGTTCCAAAGCAAGTCTTAGCTCCAAATCTTTGTGTTTTAGCTCCAAATCTTTGTGTTCCAAACCACCACAAGTCACCCTTAGAAGTTCCTAACCAACTTCTATTCAAGAATTAACTCCAAAAAGTGAAGAACACTAAAATTCCAAATCTGTCCACTCTCGGCTTTGTGAGGATTTTTGAGGCTAGGGGTGTGAAATCTTGTCTAACTCTTGGATAATAATCTTCCTAATACATTAAGGAAGAACACTTATAAGTTTAAGAATTTTTGGACAACATTTGCTCAAGAAAGAGGGGGGTTGGACGAGAACACTAGGAAAGGGGAGAGGAAATATTTTCAAGTCTTGAAATATTCTAAGTGTGGAAGATTTTTCATCAACTAAAGGGGTTTATATAGTACAACCAAGGGTTAGGATTAAAACATGTGTATGGTATAGATTGTTTGTGTAGGTTCCTTTCTACACTTGTCCCACAAATGCCATGCAAGACTTTGACCATTTGACTTGCCCACTAACTTGCCCAAAACCGTGAATATGCCATGCAATACCATGCAAGACTTTTGGCCACTTGTCTTGCCCACTATTCTAGCAAAAACCGTCCAAAATGCCACTTGGGGTGACACGTGTCGCCCTCCTATTGGTCCAAAATATTTAACTCTCGGAAAAATTCCATAAAAATATTGAAAACATAAAAATTTCCTTTACAAGGTTCGGAATATTTTCCGTCAGAAAACAATTCTTTCATTCTTACCCTAATTAGGGTTTATACATTCGTACGTACGTCCTTACATACATACTCCGGAACTACGGGGTATAACAAATGGTAAGTGAACTGAGACTATAGTTGTGTAGAGTTCACAAGTTGTTGTTACCCCATAATAAGTGTAAGACCGATAGGGAAGAATGTACAGTAGAAATATTTCGGCCTATGTGACGAACCTCTAGTGAATAAGGGGATAGGGTAAGAAGTACCTTGAGATAAGAGAGAGATTTATTTCAGACTAATAATGAGAAGTTAAGTATGACGATGGGTCGGGTTATGGACTCATTTTGGGTCAACCGGTAGTATGGAATGGGGTGATGTCAGTTGGTAATGGTCCCGCTATGTGATAGGGTCACGAGGATGCAAGGCCCAAGTCTAGTTAATCGTTGTACGAGTTCGTGGACGCGTTCCACCGGAACCAGGTCGTGATTGGAGAGAAGAGCCTTAACGGGAATGCAAGTAGTATATGGCCAAGTTTGAATAGAAACTCCAAGGATCGGAGAACAGAACTAATAGTTGAAATTTTGTACGTATTTTAAATAAGTTTAGAAGTACGAGAAAGTATGAAAAGTAAGAAAAGAAAGGAACCTCTAAGGATCCCGTGTTTGAGAAGACTGTAACCTTCGAGTATTGTGAAGGACCACGAGCGGAAGGTCCATTGTTATGTCTACGTATGTTATGTGGTGGCCATGTGTGGCATTGTTGGTCTTGTGGAGTATTGATTGATAGGCATAGTAAGGAGACTACGCCAGAGTTTGTATAGCTTGACAACCTACTAAGAACATTCGGGGACGAATGTTTCTAAGGGGGGAAGAATGTTACACCCCGTAAGTCCAGGACATGTATAAGAGAATGTATGTAAGGAATCAAGACATGAAAATTGGTACGAAAGGAAGAATTGTTCTTCCGATGGAAAATCTTCCGAACGTCGGAAAGGAAAAATGTTCGTTGTTGAGAATTGGATTCTCAAAATGTATTATTTAAAGAGTATGGAACTTATTAACATTATGGAGATTTATTTTTACGGATTTGGTCATGTGGGGCCCACCCGAGGAATTTTATGTTTTGTGGGCCCACGAGGGTTACGGAATTTTATGGACGAATGGGAGGGCGACACGTGGCACCCCCCAACATGGTCTTGGACGAAATATTGCAAGGGTAAAATGGTCATTGACCATGGTAGATGAACAAGTCTTCAAAGCTTGAGATTGTTGACTTGTCAACTTGTCCACTTGGCTAGTTATCCAAGTGTTCTTCATCCTAGCCACACATATGTTGATATCTTGACACTCCATTGTGTTATATATACACTACACTAGTGCAAGACTAGTCTTCAACACTTAGAAAATTTCACAACATTTTCTTGTTGCTAAAGTTGTTCTCGGGTTCACCCTCAAATCCACACAAAAAATTTGTAGTTTTGATCCATTATTCACAAGACTTAAACCCAAGGTCCCTAAGGGTATTGTAAGTGTCTGGACCCAACCCCGGGCCCGCGACTGGTGCCCTACCTGGGCACCCCTTTCAGGTAAACATCAGAGAATAGCAGCGGAACATACACAACTCCTAATTATAAAAATCATACTTAGACAATAGACATCAACCGGCTAGCCGATAAGGCCGCCTTTCGTAACATATACAAAAATTAAAACAGTACATCTCTGTTCTTACAAACCCAATCCACAAATGTGACTACAGACCTCTAAGAATAACAACTGTGGCGGGACAGGGCCCCGCCATACCCCTGAATGCACAACAACCGACAATACCAGGGATAAGCCTCCAAAGTAAAGGAGCTTCTCAACAGCTGAACAGTGATCCTAAGAGTGAGGATCAGCACATTTACTCATGCGGCATGAACGCAGCCAAGGAGGTCGATAACATGTACCAAATATGTGAAACTGAAAGTACTGTAGTGAAATCATAAGTCTAAAATAAAACTGGAGACATGTATGATAACTCAAATAATAGTACACTATGCCTTACTAACAATGAGAGTAAACAAGAGTATACTTTACTGCATAAAAATAGGAGGCTCATGATCAAAGCAGGGCCACCCGCCCGTAGTATCATTAAGCAATCCTACTCCTGGAACTATTTCACCCGCAAGGGTCGTATGGACCCGCATGAGGTATTCCTCGCATAGACTGTATCCACCCGCATAGGTCGTGTAGACCCGCATGAGGTATTCCTCTCATAGGACTGGTCCGCCACGCATGGGACTATTTCACCCGCATAAGCCCTTTCGGACCCGCATGAGGTATTCCTCGCATCATGGGTAGCAAATCCACGGAATATGCAAATGCCACAAACCCGGGGAATGACCCCATAATGAATAATATATCACTAGCACAAACCGGCTATCATACATAACATAAGCACTACCGGCTTACCTTACATAACATAAGCGCTACCGGCTTACCATATCGTAACATAAGCACTACCGGCTTATCATACATAACATAAGCAAGTTAAGAAATCCCCTAACTTCTTGTTAGTCTTATACATGTACACTCTCATTTTAGTTTACTTAAGGCACTAACATGTCATTATAAAAATCCGGGAATTTAACCCAAAGTACTACGTACTTCTACTCTTTTAAAAATGACTCTTTTTCATACAAAACTTCCAAGATACTAATAACCTTAGTATCAAATTATAACTACATTTTAAGACAAGTCACAATACCTTTTAGAAATACATTTTCAGGCTTATAAGTCAAGTGACTTCTTTCTTTTAAAACCTTAAGCAATTGATGCCTTTAAATCAATTTGCCTTTCATTATTTCAAGTCATTTATTATACTTATTTTACTCAGAGTAAACCACTCTTTTTTAACCTTCCATAAAGCTATTATAACCAACTTCCCATAAAGCCGTTATACCAGCTTTATACTTTAGAAACTTACATTCTTCTTTATAACCAAGAGACTTAAACTTTCCAAACGAAACAAGTATCATATACTTTCGAAATACTTAAAGTCTCTTAACTTTTAAAAACCAAGATATCCTTAATATTTTTAAACAAGTGAGTAAATTCACTCAACCAACTTGGACATTCTTAAAATAAGCCAAGGATATCAAATGGACTAGATTGTCAAAATCTTGTACGTCTACCGTACTATACATTTACAACTTATTCATGCTCAAGAGATAAGAAAGTTCCACATACCTCTTCGGTTCAATCCACTTGCTAAGTCCAATATGCCGTACGTAGTATGTCAACTTATATGACCATAATACGTCTATTAACTTCTAGTTTCAAACGTAGAATATTCCAAGTTTAAAGCTACTAAATTCTACGGAAAATCGGACAACACTTCCTTTGTTTCTACATACTTTGCCACCTTTTTCAAGGGCGAATTCAATAACCAAACACGCCACATTTAAGGCTCAACCATGTAGTTTAACAATAGGGGATTACACGCCTACAAGACGTGTAAAATTCCGCCCCACAAATTATAACAAACTAGTCCAAACTACAATGTCAATTCGGCAAATTGGAGGGACAATAATACATAGTCTTTTCCAATTCCTTTTCCATCCAAGTTGTTTAGTATAACATGTTATAAATCCGCAATCGATTATAACAACTATAATCTTCAAGTAGATAACATGCGACGATTCTAGTTAACGACCAAATTGTAATTCAATTTCAAATGACTCAACATGTCATTTTCGGATTTGAGCTTCTAAACTTCCATAACACTTATCAATCTTCATAACACATATCACATGATCAATTCTAACTTATCATAACATGGAATCTTCAATTACAAAAGTAAGACGAAGATTATTACCTCATTTAGCCCAAATATGATCCAAGATTACAAGTCGATCCTTAGCAACTTTTGTTATACCCCGTATTTCCAGAGTATGTACGTGAGGGCGTACGTATTAAAGTTAAGCCTAAATGTAGGCTAGTGCCGAAAATTTTGTTCACAAGTACCGAAAAGAGTCGTTTTCCGACGAAACGTTTTACAAACTTTGCGAAGGGAAAAATACGGCTATGTCATTTATTATTTTTGCGGATTTTTCCGAGAGACGAAACATTTTGGACCAACGGGAGGGTGACATGTGTCACCCTCACATTGGAAGCAATTGGGGCGGCAATTGGACGATTGGGGTCAAGGGAGTTGGTAGGATATTTTGTGATATTTTGGTGGTAGATGGATAAGGTGTACTTGGTTAAATCCTAGCCCTACACTTGCCTTACACTTGGATTGATCTTGGCCATTGGTTGGCCATTTCTTGACCTATAAATACCCCCCTTGTTGAAGAGTTATTTCATCCACACTTGAGCAATTTCCAAGTCTCAAATACTCCCTCCCCCTTGTGGTAGTTCGTCCGCCACACCCTCCCCCCTTTGTGAGGCTTGGCCGAGAGGGCACCCCCCCCTTGCCTAGTTGTTTCGTATAATACCCCCCCCTTGTGGTATAGAAATACTCTCCAAGTATTGTTATAATGCTCTAAATACTCTAGCCCAAATACCTTGTAGTACTTTCCAAAGTTACTCTCGTGCAGAGAAATACTATTATACTTTCCCTCAGCCACTAAACGAAACCCTAAGGAAAATCTCCATAATTGGTTGAAGTATTAAGAAGAAGTTGTGTAGAACTTCTAAGGGTTTCTTGGAGCGAATTGGAGCGCACGGAGTAGGAGCTAAACCTTGCTCAGGATCGACATTTAAACTTGGATAATTTTGGGCTTATCGAGGTAAATAATCTTGTCCCCCTATTGTTATTGGAATTATATGTTGTAGGAATATATAGTTGAAGTATACTATATATAGAACTGAACATAGTTTTGCGGCAATGTCTTTTGACTTAAGCCTGAATTTAAAGAAGAATCGAGCAGTAATTACATGGTGTATTCTGATGGCTCGTGTAGCATTCTTGTGAAGTAGAATTGTACACGTCCAGTTAGGCGTACTGACCCCACCTCTCAGTTGTTAGCCTGTTAGCAGGCCTCGATAGAGGAAGAGATTTACGCGGTTGCGGGAAGTCTTCTTATTTTACGTAGAATATTCTACGTTGAGATCTAGATGTTAATAGGCGCCTTGTGGCCTTTATAGGTTGAAGTACTACGTGTGGCGTGATCTACTTGGCTTAAGGAGTAGCCGACGGTTTGAGGTACTTGGAGCGTTTTGCTATTTAGTCGATAATCGTCGCGAGGTATGTGAACCTCTTCCTATCTTTTCTAGCATGATATGTGTATAACTATGTAGTACGGTAGACGTACATGTGTTAAATGTATTTAATTGGTTTAAAACATAAAGTGTTATAACGGCTTTATGGGAAGTTGATTATAACAGCTTTATGTAGGTAAGAAAATGCCTTGTGGTTTTTAAAAGATAACTGATTTGACTTATAACTGACTTGATGTGTGATAATAAAGAACTTAAAGTATTTCAAAAGAATCATTTTTAAAGAAGAGTAATATTTGGTTTTTGAAAGCTTAAGAGTTATACTAGCTTTATGGGAAGTTAGGTATAACGTCTTAAGGAAGATAAAAGGGATAATGTTTTACTAATTTCGGGAATGAGAACAAGTATCGAACAAACCACTGCAGCGTTAATAAAGGAAAATGTATTGATTAATTAATTATTATAAAAACCAGTAGAAACCTCCATCTGCATAGAAGTTAAGATAAGACAAAATGATATTACATTTTCTAGATCATGGCTGCTTGAATAAAATGGTTATAAACAAGAATAAACGGCTCACACATATGACATATGTTACTCAATTGTTTTAAAAGAGATTAAGACATTGAACTATGAAACTTTTCTAAAAATAAAGAGACTTGAGTATTTGGAATTAGGCAAACTGGAACTTTCGGAAAAGAGTGTTGTTACGTGATTTTAGAAAAAAAGGAAGTGTTCTGGTTTACTTAAAAATGTGAGTCACTCTAATTTTATACTACGGGTATCAGATGACTTTTATAAAAGGAATGGATCTCTTTAAAAGGAATTTAACGTACGTAGTACTTTAGGGTTAAAACCCGGACTTTAACATAAAATGAAAGTACCTTGAGTTGTGTATAACTTGCCTACGCTTGTTGTTGTGTAACTTGCCTATGCTTGTTGTGGTGTAACTTGCCTATGCTTATTGTGATAGTCTTTGTTGTGCAAGAATTGTGTTTCTATACTACCGCGTTTCTCGATGGAGGGCCGATTGACTTGTTGAGGACTTACTTGGGCGTCTGCGCGATGTGGAAGATTCCACGGGTATGCTTCCATTATCATTGTTACATGGGCATGTCTACACCGATGATGGATTCTGTGGACATGTGACCATTATGGTTATTTATGGCGAAGTATCGTGACTTACGGTTGTGATTGGGTGCGTAGCCTGTTTACTTGCCCCGTCATTCGTGGCCAGTGGATCTGGTATAGGTTATTGCCACGTGTCGCTTCAGCGGCGTATCGTGACTTACGGTTGTGATATCGGTGCTTAGCCGATTCACTTGCCCCGTCGGCTACGTGGCGCGAGGAGAGGCGGTGGAGGCTAGTGCACTTGCCGTGTGTCGGCCGCGGGTGTTTGGGTGGAGCTTTGTGACTTACGGTTGTGATGGGGTGCGTAGCCGATTCACTTGCCCCCGTCATTTCGTGGCGCGAGGAGGGCTGGTGGAGGCTATTGCACCTTGCCACGTGTCGACCATGATATGATTATGCGATTATTATTGATGCGGTCGGATCGGTAGTTATACTTGCCGTCACGGATTTTATGACACAGTGGGACTGGTGTTCATGTATACTCCTTGGTGTTGTTATATCATAGGCCGCCGATGAGGAAGGAATTCCACGAGCACGAGTGATGATTTGGGCGTGAGTCCACGACTTGATATAAGCATTATATGTGTGTATTGTAGTTTGGTTATCATACATGTCTCTGCTTTATATAGACTATTATGATTTCATTTCTGATATTCTGATTTCACATACTTGGTACTTGTTATCTTGACCTCGCCCGGGGTTGCGTTAACGCTGCATGAGGTAAGTCATCAATTTGTCGATCCGCTTTTAGGATCACATTTCAACGTGTTGGGAAGCTCGTTCCTTGAGGCTTATCTTTGGTATGTTACCACAGTCTGTGGGTTCTTGTACATTCGAGGTATGGCGGGGCCTGTCCGTCATAGTTGTTGTAAAAATCTTAGAGTGCATGCCTTTGTTGTGGCGGGGTTGTAAGGATTATGGCTTGTTCAAAGGTCGATATATATAAATGCTGAAAGGCAACCGTTTTGGTTGGCCTATTTTCTTTCATCTTGATCTATATCTATTTATATGTTTAAGTTTTCATTTCCGCTGGTTTTTCTCTGATGTTGTATCACAGGGGTGCCCGGGGTAAGGCACCAGTCACGGGCCCGGGTTCGGGTCGTGACAAAAGTGGTATCAGAGCAGTTAGTCCTCGGAAAGTGTCTACAGACCGTGTCTAGTAGAGTCTTGATTATCGATGTGTTGTGCACCACATCTATAATCATGAGGCTATAGGACATTTAGGATTGGTTTCCCTTCTTCTCATTCTGAGATCATGCCTTAGAGTTGTGTTGTAAGTTGGACCCCTCTGACGTATTTCGTTTTTACCAGTTATGCCTCCGCGTAGGGCAACCCGGGCCCAGAAGGGCAAGGCAGCAGATGGAGCTGCGAATAGAGCAGCGGCAATCTCTGAAGACCCGATGCACGAGCCTCGGTCCGCGATGCAGGCGGGAGATGGTTTACAAAGAGTGGGCCCAGTTAATGGCCAGGGTTGTGGCCAGACTTGAGGATAGGCTGGGCGGCGGTTCGATGCACCGATGGTTCACCTAGATCGGATAGTTTGAGGCTACGGAATTTTACGAGTTGTAGGCGCCAGAGTTTTATGGGTGAAGCTTGAGGATGATCGCAGGAGTTCATCCGAAGCGATTCTGACGGATCTTGAGAGTGATCGAGGCATCGAGACCGAGTCGGTGGTCTAGGTTCGCGTCGGCTGCGTGATACCGCGATCGTGGTTTGATCGTGGAGCTGTCCCGGGAGAGAATGCACTTCCGGTATATGGGGCGAGTTCTCGGGGCATTTCTTGCACATTTCTTGCCTCGCGGATGAGGAGAGGCTCGGTAAACGATTTTTGGTGTTGCGGCGAAGCGGCGTCAGTTCGGGAGTACAATGTGGATTTCGACTCATTGGCGATGCGTCCGCGTTAGTAGCTAGTATGGAGGATCGAGTGCAGATATGTTCAGGGCTCGATGATTACCTGAGAGTTGTTGGTGTAGCTCTTGGTAGGGCATGGACATTGCCGCATGCGACTTATGCGCGGATGTGAGGCGAAGAGATCGTCGGAATGGCCGAGATCAGCGAGAAGAGGCGAGCAGTGGTCCTTTGGTGACTTTCGGGCGGACCGCCTCGGCCAGAACTAGTTATGTACCTCGCCCGATCTGAGTGGTCCTCGCGGCCGGGACCGGGATATTCGGAAGCGGTCGGGGCTCCCAGGTTTCAGATTTTCAGGGGAATAGAAGTGCTCGCCGGATGAGTCCACCCGTATCTCAGATTGGCCGTTGTGGTAAAGCCCATGGGAATGTCGTCTTGGTTTGGGAGATTGCTATACTTGCGGCCCGGCAGGGCCATTTGTGGCTGTCCAGGGGTATGCGGTGGGATAGCACTGACTACTAGAAGCGATTGCAGTTCTTCACCTTCCATAGCTAGGCGGGATGTTCATACCGGCGAGCCACGGTAGAGGTCACGGTGGAAGTTCCCGATTTTAGCGGTCCTTGAACCGCTATTTTTGAGTATATCCTTAACCTACAGAGTTTTGTATGTTTTGATGTGTAGATGATGTGTTTAGTGTTTTGTTCGGATAGCTTTGTGCTAAAATATGATTTAGAAGCCTGGTTAGTGAGAAGGGTAAGTCTGGGGGTGAGAAAATGATGAACCTTAGAATATTACAGATTGAGACCTTAGATGTAAAGGCGTCTTGAGTACAAGATTTTGCGGGTGATCTTTGTCGGAATGTATAAGTATACGTGGAGTAATTGTGGGAAAATTCCTTGGGTGTTGTAAAATGGAAGTGGTAGCTTTCATGACACTGTATAAATAAGATTGTTCGGATCGGGAACAAGAGCTTGATGCGTTAAGTGGAGTCGAGTTGGGGCCGTGTTGCGGGTCAACCCGTGGCGGTTTGGGGTTGGGTCGGTTCGAGGTGGTCACGGTGGTAGGGTCACGAGGGTGCTAGGCCCAAGTTTAGATGACCATCGTATGAGTTCGTGGATATGTTCGACCAGAAGCGGATTGTGAAGGTCGGGAATGGCCTTAAGGGAGATTGAGGCTAGTAAGATGACCAAGTTTGGAGGTGGTGACTCCAAAGTTTTAGCAACAGAAGCGTTGACTGAAGTGTGGTACGTGTACTAGGAAGAGTTCGAGTGTTCGAGAAGGGTACGACGAGAAAGGAAAGAAGTGAACTTGTGCTGAAAGATGGAAGTAATTATTTTTGTGAAACGAGTGTGCGAAGGGAGTATCCTTTGGACGAGGCGAGTTGGTGCTTGTTTTGCATCGTCGAGGTGATTCCTCGTTGGCTTGGATTTAAGTATTTCGCGTGTGATACGTGATCATGCGGCAATTGCAAACTAGTTAAGCTATGAGGAACTTGATCGTTATCTGTCTTGAGAAGGAACATTCGGGACGAATGTTTCTAAGGAGGGGAGAATGTTATACCGTATTTCCGCAGTATATGCGTGAGGCGTGCGTATTAAAGTTAAGCCTAAAAGTAGGCTAGTCGAAAATTTGTTCCTGAACAGAAAGAGTCGTTTCGACGAAACGTTTACAAACTGCGAAGGGAAAAATACGGCTATGTCATTTATTATTTTTGCGGATTTTTAGAGGCGAAACATTTTGGACCAACGGGAGGTGACATGTCACCTCACATTGGAAACAATTGAGGCGGCAATTGGGCGATTAAGTCAAGGAGTTGGTAGGATATTTTGTGATATTTTGGTGGTAGATGGATAAGGTGTACTTGGTTAAATCATAGCCCTACACTTGCCTTACACTTGGATTGATCTTGGCCATTGGTTGACCATTTCTTGACCTATAAATACCCCCCTTGTTGAAGAGTTATTTCATCCACACTTGAGCAATTTCCTAGTCTCAAATACTCCCTCCCCCTTGTGGTAGTTCGTCCGCCACACCCTTTCCCCTTTGTGAGGCTTGGCGAGAGGCACCCCCTTGCCTAGTTGTTTCGTATAATACCCCGCTGTGGTATAGAAATAATCTCAAGTATTGTTATAATGCCACTAAATACTCTGCCCAAATACGCTTGTAGTACTTTCCAAAGTTACCTCATCGTAGAGCAGAAAATACTATTATACTTTCCTCGACTAAACTTGAAACCCTAAGGAAAATCTCCATAATTGGTTGAAGTATTAAGAAGAAGTTGTGTAGAACTTCTAAGGGTTTCTTGGAGCGAATTGGAGCGCACGGAGTAGGAGCTAAACCTTGCTCAGGATCGACATTTAAACTTGGATAATTTTGGGCTTATCGAGGTAAATAATCTTGTCCGCCTATTGTTATTGGAATTATATGTTGTAGGAATATATAGTTGAAGTATACTATATATAGAACTGAACATAGTTTTGCGGCAATGTCTTTTGACTTAAGCCTGAATTTAAAGAAGAAAGCTGATCAGTAATTACATGGGTGTATTCTGATGGGCTAATGTAGCATTACTGTGAAGTAGAATTGTACCCGTCCAGATTAGACGTACAACCCCCCCCCCCCCCCCACCTCTCAGTTGTTAGCCTGTTAGCAGGCCTCGATAGAGGAAGAGATTTCTGTGATTCTTGAGAAAGTCTTGCGAATTTTACGTAGAATATTCTACGTTGAGATCTAGATGTTAATAGGCGCCTTGTGGCCTTTATAGGTTGAAGTACTACGTGTGGCGTGATCTACTTGGCAAGGAGTAGCCGAGCGGTTTGAGGTACTTGGGCGTTTTGCTATTTAGTCGATAATCGTCGCGGTATGAACCTCTTCCTATCTTTTCTAGCATGATATGTGTATAACTATGTGATGCGGTGAGCGTACATGTGTTAAATGTATTTGATTGGTTTAAAACATAAAGTGTTATAACGGCTTTATGGGAAGTTGATTATAACAGCTTTATGTAGGTAAGAAAATGCCTTGTGGTTTTTAAAAGATAACTGATTTGACTTATAACTGACTTAATGTGTGATAATAAAGAACTTAAAGTATTTCAGAAGAATAATTTTGAAAGAAGAGTAATATTTGGTTTTTGAAAGCTTAAGAGTTATACTAGCTTTATGGGAAGTTAGGTATAACGTCTTAAGGAAGATAAAAGGGATAATGTTTTACTGATTTCGGGAATGAGAACAAGTATCGAACAAACCACTGCAGCGTTAATAAAGGAAAATGTATTGATTAATTAATTATTATAAAAACCAGTAGAAACCTCCATCTGCATAGAAGCTAAGATAAGACAAAATGATATTACATTTTCTAGATCATGGCTGCTTGAATAAAATGGTTATAAACAAGAATAAACGGCTCACACATATGACATATGTTACTCAATTGTTTTAAAAGAGATTAAGACATTGAACTATGAAATTTTTCTAAAAATAAAGAGACTTGAGTATTTGGAATTAGGCAAACTGGAACTTTCGGAAAAGAGTGTTGTTACGTGATTTTAGAAAAAAGGAAGTGTTCTGGTTTACTTAAAAATGTGAGTCACGCTAATTTTATACTACGGGTATCGGATGACTTTTATAAAAGGAATGGATCTCTTTAAAAGGAATTTAACGTACGTAGTACTTTAGGGTTAAAACCCGGACTTTAACATAAAATGAAAGTACCTTGAGTTGTGTATAACTTGCCTACGCTTGTTGTTGTGTAACTTGCCTATGCTTGTTGTGGTGTAACTTGCCTATGCTTATTGTGATAGTCTTTGTTATGCAAGAATTGTGTTTCTATACTACCGCGTTTCTCGATGGAGGGCCGGTTGACTTGTTGAGGACTTACTTGGACGTACCCGCAGTGACGGAAGATTCGACGGGTATGCTTCCATTATCATTGTTACATGGGCATGTCTACACCAATGATGGATTCTGTGGACATGTGACCATTATGGTTATTTATGGCGAAGTATCGTGACTTACGGTTGTGATCGGGTCGTGCTTTGTTTACTTGCCCCGTCACGTGGCGCGGTGGATCTGGTATAGGTTATTGCACTTGCCACGTGTCGACGGCGAAGTATCGTGACTTACGGTTGTGATCGGTGCTTAGCGATTCACTTGCCCCGTCGGCTACGTGGCGCGAGGAGGCTGGTGGAGGCTAGTGCACTTGCCGCGTGTCGACCGAGTCGGTGTTTGGATGGGAGCCGTGACTTACGGTTGTGATGCGGTGCGTGGCGATTCACTTGCCCCGTCGGCCACGTGGCGCGAGGAGGCGGTAGAGGCTATTGCTTGCCACGTGTCGGCCGTGATATGATTATGCGATATTATTGGTACGGTCGGATCACGGTAGTTATACTTGCCTGTGCGGTTTTTATGACACAGTGGGACACGGTGTTCATGTATACTCCTTGGTGTTGTTATATCATAGATGCCGGCGGTGAGGAAAGAATTCACGACACGAGTGATGATTTGGGCGTGAGTCACGACTTGATATAATCATTATATGTGTGTCTTGTAGTTTGGTTATCATACATGTCTCACTTTATATAGACTATTATGATTTCATTTCTGATTTACATTTTCACATACTTGGTACATGTTGTCTTGACCTCGCTTGGGCTGCGTTCATCTGCCGCAGTAAGTCGTCATTGTCGATCCGCTTTTAGGATCACATTTCAGCGTGTTGGGAAGCTTCGTTCCTTCGGAGGCTTATCTTTGGTATGTTACCCTGAGTCTGTAGGTTCTTGTACATTCAGGGGTATGGCGGGGCCCTGTCCCGTCATAGTTGTTGTAAAAATCTTAGAGTGCATGCTTGTTGTGGGCGGGGTTGTAAGGATTATGGCTTCAAAGGTCGATATATATAAATCTTTGAAAGGCAACCGTTTTGGTTGGCCTATTTTCTTTCATCTTGATCTATATCTATTTATATGTTTAAGTTTTCATTTCCGCTGGTTTTTCTCTGATGTTGTATCACTGGGGTGCCCGGGGTAAGGCACCAGTCACGGGCCCGGGTTCGGGTCGTGACAACTTTAGCTCCTCTTTTTGACGTTCCAATCCACTCCAAGCAACCCTTAGAGGCTTATGAAGAACTCATCTTCAAGTTCCAACTTTAAAGTTGAAGAACTCCTTAAGTTTCCGCCTTGCGACTAATACGAAAATGCCACTTTTCCGGGATCTTTCTATTGAGATAACCTTACAATACTCTTAGGAACCTTGGTTTATAGTATTGTAAATTTTGAGCAACAATTGCAAAATTTCCTATTCCAAAAGGGCCTAATGTCGTGAGCTCTATAAGAAGCAAGAACAAGATTTCAATTTTTTTCTCTAAGTGTAGAATGACAAAGTCTTGCTACTAGTATACTTAAATAACACTAGGAAGGGTCAAGATTAAAACAAATGGATGGCTTGGATGAGTTTCACAAGGATCAAGCCCAAGTGGCCCTTTGACAAGTCAACAATGTCAAGCTCTTTGTCTTAGCAAGACTTGGTCATTTAAATTATGGTCAAATGACCATTTTATCCATGCCATTTCGTCCAAGACCACTAAGGGGGGTGACACGTGTCGCCCTCCCATTCGTCGCAATATTTTGTTTTCCGACAATTCCATAATTTCGATAAATTTTTACTCGTCTCAAATCTTAACATTTTTGAGTTCTTACGTACTTTCCTTATAAACATATTCTGGAATTCCGGGGCGTAACATTCTTCCCCCCTTAGAAACATTCGTCCCCGAATGTTCTTTTTGGGAGTCAAACTTAAAGATAGCGACTTAGTCTCCTTACAACCCCTACATACCAATAATACCACACGAGGCCACATAACAATACTCATACTAAAATGTCGACCTGAACCTCATGTGTCAACGTCGGTTATCTGCATAAAGCTTCTGTTGACTCTGAGCTTACTAATAATCTTTCCTGGATAAACTTCGCCTTATCCGGCCATTGAATCAAGTGCGGACCAAATAAGCGAACCTCGTCGTCGAACCAACCAACAGGAGATCTACACTTTCTTACATACAAGGCCTCATACGGGGCCATCCAAATCTGGAAGGGTATCATTTATCAAGCGTAACTCAACAAGAGGCAAATAATTCTCCGCTAACTCGAATCAATAACATCGGCCCAACCTATCCTCGAGTTCTGGATAGTACGATCTGCTGCCGTCGATGAGGGTGTAATGCAACACTTGAGACTCATGGTGCCCTAATCCGCCGAAAAACCTCCGAAGTTATCGTGTAGAGCTCATATATGCGACATCATAAACGTAGGAACCCCGTGCAGTCTCACAATCTCCCTGCTATATAAGTTAGCATAAACCTCAGCCGAGTAAGTGGTCCCAATCTGGAAGAACACGGCTGGTTTCGCCAGCCTATTTACTATGACCCCCAGGGAGTCGCACTTCCTCTAAGTACAATTCCACCCTGTAACAAGATCCATATTAATTACCTCTCATAACTAAGTCGGGATCTACATCGCCTGCAATAGCCCACTGGGCTTCTGGGGTTCAACCTTGACCTGCTACTAATTCAGACATTAAGTAACAACTCTGCTACGTCCCTTTTCAGGCCATCTTACCAATACATACATCTGAGTTCACGACACAACTTAGTCAACCCCGAACAATTTGAGTAATAAGCACTGCGTGCCTCCCCTAAAACCTGCTGACAAGTCTTGCAGCACCGGGTACACACAATCTATCCTCATATCACAGCACCCCATCAGGTGCTACTCAAACATGCTGTTATCTTCTCGGAGAGCCGTATCTCGATACCGTATCATAACTAGACCCTCATATTGTCGCCTCTTTACCTCCTCAACGACGAAAGACTCGGCAACCTCTCGGATCTAAACATCATTAACCTTGTAGACAAAACAATCGAACCCACAGCTCGATGGTGATGAATCTTCGCGACCGCGTCTGCCTATCTGGTTGTCCATCGATGGACTACCCATAGATCCGCGACTAAGAGTTATGCATGGCAGTCTCGGCTTCCCCGGGCGGTATAGGATATTAATATCACAATCCTTCAGTAACTCTAACCGTCACTGCCATGAAATTCGGTTGCCTGCATGCGAAGATATACAGGAGGCTCTTGTGATCTGCACAAATATCCACATGGAGTCTATATGAAAGCCTCCAAATCTCGAGATACGATTAGCTGCCAACTCTAAATCGTGAGTGGCGTAATTTCCTTTCATGCTTCCCTAACCGCCGGGAAACATAGGCTCTAACCTTATTGTGTTGCGTCAGAACACGACCTAGCCCAACACCCAACGTGTTACAATAATAACCTAACCCTCTAGTCTCGGGAGGGGTTAGAAGCGTAGTCGTGGTCAACTTATCTTCCAATAACTGGAAGCCTTTCTCATACTTGCGAAATATTCAGCATCCTTAATCTTAATTATGGTTCCTGTTTCCCTTCCTCTGTTGCAACCAAACTTGATAACAACTTAGATTTGATTCCTTTGCTTGCCTCATGGCTAAGACTTCCTGTCAATCACAATTTTTAGGGGAGATTTCCTTGATCTCGTCAAGTAGTAACCCGATTATTTCCTCCCAGCTCGTAGAGCTTATAGTCAGGTGCTCAACCTCAATTCACGGTATTACATAATCCCATGACTTGTCAAGATTTCTTATCGTTGAGTGTCTACTCGTCTTTTCTTTATAAGTTATTTCTAGTTGTCACGGGTCCCTTTCCCCGTATCTCCATACTATCATACCGTCGGTTCGGATGCTACCGCTTCCTCGAGTGTTCTTACTGCCCATTAATTACTAATGGTCTTTACACTAGTCCGGGGTAATCATATCTCGTGCAACTTACATAACCATAGTTGTATTCTCTTTTATCATTCTGGTCATAATCCTTCCTTATGCTTATTATTAGAAAAAGTATTTCTATCTTGATTCATAATCGTACAGTTTCATACATGCGTACTACCTACATTTACATTCTTACGATACTTCCTCGACCATTTCGTAACGTCGTTCCTAAGTACCTCAACACACTACTTTTCCCGTGGTTATCTAAAACTGTAACCTATGGCATGGCAATACCGATAACCTTACCAGTCTCATATCCTTCGTCTCACAACATGGGTACATATAACCCCATAAAACGTAAAACTATCCTTTTACGTGGGGGAGAGAACTTATCTCCCGTAAATAAACTTTCCTTGGAGTCACAACCCTAATCAGAGGGTCCTCTTATAATCGTATAGATTTTCAAAACCTACCAAAAATGTCTTCTGTTTTCCGCAAGCAACACTCGTACTTAACTTTTTCTTGCTTGCGCGCTTTCCTGAAATTATCCGGAAGGTCGTGGCTCTGACCGCCACACTAAACCAACTCCCAGTACCTCCAAGGGCACTTAACATAAACTCCTTCAATTTCGAGTATTACTTACTTTCGGCATTAATCTAACTCAAATGAACAAGTCACACAGACTTATTAAAATCGACTATGTCAAAGAAGGAGGATAATTCAGTTACAACCACTTCCTTCCTTTCCACTCGATAACGAGTTTCTTTGGAAGCGTACCGAACCAATCTCTCTCTGCGGTAAGTTGGCATAACAAGAGGCCAACTAACGTACTCATAATGACCTCAGTGCATGTGTATCTCTACTAGGTGCGCTGGGTTCCGTATCGTATCGTTATCGGGCAATTATTATACACCCGCTCAGCTACCACCCATCACTCACGGGTGTAGTTACCTCTAAAGGTTCTCATGGATTCAGACTCTATCTTTTACACTTGGTTGCTCCCTTTCTTACCGGTCGTACTCTTTTCCGTACTTCCAAACTTATTCTAGCTTACGTACATAACTTCCATAATAAAGCTGCTCCAATCTTTGGAGTTACTAAATTAAACAATATAAGGCCATTTCCGGCTCTCATAACCTGGTTCCGGTGGAATGCGTCCACGAACCCATAAAACGATTAACTAGACTTGGGCACTGCACCCTCGTGACCCTGTCACGTAGCTGGAGTACTACCAACAGATCTCATTCCATTACAGGCTATGGGGCGACCCTTAATAGGTCCTCGGCAGGCTTCGTCGTCTTAACTCTTATTCTTGATGCGACTTAAATTTTTACTACGAGAAGGCCTTATATACCTAAGGTCTCGGCGATTATCAATATTCTTAGGCTCGCAATTTCCATGCTCCAAGCCTACCTTATCAGTTCCCGTGAGTCTGATAATAACGGTAATCCCATAATCGTGTTGTCTTGATCATAGCAACCATATTTACTCCATACGGATCTCACCCGTACCATTCTCTTAATCATACTATGTAGATTAATATATTAACATAGTCTTTGTTACACCCCGTAAGTCCAGGACATGTATAAGATAATGTAAGTAAGGAACACAAGACTTGAAAAGGGTACGAAAGGAAGAATTGTTTTTCCGACGGAAAATCTTCTGAACGTCGGAAAGGAGAAATGTTCGTTGAGGAGAATTGGATTCTCAAAATGCATTAATTGAAGAAGTATGGAGCTTATTATCATTATGGAAATTTATTTTTTTACGGATTTGGTCACGTGGGGCCCACGAGGGTTGCGGAATTTTATGGACGAATGGGAGGGCGACACGTGGCACCCCTCCCCTACATGACTTGGACGAAATATTTAAGGGTAAAATGGTCATTGACCATTGAAGATGAACAAAGTCTTGCTATCTTGAGATTGTTGACCAAGTCAACTTGCCACTTGGATTATTATTTAATGCCCTTCATCCTAGCCACACATTTGTTGATATCTTGACCCTCCATTGTGTTTTATTTAGTACCCTAGTGCAAGACAAGTCTTCACACTTGGCGGGTTAGATTCCGGGGCATGTGACCAGGAGGCGGGTTAGATTCCCGGATTTGTTTGTATTACCCCATGGTCATGCTTATACGATGTGGGATTCCGGGGCATGCGACCACGTGGGATATTGTTATTCCATGGATTAGCCCTCCATGAGATTTAGTGACGCATGATGGACTGGTAGAGAGCTTTCGTACTTGCCCCGGTCAGTGGCTGTCGTAGGATGGACTGGTAGATAGCTTTCGTACTTGCCCTCGATTATTGCCGCGATTTGGTAGTGAGCTCAGATAGATAACTTTCGCACTTGCCGGTCATATCTCGTGATGACGGATGGATCTGTAGTTAGCTTTCATACTTGCCCGATCGATTGATAGCCGTGAATCTGTAGTTGGCTTTCGTACTTGCCGTCCGGTTTATGATGCAGTGAATCACGTGGTTCGTTTTCTACTTGCGTCTGATTTTATGACACGAGTGGGACTTGGTGTTCATGTATGCTTATACAGTGTTATATTATATCATGGATCGCGGTGAGGAAGGATTCCACGCATGATTGATATTATGGCGTGAGACCCATAGTTATATTTGAGTAGTGACTTTGAGAGCATCGTCCACGACTTGATATATTGCTATGTATTATGTCTGTAGTTCGGCTATCATACATGTCTCTGTTTTGTATAGATTATGATTTTATTCTGATATTTTCATTTCACATACTTGGTACATTCTTTCTTGACCTCCTTGAAGCTGCGTTACATCCGCAGTCTAGTGCGATTTGGTGATCTGCAGTGTAGGACCACCTCGAGCTTTGGATAGCTCCATCATTCGAGTTTATCTTTTTGGTATAGATCCTTGATCTGAGCTTTTATGCGATTATGGGCGGGGCCTTGTCGTCATATTTCATAAAAAGCGTAGAGTGCGTATTCATATGTGGATTGGACTCAGTGCATTGTAGTGTATTTTGATTATGTATATTATATGGCGACCTTGTCGGCTTTGCCGCTTATACGTCGTTGGTTTAAAAGAAAATGAGGCGTTATTTAAGTTCTGCGATTTATTTGTGTCGATGCGGTAGAAGGTGCCGGGTAGGGCACGATCATGGGCCGAGGTTGGGGTGTGAGTGGTATCGAGCGATCGATCCTCGGAATGTCTGACCGTGTCTAGTAGAGTCTTGATTATCCCGGTGTGTTGCGCGCCCCATGTGAGGCTGAGGACATTTAGGAGTTGGTTTCTATTCTTTTCACTCTGAGATCGTGCCATAGAGCTGTGTTATTAAGATAATTCCTCTCTGGCGTATTATTATGTTACAGCTATGCCTCCAAGGAGGGCGACAGTCGCCCAGAAGGGCAAAGGAGTAACAGGAGCTACCAGTCAGACTCAGAGAGTTGATAGGGCTTATGCCCAGGGTATGCCGGATATTATGCCACATTCGGCGAGTTCTTCTACGCCAGGTTTTGAGGCCCCAGCACCAGAGCCTCCAGTTTCTCAGTTAGGAGAAGACTATAGGGTCATGAGGGAAGCAGTTATGTTATTAACCAAGATAGCGGTGCTACAGTTTCATCAGTAGGAGGTTATTCGGCGATGCATACAGTGTACGGATGGTAGAGGGCCACGGGAATCGGCGTAAAGGGCTAGACCGTTTGGTTATCGGTGAGTTCTTGGGCGGCGGCCTCGGCGAGTGAGATATTCATCGACCTACCTGTACAAACCCCCGCAACTCACAGGTGGGATATTGGACTCCACAAGGTATTTAGGAGTCGGTCCAAGCTCCAGGGGTCGAAGATCTCAGAGGAGCAGAGGATTTTCTCAGTCGTGGCCACTTTTTCCTCAGTGTTTCTGATATAGTAAGCTTCATATGGGGAAATGTCGTTATGGCACAAGTGTTTGTTTTTATTGTGGCTGTCCGGGCCATATAGTGAGGGTGTGTCCTTTTAGAAAGAGCACCGGTGAGGTGGCTCAGCCTATGAGGCCGATGGTTGATTCCCTTTCCTCCACAGTTGTGCGCCCTCCAGTGCAGGGTGTTCAGATGTCAGCCAGCCGTGGTAGAGGTCAGGGTGGAGTTCATAGTTCTGGCGGTCCTTCAAACTGCACAGATAACGTGACTATTGGATAGGATCAGGAGGCAACATCGTATGGGGTTCCAGGTATATTTCAATTCTTTTGAATCATACGTGCATTGATAGATTCAGATTTTACCCTAGCGTATATGTTTTCCCTTTATTGCTAGTAGTTGTAAAGTGATAGTACCCCCAGAGGTAGGAATACTTTGATTAGTAAAGTGAAAAGTTAAGAATGTTAACAAGAATGGTAAGTGAACTGAGACTATAGTTGTGTAGAGTTCACAAGTTGTAGTTACCCCATAATAAGTGTAAGACCAATAGGGAAGAATGTACAGTAGAAATACTTCGGCCTATATGACGAACCTCTTTTGAATAAGGGGATAGGGTAAGAAGTACCTTGAGATATGAGAGAGATTTATTTCAGACTAAGAATGAGAAGTTAAGTATGACGATGGGTCTGGTTTATGGACTCATTTCAGGTCAACCGGTAGTATGGAATGGGGTGATGTTAGTTGGTAATGGTCCCGCTATGTGATAGTGTCACGAGGATGCAAGGCCCAAGTCTAGTTAATCGTTGTACGAGTTCGTGGACGCGTTCCACCGGAACCAGGTCGTGATGGGAGAGAAGAGCCTTAACGGGAATGCAAGTAGTATATGGCCAAGTTTGAATAGTAACTCCAGGATCGGAGAACAGAACCAATAGTTGAAATTTTGTACGTATTTTAAATAAGTTTAGAAGTACGAGAAAGTATGACAAGTAAGAAAAGAAAGGAACCTCTAAGGATCCCGTGTTTGAGAAGACTGTAACCTTCGAGTATTGTGAGAAGGGACCACGGACGGAAGGTCCATTGTTATGTCTACCTATGTTATGTGGTGGCCATGTGTGGCATTGTTGGTCTTGTAGAGTATTGATTGATAGGCATAGTAAGGAGACTACGCTAGAGTTTGTATAGCTTGACAACCTACTAAGAACATTCGGGGATGAATGTTTCTAAGGGGGGAAGAATGTTACACCCCGTAAGTCCAGGACATGTATAAGAGAATGTACGTAAGGAATCAAGACATGAAAATTGGTACGAAAGGAAGAATTATTCTTCCGACGGAAAATCTTCCGAACGTCGGAAAGGAAAAATGTTCGTTGTTGAGAATTGGATTCTCAAAATGTATTATTTGAAGAGTATGGAACTTATTAACATTATGGAGATTTATTTTTACGGATTTGGTCATGTGGGGCCCACCCGAGGAATTTTACGTTTTGTGGGGCCCACGAGGGTTACGAAATTTTATGGACGAATGGAAGGGTGACACGTGGCACCCCCCACATGGTCTTGGACGAAATATTTCAAGGGTAAAATGGTCATTGACCATGGTAGATGAACAAGTCTTCAAAGCTTGAGATTGTTGACTTGTCAACTTGTCCACTTGGCTAGTTATCCAAGTGTTCTTCATCCTAGTCACACATATGTTGATATCTTGACCCTCCATTGTGTTATATATACACTACACTAGTGCAAGACTAGTCTTCAACACTTAGAAAATTTCACAACATTTTCTTGTTGCTAAAGTTGCTCTCGGGTTCTCCCTCAAATCCACACAAAAAATTTGTAGTTTTGATCCATTATTCACAAGACTTAAACCCAAGGTCCCTAAGGGTATTGTAAGGATATCTCAATAGAAATATTTCGGAAAAACGACATGTTCACGTTAGTCGCAAGGCGAAAACCTAAGTCGTTTTCACAAGTTTGGATTGGAAATGGAAGAGAAGTTGGTTGTGAACTTCTAAAGGCTTCAAATATCGGATTGGAGCGTAAAGGAAATGAGCTAAGAATTGCTAAGGAGCGACTTTGAATCTTGGAAATTTTAAGGGCTTGTAAAGGTATAAATCTTGTCGTTTTAGCAATTAAAGTTTACTTATCATTGTAGCTATGGATGTTAGCAAGCATGAGGTATATATTATGAAGTTTGATAAGTGTATTGGCTATTGGAACCTAATCCGAAAACTAGTATGTTTAGCCCTTAAGATTACAATTCAAGTTTATTATTAGTTTAAGTCATCGCATGTTGTATAAAGAAGGAAATTATAGTTGTTAAAGATTGTTTATGACTATATAACATGTTAGACCTAAGAACTTGGATTGAAAAAGATTTGGACATGACTTGTGTTGTTGTATATGATGGCCGAGAATGGTTTTGGTTATTAAACTACTTCGTATGAATTGTGGGGCAGAATTTTACACGTATTGTAAGGCGTGTAATCCCCTTTGTTGGTTGATGCATTGAGCCTTAAATGTGGCATGTTGGTTATTGATTATCGGACCTTGAAAAAGGTGGAAAAGTATGTAGAAACAAAGGAGGTGCTGCCCGATTTTCCGTAGAATAAGAGACCGTATACTTAGTATTATTCTATATTAGAAAATAGAAATTGATAGTCATGTTGTGACCATTATAGGTTGACAATTCTACGTGCGGCGTATTCGACTTAGCTTGTGGATTAAGCCGAAAAGGTATGTGAACCGTCTCCTCTTCTTCTAGCATGATTCCTTATGGTAAAGTAAGTAAATCCTACTCCTTAAATGATCCACTCCTTGTTTGTACTTGGATTGCCTAATATATAAGTTGTTCTATATACTTCCTTGTTTGTACTTGGATTGCCTAATATAGAAGTTGTTCTATATACTTCCTTGATGTACTTTGGATGTTTAAATTGGAAGTTGTTATAATCCATTACCTTGATGAAGTTTGAATTTTCAAAAGTGAAAGTATTTTACTTGAAGTACATAGAGTCTTGAAAAGGGAAGTAGTTTCCAAATCTTTTGGATAGTGCCTTAGTTTCAAAACCTAAAGGTTGTTATAACGGCTTTAGGGGAGTCAAAGGAGTGATTTACTTAATTGATTTAAAAGAGGAGAAATGACATGATTTAAGAGAAGTGACTTGTTTTAAAGGTGTGAGTTACTTGAGATTTAAAAGTGTAAGCTACTTGATTTCTAAAGTTAAGAAACTTGATTCCTAAAGATTAAGAGACTTGAAGTATTTTGAAAGTTAAGAAACTTGAGTTGAAAGTATGTGATACTTGGTTTTAAAAGTATAAGTCTCTTGGTTATAAAAAGAATGAATTTGTCTAAAAACTATAAAGGGTTATAACGGCTTTATGGGAAGTTGGTTATAACGGCTTTATGGAAGGTTAAGAAAGTTGTCTATTTTGATTGATAGTGCAGGTTGCCTAGGTTGTGAAATTAGAAGTTACTTCATTTCAAGTCTTGAAATGAATTTCTAAAGATGTAGTAACTTAGTTTGAAAAATAGACATGCCTTGATACTACGGGTGTTAGTATCTTGGGGTTTTATATAAAAATGAGTCTTTTGAAAAGAATGGAAGTACGTAGTACTTAGGGTTAAAATCCCGGATTTTTATATAAAACGTAAGTGCCTTGAGTTTATAAAATGAAAGTCTAATGATTTTATGAACTTGCCTATGTGTGTTGGTGATAGCCTTTGAGTGTAAGTATTATATTTTTACGCTGTCGCGACTCTCGGTTGGAGGGCCGACTGTCTTGTTGTAAGTTTACTTGGACGTACCGACGGTGATGTGGGATTCCACGGGTATGCTTCCATTATGATTGATCCTTGGACATGCTTATACGATGTGGGATTCCGGGGCATGCGACCAGGATGCGGGTTAGATTCCCGGATTATTTGTATTACTCCTTGGACATGCTTATACGATGTGGGATTCCGGGGCATGTGACCAGGAGGCGGGTTAGATTCCCGGATTTGTTTGTATTACCCCATGGTCATGCTTATACGATGTGGGATTCGGCGTGCGACCACGTGGGATATTGTTATTCCACGGATTAGACCTCCATGAGATTTAGTGGCAGACGGATCGGTAGTAGAAACCGTACTTGCCCGGTCGATGGTCGTAGGATGGGTAGTAGATAGCTTTCGTACTTTCCCCGTCGATTCTATTACGCTTTGGTATGGTAGGCTCGGTAGATAGCTTTCGCACTTGCCCGGCCATATCTCGTGGCAATAGTGGATCGGTAGTTAGCTGCATTTGCCCGATCGATTGATGACGCAGTGTGATCCGTAGTTGGCTTTCGTACTTGCCCCGGTCAGTTTTATGATGCAAGCTGGATCTGGTGGTTCGTTTTCCTACTTGGCCCGTACAGTTTTTATGACACATGTGGGACTTGGTGTTCATGTATGCTTATCTGGTATTATATTATATCATGGACTGCCGACAGTGAGGAAGGATTCCACGGGCATGATTGATATTATGGGCGTGAGAACCATAGTTATATTTGAGTAGTGACTTTGAGAGCATGCGTCCCTGACTTGATATGACTGCTTATGTATTGTGTACTGTAGTTCGGCTATCATACATGTCTCCTGTTTTGTATAGACTGTTATGATTTCATTCTGATATTTTCGATTTCACATACTTGGTACATTCTTCGTCTCGACCTCGCCGGGCCGCGTTCATCCGCATGTCTAGGTACGCAGCTTGGTGATCTGCAGTGTGGACCGCCGAGTTTTTGGATAGCTCCATCTGTTCAGGAGTTTATCTTTTTGGTATAGATCCTTCAGTACAGGCTTTTGTACAGTTATGGGTATGGCGGGGCCTTGTCCCGTCATAGTTCAGTAAAACTCTTATAGGTCTGTATTCATATGTGGGATTGGACTCGTGTACAGTGTAGTGTCTTTTGATTATGTATATTTTATGGCAGCCTTGTCGTCTTTGCCCTTGTACATACGTTGGTTTAAAAAGAAAATGAGGTGTTATTTAAGTTTCGCGATTTACTTATGTTAGTCAGGTAGAAGGGTGCCTGTAGGCACCATCCACGGTCCGGCGTGACAGTAGTATCGAGCGATCGGTCCTCGTAATGTCTACAGACCGTGTCTACTAGAGTCTTGATTATCGGTGTGTTGCGCGCCACACCCATAAACAGGAGGCTACAGGACATTTAGGACTTGGTTTCTATTCTTCTCACTCTGAGATCGTGCCATTGAGCTGTGTTATTAAGATAATTCCTCTCTGACGTATTATTATGTTACAGCTATGCCTCAGGAGGCGCGATCGCCTGTAGGAAAAGGAGTAGCAGGAGCTACCAGTCAGACTCAGAGAGTTGATAGGGCTTATGCCCAGGGTATGCCGGATATTGTGCCGCAGTCGACGTGTTCTTCTGCGCCAGGTTTTGAGGCCCCAGCACCAGATCCTCCAATTTCTCAGTTAGGAGAATACTATAGGGTCATGAGGGAAGCAGTTATGTTATTAACCAAGATAGCGGTGCTACAGTTTCATCAGCATGAGGTTATTCTGCCAGTACAGACAGGTGTACAGATGGTAGAGGGCCAACGTCGGAATCAGCGTTAGAGGGCTAGACCGGTTGGTTATCCCGGTGAGTTCTTGGACGAGCAGCCTCAGCAACGAGTGAGATATTCGTCCCAGCCTACCCTGTACATACCCCCGCAGCTCACAGGTGGGATATTGGACTCCACAAGGTATTTAGGAGCCGGCCCAAGCTCCAGGGGTCGAAGTTCTTAGAGGAGCAGAGGATTTTCTCAGTCGAGGCCACTTTTTCCTCAGTGTTTCCGATGTAGTAAGCGTCATATGGGGAAATGCCGTTATGGCACAGGTGTTTGTTTTTATTGTGGCCGTTCGGGCCATATACTGAGGGTGTGTCCTTTTAGAAAGAGCACCGGTAAGGTGGCTCAGCTTATGAGGCCGATGGTTGATTCCCTTTCCTCTACAGTTGTGCTTCGCCCAGGGCAGGGTGTTCAGATGTCAGCCAGCCGTGGTAGAGGTCAGGGTGGAGTTCATAGTTCTGGCTGTCCTTCGAACCGCATAGATGACGTGACTACTGGACAGGATCAGGAGGTAACATCGCATGGGGTTACAGGTATATTTCGATTCTTTTGAATCATATGTGCATTGATAGATTCAGATTTTACCCTAGCGTATATGTTTTCCCTTTATTGCTAGTAGTTGAAAAGTGATAGTACCCCCAGAGGTAGGAATACTTTGATTAGTAAAGTGAAAAGTTAAGAATGTTGACAAGAATGGTAAGTGAACTAAGACTATAGTTGTGTAGAGTTCACAAGATGTAGTTACCCCATAATAAGTGTAAGACCGATAGGGAAGAATGTACAGTAGAAATATTTCGGCCTATGTGACGAACCTCTAGTGAATAAGGGGATAGGGTAAGAAGTACCTTGAGATAAGAGAGAGATTTATTTCAGACTAAGAATGAGAAGTTAAGTATGACTATGGGTCGGGTTATGGACTCATTTCGGGTCAACCGCTTGTATGGAATGGGGTGATGTCAGTTGGTAATGGTCCCGCTATGTGATAGGGTCACGAGGATGCAAGGCCCACATCTAGTTAATCGTTGTACGATTTCGTGGACGCGTTCCACCGGAACCAGGTCGTGATGGGAGAGAAGAGCCTTAACGGGAATGCAAGTAGTATATGGCCAAGTTTGATTAGTAACTCCATGGATCGGAGAACAGAACCAATAGTTGAAATTTTGTACGTATTTTAAATAAGTTTAGAAGTACGAGAAAGTATGACAAGTAAGAAAAGAAAGGAACCTCTAAGAATCCCGTGTTTGAGAAGGCTGTAACCTTCGAGTATTGTGAGAAGGGACCACGGACGGAAGGTCCATTGTTATGTCTACGTATGTTATGTGGTGGCCATGTGTCACGACCAGTTCCCGGGCCCGTGACTGGTGCCTTACCCGGGCACCCAAGTAGACATACATCAGAGTAACCAGCGGAATATAAACTTGCAAACATGAAACAGTGTAAAATAAGAACGATCCCATCCAAAGAAAAGTTGCCTTTCGCATGTATATAAATACCAAAAGTGAGCAATTACATCCCAACTTTACAATGTACTCTGCACTTCTAAGAAGGTGTAAACACTATGACGGACAGGGCCCGTCATACTCTGAATGTACAAAACATCTACAACACCAGGAGAACTGTAAAAGTCGAGCCTCCGGAGAAATGGAGCTCCTGACACCTGAGTAAAAGATCCTAAGAATGAGGATCCACCATCTGCTTTCCATTACCTGCGGCATGAACGCAGCCCCCCGAAGGAGGTCAGTACAACAGGTACCAAGTATGTGAAACTGTAAAGTATTGATATATAATTATAACATTTTAAAACCAATTCACAAATATGTACGAAACAACAAGTTAAGCATACATAGTACATCATAAACAAGAGCAAAAATAGATATAATGTAACTGGTCTTTTCTAGGCCGCTAATGATCGAAGCAAGGCCAATCGCCCATAGTATCATTATGCGAGCCTAATCCTGGAACTCCCGCAGTCCGCATAGGCCCCCTAGGCCCGCATGAGGTATTCTCGCATCGGGGTAGCTAACCCGGCATCGCCCCGACTCCGCAGATCGCATGGCCACATAGACCGCATGAGGTATTCTCGCATCGGCGTAACACACGAGTGATCATCCCGAACTCCGCGACTCCACATAGGTCCTATGGACCAAAGATGAGGTATTCCTCGCATCGGGGGCGGCTAACCCACGGCATCGTAACAAGTCAGGAGGGTGAGTGATATAATACTAACACAACGGCTTATCGTTAAACAACATAAGCACAACAAGAATAACCTCCTTACACAAACGTCACAAGATACTAACACACGTAGCATCATAACATGTTTATCAAACCAACTTACCATACCTTCAAACATCATTTCAAGCATTTGATAAACAAATAATTAAACCGTTTCTTATCTTTCTTAAGTCGTTATAGCTAACTTCTCATAAAGCTAGTATAACACTTAAACTTTTTATGAAAACCAAGTATTACTTTTCTTCCAAAATGATTCATAACTCTTTTTAAAATATTCAAGATTCTTATTAATTAGAACTCAAGTCCAAAGACGTCAAAGTAAAGCCAAATTTAGTTTAACACACGTACGTCTACCGTACTATATATATTTCACAAATATCATGCTCAAAGGGATAGGAAAAATCACATACCTCCTCGGCTAAATCCACTTGCCAAGTCGGATATGTCGCGCGTAGAGTGTCAACCTATAATAGCCAAAACACGCCTATCAACTTCTAGTTCTACGTAGAATTCTTTTAAGTAAGATTTTTTATTCTACGAAAAATTGGGCAGCACTTCCCCCGTTTCTACTCACTTTTCCATCTCTTTCAAGGCCCGATAACCGTATTTAACATACTATATTTAAGGTGCAATAATTCCGAATTTTAAAGAAGGGGATCACACGCCCAAACGGAACGCGATTAACAATCTTCCCCTTAACAACAACAATAATTAAAGAAGGGGATCACACGCCCAAACGGAACGCGATTAACAATCTTCCCCTAAACAACAACAATAAATACAGTCCTTAAGTTGGGGTCCTTGGCCAACTTTTACAATTTTACTTATCCAATTACTTCATTAGTCTTCCAACTTATATTCCAATCTTTATATAAGTTATAGTTTCTTTGTTGTTAACTTCTTAGTAAGTAATGGATACATTTTTACCATTTTAATGGCTAATATGCCAATTCTCCTTTTAACATCTTAACAAGATCCAAATCTTTCCTTATATCTCATACTCCATAATATACTTCCAATATATGTATAATATCCAATATACATAATAATCAACTTCACAAAGAGGTTAAGGTTCATTACCTCAATTTAGCCCAAAAATATCCAAGAACTTAAAGTCGTTCCTAAGCAAGTTTTAGCTCCAAATCTTTGTGTTCCAAACCACCACAAGTCACCTTTAGAAGTTCCTAACCAACTTCTATTCAAGAATTAACTCCAAAAAGTGAAGAACACTAAGGCTCCATTTTTGGCATGCTCTCGGCCAAGGGGGAAATTTTGAGGCTAGGGTGTGAAATCTTGTCTAACTCTTGGTTACTAATCTTCCTAATATATTAAGGAAGAACACTTAGAACTTTAGGAATTTTTGTACAACACTAGGTTAAGGGGAGGGGTGTTCGACGAGAGCAAGAAGAGAGGAAGGGAGAGGGAAATTATTTTCAAGTCTTGAAATATTCTAAGTGTGGAAGATTTTCATCAACTAGAGGTGTTTATATAGGACAACCAAGGGTTAGGATTGAAACATGTGTATGGTATAGATTGAGGACATGTGTATGTGTGGGTCCCTTTGTCCACCACCTCACAAATACCATGCAAGACTTTTGGCCACTTGTCTTGCCCACTAACTTGCAAAAAAACCGTCCACTATGCCATGCAAATGCCATGCAAGACTTTGGCCACTTGTCTTGCCCACTAGTATTGAAAAACGTCCACCCATGTCCACTTGGGGTGACACATGTCGCCCTCCTATTGGTCCAAAATATTTATCTCTCGGAAAAATTTCATAATTGGAAAAAAAAATATTGAAAACGTAAAATTTCCTTCACAAGTTCTAATATTTTCCGTCGGAAAACAATTCTTTCATTCTTACCCTAAATAGGGTTTATACATTCGTACGTACGTCCTTACATACATACTCCGGAACTACGGGGTATAACATTACCTCCCCCTTAGAAACATTCGTCCCGAATGTTCCTCCTAGATTCGATTAACTCAGATAACGACATAGTCCCTCATAACTTGAACAATTTGCAAAATGCCACATATGGCCACAATAGAACACTTAAGTACATATGACAATTAAAATTAACCAAAGAGGAAAGTGAGTTACGGAGGTGTGGGGAATAAGTGAGGATACTTCGCCTCATGTCCTCCTCCGCTTCCCACGTCATCTCCTCTCTGTTCTCGTTCCGCCATAAGACCTTGACGGAAGCCACATCCTTTGTCCGCAGTCGCCTAACCTGACTTTCGAGTATCGCTATGGGAATCTCTTCATACGATAACCCCTCTGTCACCTGGACATCATCAATCGGGTGCACTCTAGACGGATCTCCGATACATCTCCTCAGCATAGAAACATGAAAATCGATGTCGCCTCCGGATAGGACGGCAGATCCAACTCATAGGCAACTTTGCCTACCTACGGACAACTGATAAGGCCCAATGTACCTTGGTGAGCTTTCCTTTCTTCCCAAACCTCATCACACCCTTCATGGGTGACACCTTCAGGAAAACCCAATCAGCAACCTCAAACTCCAAATGTCGACGCCGATGATCTGCATACGACTTATGTCGACTCTGAGCTGTCAATAACCGCTCCTGGATAAGCTTCACCTTATCCACCGCCTGCTGAACCAAGTCTGGCCCGACTAACTGCACCTCACCCACATCAAACCAGCCTATCGGTGACCTGCACTTCCTCCCATATAAGGCCTCATAAGGCGCCATCTGGATACTGGAGTGGTAGCTGTTGTTATACGCAAACTCTACTAGCGGCAAATGATCCTCCCAGCTACCCCTGAAATCAATAACACAGGCTCGCAGCATATCCTCGTTGTGCGGATAGTACGCTCTGCTGTCGTCGGTCGAGGATGGAATGCAGATCGAGGCTCACCGCATCCCTAATCCCTTCCGAAAGACCTCGAAGTTAGCCAGAATCGCTTCTCATCCGATATCATAGATATAGGGACCCCATGCAGTCTCACGATCTCTCGGATGTAAAGTCTAGCGTAATTCTCGACCGAAAAAGTCGTCCTGACGGGAAGAAAGTGGGCGGATTTCGTCAGCCTGTCGACGATAACCCAGATGGAATAATGCTTCCTCTGAGTGCGAGGTAACCCTGTAATAAAGTCCATATTGATCACCTCCCACTTCCATGTCGGAATCTCTATAGCCTGCAGCAACCCACCAGGCCTCTGGTGCTCCACCTTGACCTGTTGACAACTCGGGCACTGAGCAATAAACTCTGCAACGTACCTCTTCAGGCCGTCCCACCAATACACAGATCTGAGGTCGTGGTACATCTTTGTCGACCCCGGATGGATAGAGTAACGCGCGTTGTGTGCTTCCCCTAGAACTCGTCAAGTCCCGCAATATCCGAACACACAACCTGCCCTCAAACCTTAGCACCCCATCAGGTGCTACCTCAAAAGGACCCTTCCCCTCACGAAGAGTCGTATCTCGATATCGTGTCATAATCGGATCCTCATATTGTCGCCTCTTCACCTCCTCGAACCCGAACCCCATTATTATCAGAATCAATCAATCGGACTCCAAGGCTCGCTAGCTGATGTAACTCGCGGACCATGCCCCTCCTCTCTGGTTGCACATCTGATAGACTACCCATCGACCTACGACTAAGGGCATCTGCCACTACATTGGCCTTTCCTGGGTGGTATAGGATATCGACATCATACTCCTTGAGTAGCTCTAACCACCGCCTGCTGCAAGTTCACTCCTCCGTCAAGATATCAAGGCTCTTGTGGTTCGTGTAAATATCCACATGAACTCCATACAAATAATGTCTCGGATCTTCAAGGCGTGAATCATCCGCCAACTCTAAGTCATGTGTGGGGTAGTTCTTCTCATGCTTCTGAGTGAAATCGAGATGCGTAGTTATAACCTTGCCCCGCCGATCAACACACATCCAAGCCCGATGCCCGACGCATCACAATAAACCACATAGCCGTCGACTCTCTCGAAGAGTAAGAACTGGGCGTCGCCAACCTCTCTCGATGAATCGAAGCCCTCCTCACAAGCATCCGCCCGAATCTTAGCCGCTTCGAGTCAGCTTGGTCAAAGTGCGAAATAGAAGCAAACTTCTCCACAAACCTCCAGTAACCCGCAGGTCCAAAAGCTGCGCACTGCTGCGGGTAGTAGGTCTAGGCCAACTCGATCGCTTCAATCTTTGCCGATCCACCCGAATACCATCGGCCCGGCAATGTTCCCAGAATGCCACCGGCCAACCAAAACTCACACTTCAAAACTTGGCATACAATGGCCGTCGGAGAACTCAAGACCGCCCTCAAATGCTCCGTATGCTCTGCTCGGCGAGAATAAATCAAGATGTTATCAATGAATACTATCACAAACGTATCCAAAATGGCTTGAAAACCCGGATCATCAAAACCATAATTACTGCAGGAGCATTGTACAAGCCGAAAGACATGACACTGAACTCATAGTGCTGCGTCGGGTTCGATTGCGATCTAGGGACATCTGTCTCCTAACTCGCACTGATGGTAACGGATCACAGTCTATCTTAGAGAAACACCTCGCACTTCGCAATCGGTCGAACAAGTCATCAATCACGGGAAGGGGTATTCGTTCTTAATAGTCACCTTGTTCACCGTCAGATCGACACACATGCGCAGCGCCCCATCCTTCTTCTTCACAAACAATACCGCGCTCCCGAGAAACACTAGGCTCGATAAAGCCTTCTCCAAAGAAATCTCTCGGTGGTCCTTCAACTCTCTTAATCGGCAGTGCCATCCTCGTATGGAATGGATATAAAGCGAGTGTCCGAAACACATTGATGCAAAACTCAATCTCCTCTCGTGAGGATACCCGAGGTCGTCGGAACACATCTAGGAACTCTCTCACTGAACCGGATCAAGGTCCGTATCTCGCCTCGTGATCAAATACTCGAATGAGATGGTAGATATACCCTTCGCACCATCTTCCCGGCCTTGAGGTAAGAAATAAACTTACCCTGGCGACACACGCTGTTCCTCCCACTGATAACCGCTCCCAGAAATCGAACCGCACCAACCTCCCAAAGTATACATTGGCGTAGCAAAGCTAACCAATCCATACCCATGATCACATCAAAATCGGTCATATCCAACTCTATCAAGTCGGCTGGGTCGACGATCGCGTATAGTCACGGGCAATCCTATATACCGCTCGGCTACCATCAATCCCCCATCGCGTAGCTACCTTAAAAGTGGTCTATGGACTCGTGCTCATTCTATCCTACTAACAATATGGGGAGATATATAGGACAAGGTAGAACCTGGATCTATCAAGGCATATACGTCACAACAAGAAACTGATAAAGTACCTGTGATGACATCCGGTGATGCCTTCTGATCCTGGCGGCTGGACATGGCATAAATACGGTTCTGAGGACCGCTGGAACTAGGACCCTTGCCACGACCTCTGCCGCGACATGCTGGCTCATGAGCACCGCCTCGGCGAGTAATCGTAGGAGATGAGACCGGCGAAATACCTCAGAGGCTAAACCTACCATCTGCGCCTGCCTGACGGTCCGCAGTGACCACTGGCCGCAAGTGTAACAAGCTCCGCAGAGTACCACAACTCCGTAATGGGATCTACCACATCGAACACACCGAGAGGAAGGTGGTCTCGATCGGTTAGCACCTGCTACCGAAGTCCAAGTCCGGGGCCTTGACACCGAATACCCCGCTGCCTCAAGATGGTGTAGAGTGCTCGAGATGGTTGCGGTGCAAATCTAGTCTGGCTTGAGGCCGCCCGCCAGAGCTACCAAAAGACCTGCTGTCTTGGCTTCTGCTGATATCGCTAACCCGGCTTTCTACGCTCACACCTGTGCATGAGCTCGCATGCGAGCAATGTCCATGCCGGTGAAGAGTTACACCAGCAATACTCTTCCAAGTAGTCATCAAGCCTGACGTGGCGGTGCACTCTCTCCATATTCGCCACTAACGCGGGACATACCGAGCCAACGAAGTCGAACTCCACGTTGTACTCCCGAGGCGCCTGCTCGCCAAGATCAAAAATGCTGCGTGCTCTCCATCTGCGGAGGCAAGAAGTGAGTGAAATGCCTCGAGAACTCGTCCCCAAACACCGGAGGCGCATGCTCCCGGGACAGCTCATGAATCAAACCATCATCGCAGATCACGCAGCCGATGTGAACCTAAGACCACCGACTCGGTCTCGAGCCTTGATCACTCATGATCACAGGCGTCGGATGAACTCCTGCGATCATCCTCGTGCCTCGACCCATGTAGAACTCGGCGGCACTCGTAAAGTCGAAGTCTCAAACTATCCGACCTCGGGTGAACCACGTACTCTGAACTGAATCGATGCATCAGCCTATCCTCGTGCCTCGCCACGACCAAGCACAATCGAGCCATCTCCTTGTAACCCATCTCATCCGCTCCGGTGTGGATCGAGGATCGTGTGTCTCGTGGCCTCGGTAGCCATCGTTGCGCTCTAAACCTGCGGGGCGGCGTCGTGGAACTTCGCCGTCTGGGTATCACCCGGGTAAAGGCGGGCACGGGCTCACGACCGACCCAGTGCGTGGATCGGTGCCTTACCGGGAACCCTAGTGATACAACATCGAGAAAATCAGCGAAATAAAACTTACACATGAAACAAGATATACAATGAGAAAATAGGCTAACCAAAACGGTCACCTTCTGCATATATATAAAAAGATTAAACCGAGCAGTTACCTCTCTTTTACAAACCCCGCCACACTTTGCAATTACTACAGACCTCTAAGAGTTTTATAACAACAACGACGGACAGGGCCACATACCCCAATGTAAAGTACAACGACAGGACTATACCAAAGATAAGCCTCGGAGAAATGGAGCTTCCCAAACGAACGTGATCCTATGAGCGAGGATCAACAATCGTGTACCTACCTGCGACATGAGCAGCCCGAAGGAGGTCGATTAACAGTACCAAGTATGTGAAATCGAAATATCGTAGAATGAAATCATAATAGTCTATATAAAATGTAAGACATATATGATAACAATTTACGATACACAATATGTAAGCATCATGTCAAGTCGTGACTTACGCCAAAGTCATCACTCAAATATAACCATAGGTCTCATGCCCACAATATCAATCATGCGTGGAATTCCTTCCTCACCGCCGATCCATGATATAAAAACACCAAGGAATACATGAACACCGTGTCCCACCGTGTCATAATAAAACCGTCACGGTAAGTACGAAGGCATAGTGACTACTAGAACCCACCGTACCAATGCTATAAAATCAGACACGAGGTCTTTCTAGACCGCCATGATCGGCGGGCCACTCGCCCTCAATATCAATGTGCGCCTAATCTGGAACTCCGCATCCGCATAGACCACCTAGGTCCGCATGAGGTATTCCTCGCATCGGGGGTAGCTAACCCTCAGCATCAACCTGGACTCCCGCAGACCGCATGAGGTATTCCTCGCATCGGCGTAACACATCCGGAGTGATCATCCTGGAACTCCCGCAGCTCTGCATAGGTCACACAGACCCGCATGAGGTATTCCTCGCGACGGTAATTAACCTCGGCAACATAACAAGTCAGGGGGGTATGTGATATAATACCAGTACGACGGGCTTGTCGTTAAACAACGTAAGCACAACAAGAATAACCCCCTTACACAACATCACAAGATACTAACACACGTAGCATCATAACATGTTCACTTTATCAAACCACCAAAAAAGTATTACAAGGCTATCACAGGAAAAACATAGGCAAGTTACTCACACAAGGTACTTTTATTTCATGTCAACAAATCCGGATTTTTAACCCTAAAGTACTACATACTTATATTCTTTTAAAAAGTACCATTTCTTTCACAAAAGTCACACGATACCCGTAGTATCAAAATAGAGCAACTATCTTTTTAGGTAAACCAAAACAATTTCCATACCGTCTTTTTAAACCAACTTAAGACAAAAGCATGCCTTCCTTTTAAATGAAAAACACTTCAAATTCTCAAGTCTCTCTCTTTTATAAATCAAGTCCTTACTTTGTAATTTTAAGAAACTCAAAACTTGTTTATTAATGATCTTATTAAAGCAGCCATGATCTAGGAAATGTAATACAATTTTGTCTTATCTTAGCTTCTATGCAGATGGAAGATTCTACTTGTTTTAAGTTAATTAATAGTCATTACCTTTTTCCTTTATTAACGCTGCATTGGCTTGTTCGATTTTCTTTCCCCTTTCCGAAATCAATATAACATTATTATTTAAAAACCAAGTACTCATTACTCATGAATGAGGTTTCACAACTTTCTACACAATTCAAGTTCTTCACATATTATATTAAGTCAAATATAAATCAAGTCTCTTATCTTTTAAAACCAATAACCCATTCTTTTACCTACATAAAGTCGTTATAATTAACTTTCCATAAAGCCATTATAACACTTTATGTTTTAAACCAACTTAATTCGTTTAGCACGTCGCTCTACCGTATTACATAGTTCACAATAATCATGCTAGAAAGGATAGGAAGAGGTTCACATACCACGACGATTATCGACAATTAGCAAAACGCCCACAAGATTATAACCCTGCTAGCCTTTTCCACCCTTCAAGTAGAATACGCTACTCATAGAACTTCAACCTATAAAGGTCACTAAACGTCTATCAACCTCTAGGTCTCTTCGTAGAACAATTCAAAGTACAAGGTTCTTTATTCTACGGAAAATTCGGCAGCACCTCCCCCCCTCCCCGAAACCACAACTAACTTCCAACATCAAGGCCCGCTACCAAGCCAACAACTCAGAGGGGATTATACGTCTAACCGGACGTGTACAATTCTGTCTCACAATAATACTACAAGTCTACTGTAAATACAATCCGATGTAAATATAGTTCAATTCTTTTTAATCATCCTTCCAATATATCTTCTACTCAATTCTAAACTACTATAATATGTAATATCCAATTACAATAGGGGGACAAAGATCATTACCTCGATAAGCCCAAAATTATCCAAGATTTATAAGTCGATCCTGAGCAACGTTTAGCTCCACTTCCTTACGCTCCAACCCGCTCCAAGCAACCCTTAGAAGTTTCTAAACAACTTCTCTTAACACTTCAACCAACTATGAAGATTTTTCCTAGGGTTTCATTTTGCGACTATTGGAATAAAGTAGTATTTCCGGGCTCTTATGTTGGGATAACTTTTAGAATACTACTAGGGATACAAGGCTAAGGTATTTGGGACTATACCAACACTTGAAGAATTTTCTACACAAAAGGGGGTGTTTGGACGAGAACAACTAAGGGGGGAGGGAGAATTTTTGCCTTGGAAACTCTTAAGTGTGGATGAATAAAGTCTTGAAAACAAGGGGGTATTTATAGAGAAATTAAGGGCCAAGATCTAGGCAAGTGTGTGGTGTAGATGGGGGACATGTGGGTGTGGATTCTACCAACCACATGTCCACCACAAAATTTGGACAAGTGGCTAGCCACTTGTCCACTACCAACCGTCCAAGGACACTTATCCTTCACCAATTCGGACAACATGGCCACATGGGGGTGACACGTGTCGCCCCCTACTCGTCCAAAATATTTCATCTTCCGAAAATATCCGTAATGCCAAAAATCCAAAAATAAAGTGGGCCCCACAAAACCGTAAATTTTCCCCGTGGGCCCCACGTGACCAATTCCGGAAATAAAATTCCATAATTCTCAAATATTCCAAAAAGTCATAATACCAAATCTGGGAATCCAATTCCCATTAACAAACCTTTTTCCTTCACAAAATCCGGAAACTTTTCCGTCGAAAAATCACATCTTTCTTCCTTTCTAATTTTAATGTCGTATTCTCGTACGTACGTTCTCGTATACATACTCTGGAACTACGGGGTGTAACATTCTTCCCCCCATAGAAACATTCGTCCCGAATGTTCCTTCTAAGTCTCTAGACACACATGCGCTGGTATAGTCTTCACTACTATACTTACAAAACTAATTATGCCACACCTGGCCATAATACAACATACGCGCAAAAACTCACATCCAAGCCAACGAAGAATCATCTCTAAAGCGTATAACAATACTAATAGTTCCACCCAAGGTCCAAAGGATACTTTCTTCCCATCTTTACCTTATAAAAAAAGGACACTTTCATCTTCTTAACACATCTTCGCCTCTTTTCTTACTTGCGCACCTCTCTCCAACACTCGAACTCTTCCTAATATACATTACCATTTACATCATTGCTTGGTTCCAAAATCTCTAAGTTACTATCTCCAACTTGGTCATCATTAATGGGAACACTGGATGGATCTCCGATACTCTTTCAAACATAGCAACATGGAAGACGGACGTCGCATCCTAAGTCGGACGGCGGTCAAAACTTATAGCAACCCGCCTATTCTACTAACGATCCGAAAAGGCCCAAAGTACCTCGGCTCGCTTCTCTCGCTTCAAATCTCACACCCTTCCGGGTGGTACCTTCAGAAGACCCACCGTCAACCTGAACTCCAAGTGTCGACGCCGATTATCCACACGACTTATGTTGACTCTAAGCTGCTAATAACTTCTTCTGGATAAGCTTCACCTTATCCACATCCTGCTGAAACAAGTAGGGACCAACTACCTGAGCCTTGCCAACATCGAACCAATCGACCGGCAACCTATACTTCCGCCCATACAAGGCTTCATAAGGCGTCATCCGAATACTAAAATGGTAGCTATTTAATACTCACTCAACAAGTGGCCAATAATCCTCACTACCGCAAAATCAAAACACCGCCCGTAACCTATCCTCAAATGTCGGATAAAACGCGCTGTTGTCGTCGGCCCGGTGAATGCACATCGAGACTCACTGAATATACTCCACGTATCCAACGTGCCCGGACAATGATCAAACGTATAATCTTTTTAAGACGCCTGCATCTAAGGTCTCCACGTGTAATATTCTAAGGCTCACACCTACCATGTCCCCATACTTACCCTTTTCAACTACCCATGTTTTCTAATCACAACTTACACAATGCTATCCGAACATAACACTTAACATTAGGTCATCATATCATGCATACTGTCTCTAGAGGGTTAAGGATATACCTGTAACTATTGCTTTACTTTCCCTTTGTCGCTCTAATCCAAATCCTGCTCTGTTGGGCGCCTAGCTATAGAAAGTGATGAACACCGCGATCCCGGCGAAGGTCGTAATATCCGCGCCACTGCAGTCGGACAATTTCTCGCACATGGCCTGCCGCAAGCATAACAAGTCGTCAGTAGTATGATACTCCCACAATGATACCTACCACAACGGCATACCGTGAGGGTGGCCTCATCCGCTAACACCCTTCCTCCGAACCATCAATCCGCAATCACCTAGTAAGTTGAGTCCTCCCACCGTATCCTCTACTAGGACATTCTCTCCTCATGGACTGACGGTCATTGGTAAAACAAGCACCGTGAAAGACGACATTCCTGATGGCGCTACCATAGTGAACACCGAGGAAAATCGATGGCTAGAACCTATGTAAATCGTGAACCATAAACCTCGAGCTCGACCAACTCCGCATACCCCGAACGTCCCGGCTTTGGAGGACCACTCAGACTTGGCGGAGGCGCATAACTCTGTTCTTGAGAAGGTCGCTCGAAAGTTACCAGGACCTTCTGCTCGCCCTCTTCGTTGATCTTGGTTAATCCGCCGATCTTCGTTTCGATCTGCTGCGCATAAGCTTTGCACGCGCAACGCCCATGCTCGATCAAGAGTTACTCTTGTACCTCCCACTAGATAATCGTCAAGTCGTGACATATCGGTGCACACTATCCTCCATGTGCGCACTAAAGCGGGGACATAACGAGCCAATGAGTCAAACTCGACATCAGATTCCCGAAACGTCCGCTCGCCTCAACATCAAAAATCTATCTGCCGAGCTCTCATCTGAAGGCAAGAAGTGTGTAAGAAATGCCTCTAAGGTCTTGATCACTTTCATGATCCGGCAATCGCCGAATAAACTCGAGGATCTTCCTTCTCAATCCATGAACTCGGATGGTCAACTCAAGAAGTCCTAAAATCTCAACTATCGGATCTAGGGTGAACTACGGTACTCGGAACCTCAACTCGCGTGTCCTCATTCCTACAAGCCTGGCTAGTAATCGCCATCTCTATAACTCATATCCTCGGCTCGTGTTGTGGGCGAAGACTCGGATCGTGGTCTCGTAGGCCGCCGCCGCTTCTAAACTCTCTCGCTAGCGACGTCGCAGTAACTCCCATCTGAGTACCACCTAGATAAAGACTGGGCTGCCTCGTAACCCTCAGATTCTACTCGCAGCTCCTTCGCCGCTTGCGCTTCAGGATCTGGTTGCACTGAGGCATAATCGGTAAAAGAATACGTCGGAGGAGTCCAACTTATGACACAACTCTAAGGCACGATCTCGAGTGAGAAGAATGGAAACCAATCCTAAATATCCTGCAGCCTCCCGATTATAGGTGGTGCACAACACGCCGATAATCAAGACTCTACTAGATACGTCAGAGATACTTTCCGAGGATTAATCGCTTTGATACCACTTTTGTCACGACCCGACCGGGCGTGGATCGTGTCTTACCCGCACCCTAGTGATACAACATCGAGAAAATCAGCGAAATAAAACTTACACATGAAACAAGATATACAATGAGAAAATAGGCTAACAAAGCGGTAACCTTTCTGCATATATATAAAAAGATTAAACTCAACAGTTACCTCCTTTACAAACCACCGCCACAACAAGACTACAAACCTCTAAGAGTTTTATAACAACGACGGATGGGGCTCGCCATACCCACGAATGTAAGTACCTACAACGACAGGACTATACCAAAGATAAGCCTCCGAGAAACGGAGCTTCCCAACTTGACGTGATCCTATGAGCGAGGATCAACAATCGTGTACCTCACTGCGGCATGAACGCAGCCGAAGGAGGTCGATAACAGTACCAAGTATGTGGCGAAAATCGTAAATGAAATCATAATAGTCTATATAAAGCGAAGACATATATGATAACCAATTTACGATACACAATATGTAATCGTATGTCAAGTCAGGGACTCACACCCTCAAAGTCATCACTCAAATATAACCATGGGTCTCATGCCCACAATATCAATCATGCCCGTGGAATTCCTTCCTCACTGCCGGCAGTCCATGATATAAAAACACCAAGGAATACACATGAACACCAGGTCCCACCTGTGTCATAATAAAACCGTACGGGGTAAGTACGAAGGCATAGCCGACTACTATAACCCACCGTACCAACAATGCTATAAAACTGTATCACGAGGTCTTTCTAGACCGCCACATGATCGAAGCGGGCCACTCACCCTCAGTATCAATGTGCGCGTCTAATCCTGGAACTCCCGCAGTCCGCATAGGCCACCTAGGCCCGCATGAGGTATTCCTCGCATCGGGGGTAGCTAACCCTCGGCATCAACCTGGACTCCCGCAATCCGCATAGTCACCTGGACCGCATGAGGTATTCCTCGCATCGGCGTAACACACCCGTAGTGATCATCCTGGAACTCCCGCAGCTCCGCATAGGTCACATAGACCCGCATGAGGTATTCCTCGCATCGGGGGTAGCTAACCCTCAGCAACATAACAAGTCAGGGGGGTATGTGATATAATACCGATCTGACGCTTGTCGTTAAACAACGTAAGCACAATAAGAATAACCCCCTTACACAACATCACAAGATACTAACACACGTAGCATCATAACATGTTCACTTTATCAAACCACCAAGAAAGTATTACAAGGCTATCACAGGCAAAACATAGGCAAGTTACTCACACAAGGTACTTTTATTTCATGTCAACAAATCCGGGTTTTTAACCCTAAAGTACTACATACTTATATTCTTTTAAAAAGTTCCATTTCTTTCACAAAAGTCACACGATACCCGTAGTATCAAAATAGAGCAACTATCTTTTTAGGTAAACCAAAACAATTTCCATACCGTCTTTTTAAACCAACTTAAGACAAAAGCATGCCTTCCTTTTAAACGACAAACACTTCAAATTCTCAAGTCTCTCTCTTTTATAAATCAAGTCCTTACTTTGTAATTTTAAGAAACTCAAAACTTGTTTATTAATGATCTTATTAAAGCAGCCATGATCTAGGAAATGTAATACAATTTTGTCTTATCTTAGCTTCTATGCAGATGGAAGATTCTACTTGTTTTAAGTTAATTAATAGTCATTACCTTTTTCCTTTATTAACGTTGCATTGGCTTGTTCGATATTCTTTCCCTTTTCCGAAATCAATATAACATTATTATTTAAAAACCAAGTACTCATTACTCATGAATGAGGTTTCACAACTTTCTACACAATTCAAGTTCTTCACATATTATATTAAGTCAAATATAAATCAAGTCTCTTATCTTTTAAAACCAATAACCCATTCTTTTACCTACATAAAGTAGTTATAATTAACTTCCCATAAAGCCTTTATAACACTTTATGTTTTAAACCAACTTAATTCGTTTAGCACACGTACGTCTACCGTACTACATAGTTCACAATAATCATGCTAGAAAGGATAGGAAGAGGTTCACATACCTCGCGACGATTATCGACAATTAGCAAAACGCTCCACAGTACTATAACCCTGCTAGCCTTTTCCACCCTTCAAGTAGAATACGCTACTCGTAGAACTTCAACCTATAAAGGTCACAAAACGTCTATCAACCTCTAGGTCTCTTCGTAGAACAATTCAAAGTACAAGGTTCTTTATTCTACGGAAAATTCGGCAGCACCTCCCCCCCCCCCCCCCCGAAACCACAACTAACTTCCAACATCAAGGCCCGCTACCAAGCCAACAACTCAGAGGGGATTATACGTCTAACCGGACGTGTACAATTCTGTCTCACAATAATACTACAAGTCTACTGTAAATTCAGTCTGATGTAAATACAGTTCAATTCTTTTTAATCATCCTTCCAATATATCTTCTACTCAATTCTAAACTAATATAATATGTAATATCCAATTACAATAGGGGACAAAGATCATTACCTCGATAAGCCCAAAATTATCCAAGATTTATAAGTCGATCCTGAGCAACGTTTAGCTCCACTTCCTTACGCTCCAACCCGCTCCAAGCAACCCTTAGAAGTTTCTAAACAACTTCTCTTAACACTTCAACCAACTATGAAGATTTTTCCTAGGGTTTCATTTTGCGACTATTGGAATAAAGTAGTATTTCCGGGCTCTTATGTTGGGATAACTTTTAGAATACTACTAGGGATACAAGGCTAAGGTATTTGGGACTATACCAACACTTGAAGAATTTTCTACACAACACGCGGTGTTTGGACGAGAACAACTAAGGGGGGAGGGAGAATTTTTGCCTTGGAAACTCTTAAGTGTGGATGAATAAAGTCATGAAAACAAGGGGGTATTTATAGAGAAATCAAGGGCCAAGATCTAGGCAAGTGTGTGGTGTAGATGGGGGACATGTGGGTGTGGATTCTACCAACCACATGTCCACTAACAACCATCCAAGGACACTTGTCCTTCACCAATTCGGCCAACATGGCCACATGGGGGTGACACGTGTCGCCCCCCTACTCGTCCAAAATATTTCATCTTCCGAAAATATTCGTAATGCCAAAAATCCAAAAATAAAGTGGGCCTCACAAAATCGTAAATTTTCCCCGTGGGCCCCACGTGACCAATTCCGGAAATAAAATTCCATAATTCTCAAATATTCCAAAAAGTCAGAATACCAAATCTGGGAATCCAATTTCCATTAACAAACCTTTTTCCTTCACAAAATCCGGAAACTTTTCCGTCGAAAAATCACATCTTTCTTCCTTTCCAATTTTAATGTCGTATTCTCGTACGTACGTCCTCGTATACATACTCTGGAACTACGGGGTGTAACATGGGCCCTCGTGACCCTCTGTGTCCTACTAGCAGCTCCCTCGGCTGCCTTGCCCTTCTGGGCCCGGGCTGCCTTGCGTGGAGGCATAACTGGTAAACAAAAGAAATTCGTCAGAGGGGTCCAACTTATAACACAGCTCTAAGGCACGATCTCAGAATGAGAAGAATGGAAACCAATCCTAAATATCCTGCAGCCTCCTGATTATTGGTGTGGTGCACAACACACCGATAATCAAGACTCTACTAGATACGGTCTGTAGACATTTTCCGAGGATTTAACTGCTCTGATACCACTTTTGTCACGACCGTTCGGGCGTGGTGATCGTGCCTTACCCGCACCCAGTAGACATACATCGAGTAACCATGAATATAAACTTGCAAACATGAAAGCGAGGTAAAATAAACGATACTATCCAAAGAAAAGTTGTCTTTCGGCGTGTATAAATACCAAAGTGAGCGATTACATCAACTTTACAACAGTGACCTACAGAAGGTGTAAACACTATGATGGGACAGGGCCGTCATACCCCGAATGTACAAAACATCTACAACACCGGGAGAACTGCATCAAAAGTCGAGCCTCGAGAAATGGAGCTCTCGACACCGAGTAAAAGATCCTAAGAATGAGGATCCACCATCTTTCCATTACTGCGGCGTGAGCGGCCCAGAAAGGTCGATAACAGTACCAAGTATGTGAAATCGTAAAGTATTGATATATATAATTATAACATTTTAAAACCAATTCACAAATATATGCGAAACAACCAAGTTAACTGCATAGTGTCACATCATAAACAAGAGCAAAAATAGATATAATGTAATCGGTCTTTTCTAGGCGCTAATGATCGGCAAGGCCAATCGCCCATAGTATCATTATGCGAGCCTAATCCTCGAACTCCGCATCGCGTAGGCCCCTAGGCCCGCATGAGGTATTCTCGCATCGGGGTAGCTAACGCGACATCGCCCCGACTCCGCAGTCGCATGGCCACATGCATCGCATGAGGTATTCGCCGCGACGGCGTAACACACCCGGTGATCTTCCCGAACTCCGCAGCCTCCGCATAGGTCCCATGGACCCGCATGAGGTATTCCTCGCATCGGGGGCGGCTAACCCACGACATCGTAATAAGTCAGGAGGGTGAGTGATATAATACTAACACAACGGCTTATCGTTAAACAACATAAGCACAACAAGAATAACCTCCTTACACAAACGTCACAAGATACTAACACACGTAGCATCATAACATGTTTATCAAACCAACTTACCATACCTTCAAACATCATTTCAAGCATTTGATAAACAAATAATTAAACCGTTTCTTATCTTTCTTAAGTCGTTATAGCTAACTTCCCATAAAGCTAGTATAACACTTAAACTTTTTATGAAAACCAAGTATTACTTTTCTTCCAAAATGATTCATAACTCTTTTTAAAATATTCAAGATTCTTATTAATTAGAACTCAAGTCCAAAGACGTCAAAGTAAAGCCAAATTTAGTTTAACACACGTACGTCTACCGTACTATATATATTTCACAAATATCATGCTCAAAGGGATAGGAAGAATCACATACCTCCTCGGTTAAATCCACTTGCCAAGTCGGATATGTCGCACGTAGAGTGTCAACCTATAATAGCCAAAACACGCCTATCAACTTCTAGTTCTACGTAGAATTCTTTTAAGTAAGATTTCTTATTCTACGGAAAATTGGGCAGCACTTCCCCCGTTTCTACTCACTTTTCCATCTCTTTCAAGGCCCGATAACCGTAATTAACATACTATATTTAAGGTGCAATAATTCCGAATTTTAAAGAAGGGGATCACACGCCCAAACGGAACGCGATTAACAATCTTCCCCTTAACAACAACAATAATTAAAGAAGGGGATCACACGCCCAAACGGAACGCGATTAACAATCTTCCCCTTAACAACAACAATAATTAAAGAAGGGGATCACATGCCAAACTAACGCGATTAACAATCTTCCCTTAACAACAACAATAAATCTTGTCCAAAGTAAATACCCAAAGTAAATACAAATCCTTAAGTTGGGGTCCTTGGCCAACTTTACAATTTTACTTATCCAATTACTTCATTAGTCTTCCAACTTATATTCCAATCTTTATATAAGTTATAGTTTCTTTGTTGTTAACTTCTAAGTAAGTAATGGATACATTTTTACCATTTTAATGGCTAATATGCCAATTCTCCTTTTAACATCTTAACAAGATCCAAATCTTTCCTTATATCTCATACTCCATAATATACTTCCAATATATGTATAATATCCAATATACATAATAATCAACTTAACAAAGAGGTTAAGGTTAATTACCTCAATTTAGCCCAAAAATATCCAAGAACTTAAAGTCGTTCCTAAGCAAGTTTTAGCTCCAAATCTTTGTGTTCCAAACCACCACAAGTCACATTTAGAAGTTCCTAACCAACTTCTATTCAAGAATTAACTCCAAAAAGTGAAGAACACTAAGGCTCCATTTTTGGCATGCTCTCGGCCAAGGGGGAAATTTTGAGGCTAGGGTGTGAAATCTTGTCTAACTCTTGGTTACTAATCTTCCTAATATATTAAGGAAGAACACTTAGAACTTTAGGAATTTTTGGACAACACGAGGTTAAGGGGAGGGGTGTTCGACGAGAGCAAGAAGAGAGGAAGGGAGAGGAAAATTATTTTCAAGTCTTGAAATATTCTAAGTGTGGAAGATTTTCATCAACTAGAGGTGTTTATATAGGACAACCAAGGGTTAGGATTGAAACATGTGTATGGTATAGATTGAGGACATGTGTTTGTGTGGGTCCCTTTGTCCACCACCTCACAAATACCATGCAAGACTTTTGGCCACTTGTCTTGACCACTAACTTGCAAAAAAAACGTCCACTATGCCATGCAAATGCCATGCAAGACTTTGTCATCACGACCGAACCAACGTGGTCGTGCCTTACCCCGCACCCTAGTGATACAACATCGAGTAATCACGGAATATAAAACAATACATGAAACCAATGTAATAAGACGGTGAAATAAGAAAAAGCAACCAAAAACGGTTACCTTCGGTATATAAAAACAATTTGAACATTACATCCTTTACAACTCGCCCACGGCGATACTCTGCACTACGAATGATATGACAACAACGACGGGACGGGGCCGTCATACCACGAATGTAAGCACCTACAACACGGGGACTATACGAACAAGCCACCGGAGAAACGGAGCTTTCCCAAACGCTGAACTGTGACCCCAAGGGCGAGGATCAACGGCTGGTGTACCTTTACCTGCGGCATGAACGCAGGCCCCCGAAGGAGGTCGATCAAACAGTGCCGAGTATGTGAAATCGAAAATAACATCAGAAATGAAATCATAGTAGTCTATAAAGCAGAGACATGTATGATAACCAAACTACAATTCACAATAAATAAGCGATCGTGTCAAGTCGTGACTCACGCCTCAAAGTCATCACTCAAATATAACTATGGGTCTCACGCCCACAACATCAATCATGCCTGGAGTACCTTCCTCACCGCCGGCGGTCTATGATATAAAGCATCAAGGAATACACATGAACACGTGTCCCACTGTGTCCTAATAAAACCGTCTGTGGTAAGTGCGAAGGCATAGCCGACTACTAAAAACCCACGATAACAAGGTCATAAATCGTATCATGAGATCTGCGGACCGTCACATGATCAAAGCCGCCACTCGCCGCGATATCTAATGTGCGCGTCTAGCCTCGAACTTCCGCACTCGCGATAGGCCAATCTCATAGGCGCGTGAGGTATAACCCGCATCGAGGGTAGCTACTCCGGCATCCGCTGGACTTCGCGATCCGCGTGGCCACATGGACCGCATGCCCATAAAGGACGCAAACTAACCGGAACTCGTAGCTCGCGTAGGCCCCGGGACCCGCGTGAGGTATCCTCGAATCATAGGTCACTAGACGCTGAGTCTACCCGCGTGGAGGCGGCAACCTCGGAGCGGTCGAGGTGAGTGGTACAATACCAACATAACGGTGATAGCGAAACTATTTAGAAGCGCGATGGAAACCCTACAAACATCACAAGATACTAACACGCGTAGATCCTAGCATATGTACTTAACAAATCAACAAGAAAGTATTACAAGGCTATCACAACCCAACAATCAAGTTATACACACAAGGCACTTTCTACTATATGATTAACAAGATCGGGTTTTATCCCCAAAGTACTTCATACATTAACTCTTTAAAAGATACGTTACTTTCACAAAAACCACACAATACGTAGTATATGAAAATAGAGTGATTATCTTTTGAAGTAAATCAAAACACTTACCCTTGTAAAATCAAGTAACAACATTATTTTCCAAACGTCTAAGTTTGCCTAATTTCAAATGTTCACGTTTCTTATTTTAGAAGGGTTTCGTAGTTCATAGTCTTATTCATTTAAGAATATAATTCTCTTTTAAACCATCTGAGAAACATAAGCCTTATATGTGAGTAGGATATTCTTGTTTATAACAATCTTATTACAGCAGCCATGATCTAGGAAATATCATTTTGTCTCATCTTAGCTTCTATGCAGATGGAAGTTTCTACTGATTTTACTCTGTCAAAACATTTCCTTTTATTAACGCTGCAGTGGTTTGTCGATACATTCTGATTTCCGAAATCAGTAAAACATTCTTAAGCCGTTATACCTAACTTCCCATAAAGCTAGTATAACTCTTAAGTTTTCAAAACCAAGTATTACTCTTCTTTTAAAATGATTCAAAATCTTTTGAAATACTTCAAGTTCTTTATTATCACATAACCAACCAGCTTATAGTTCAAATAAGTTACCTTTTAAAACCACAAGTATTCTCTTACATACATAAAGTTATAACCAACTTCCCATAAAGCCGTTATAACACTTTATGTTTTAGACCAACCAAATACATTTAACACATGTACGTCTACCGTACTACATAGTTACACACATATCATGCTAGAAGAGATAGGAAGAGGTTCACATACCTCGCGACGAGTATCGACTAATAGCAAAACGCTCCAAGTATCTCAAGCCGCTACTCCTTAAGCCAAGTAGATCGCGCCACACGTAGTACTTCAACCTATAAGGCCACAAGCGCGCTTATTAACATCTAGATCTTATCGTAGAACATTCTACGTAAAATTCGCAAAGACCTCCCGCCACAACAGCGTAAATCTCCTCTCTATCGAGGCCATCAAGCCAACCAGGGGTTTATACATCTAACCGGACGTGTACAATTCTACTTCACAGTAATGCTACACAAGTCTACTGTAATACAGTCCTATGTAATTACAGTTCAGTTCTTTATTCTTCAGGCTTAAGTCAAAAGACATTGCCGACAGACTACGTTCAGTTCTATATATAGTATACCTTAACTATATATTCTAACAACATGTAATTTCCAATTACAATAGGGGGACAAGATAATTACCTCGATAAGCCCATAATTATCCAAGTATAAAGTCGATCCTGGGCAACGTTTAGCTCCAATCTCCGAGCGCTCCAACCCGCTCCAAACCACCCTTAGAAGTTCTAACCAACTTCTACATACTACTCCAACTAACTATGGAGATTTTCCTTAGGGTTTTGGTTTGTGGATCAAGGAAGTATAATAGTATTTCTGGGTTTTTGTATAGGTATAACCTTAGAATACTACAAGGTATATGGCTAAGGTAATTTGGGCATTACAACAATACTTTTGAGAGTATTTCTACCAAGAGGGTATTTATACGAGACAACACCACAAGGGGGTGTATACCCACCCTACCCACAAGGGGGTACTCTGCCAGGGGAGAAGGGCTCTCGGCCAAGGCCTCATGAGGAGGGACGAGAACTATACTACAAGGAGGAGGAATTTTAGACTTAGGAAATTATTTGGATGAAGAAGTCTTCAAAGGGAGAGGGTATTTATAGGACAAGCCAAGGCCAACCAATGGCCAAGATCTTGCCAAGTGCAAGACAAGTGTAGGGCCAAGATCTTGCCAAGTGCACCCTAACCAACTAACACACAAAATATCCTGCCAACCCTTGACCACAATGACCTCTTTCGCCACCTTTTACCCACACTCCACCAACGAGAGGGTGCCAAGTGGCGCCTCTTGTTGGTCCAACACGCTTCGCCTCTCGGAAAAATCCGCAAAAATATAAATGACATAGCCGAATTTTCCCTACGAAAGTTAGAAAAGCGTTTTCGAAAACGACTCTAACCGGGGGTTGTGCACAAAAATAAATCGGCCAAGCCAAATCTTCAAGTTCAAATTTTCTACGTACGTCCTTACGTACATACTCTGAAAATACGGGGTATAACATTGGCCACTTGTCTTGCCCACTAGTCTTGAAAAACGTCCACCCATGTCCACTTGGGGTGACACATGTCTCCCTCCTATTGGTCCAAAATATTTATCTCTCAGAAAAATTTCATAATTGGAAAAAAAAATATTTAAAACGTAAAATTTCCTTCACAGGGTTTATACATTCGTACGTACGTCCTTACATACATACTCCGGAACTACGGGGTATAACACCATGTGTGGCATTGTTGGTCTTGTTGAGTATTGATTGATAGGCATAGTAAGGAGACTACGCCAGAGTTTGTATAGCTTGACAACCGACTAAGAACATTCGGGGACGAATGTTTCTAAAGGGGGAAGAATTTTACACCCCGTAAGTCCAGGACATGTATAAGAGAATGTACGTAAGGAATCAAGACATGAAAATTGGTACGAAATGAAGAATTCTTCTTCCGACGGAAAATCTTCCGAACGTCAGAAAGGAAAAATGTTCGTTGTTGAGAATTGGATTCTCAAAATGTATTATTTGAAGAGTATGGAACTTATTAACATTATGGAGATTTATTTTTACGGATTTGGTCATGTGGGGCCCACCCGAGGAATTTTACGTTTTGTGGGGCCCACGAGGGTTACGGAATTTTATGGACGAATGAGAGGGCAACACGTGGCACCACCCCCCCCCCCACATGTTCTTGGACGAAATATTTCAAGGGTAAAATGGTCATTGACCATGGTAGATGAACAAGTCTTCAAAGCTTGAGATTGTTGACTTGTCAACTTGTCCACTTGGCTAGTTATCCAAGTGTTCTTCATCCTAGTCACACATATGTTGATATCTTGACCCTCCATTGTGTTATATATACACTACACTAGTGCAAGACTAGTCTTCAACACTTAGAAAATTTCACAACATTTTCTTGTTGCTAAAGTTGCTCTCGGGTTCACCCTCAAATCCACACAAAATTTTTGTAGTTTTGATCCATTATTCACAAGACTTAAACCCAAGGTCCCTAAGGGTATTGTAAGGATATCTCAATAGAAAGATTTCGGAAAAATGACATTTTCACGTTAGTCGCAAGGCGAAAACCTAAGTCGTTTTCACAAGTTTGGATAGGAAATGGAAGAGAAGTTGGTTGTGAACTTCTAAAGGCTTCAAATAGCGGATTGGAGCGTAAAGGAAAGGAGCTAAGAATTGCTAAGGAGCGACTTTGAATCTTGGAAATTTTAAGGGCTTGTAAAGGTATAAATCTTGTCGCTTTAGCAATTAAAGTTTACATATCATTGTAGTTATGGATATTAGCAAGCATGAGGTATATATTATGAAGTTTGATAAGTGTATTGGCTATTGGAACCCTAATCTGAAAACTAGTATGTTTATCCCTTAAGATTACAATTCAAGTTGATTATTAGTTTAAGTCGTCGCATGTTGTATAAAGAAGGAAATTATAGTTGTTAAAGATTGTTTATGACTATATAACATATTAGACCTAAGAATTTGGATTGAAAAAGATTTGGAAAGGACTTGTGTTGTTGTATATGATGGCCGAGAATGGTTTTGGTTATTAAACTACTTTGTATGAATTGTGGGGCAGAATTTTACACGTATTGTAAGGCGTGTAATCCCCTTTGTTGGTTGATGTATTAAGCCTTAAATGTGGCATGTTGGTTATTGATTATCGGGCCTTGAAAAAGGTGGAAAAGTATGTAGAATCAAAAGAGGTGCTGCCCGATTTTCCGTAGAATGAGAGACCGTATACTTAGTATTATTCTACGTTAGAAACTAGAAATTGATAGTCATGTTGTGACCATTATAGGTTGACAATTCTACGTGCGGCGTATTCGACTTAGCTTGTGGATTAAGCCGAAAAGGTATGTGTTATACCCCGTATTTCCAGAGTATGTACGTCAGGACGTACGTACGAAAGTATAAGCCTTAGGATAGGCAAGGGTCGAAATTTGTGCACAACCCCCGAAAAGAATTGTTTTCCGGCGAAACGTTTTTTGGACTTTGCGTAGGGAAAATTACGGTTGCGACATTTATTATTTTTGCGTATTTTTCCGAGAGATGAAATATTTTGGACCAACGAGAGGGCGACACTTGTCACCCTCAAGTGGGCGGAACCTTGGCCAATCTTGGCATGATTTTGTGGCCTAAACCATGGGTCAATGTTTGGAGTGATTTGTGGAGTAGATGGCTAGGGTGCACTTGGGCAAATCCTCACCCTCCACTTGCCCACCACTTGTCTTGATCTTGGCCATTGAAAGTCCTATAAATACCCCCCCCCCCCTTAGTTGAAGACTTCTTCATCCACTCCTCACTTTCTAAGTCTTGAAAATCCCTCTCCCCCTCTTGAAGCTCTCGTCCAAGAGCACCCCTCCTCCCCCTTTGTGAAGGCCCTCGGCCGAGAGTACCCCCCCCTACCTTGAGTTGTTCTCGTGAAATACACCCCCCCCCCCTGGTAGAAAAGTATTCTCCAAGTATTGTTACTATTCCAAAATACTGCCCAAATACCTTGTAGTATTCCAAGGTTACCCTATACTAAAAGCCCGTAAATACTATTATACTTCCCTTCACAAAACGAAACCCTAAGGAAAATCTTCACAGTTGGTTGAAGTATTAAGAAGAAGTTATAGAACTTCTAAGGGTTGTTTGGAGCGGGTTGGAGCGCCAGTAGGAGCTAAACGTTGCTCGGGATCGACATTAAAACTTGGATAATTTTGGGCTTATCGAGGTAAATACTCTTGTCCTTATTGTAATTGGAAATTACATCGTAGTAGTATTGAAATGAGTATAAGATTCATAGAAGGATATTACGTAAGAGAATTGAACTAAAATCACATCGTAAGAATATTAAAGAAGAAGTTTAAACTGACTTACATGGGATGTATTTGCGTGAGACTTGTGTAGTTTAACTTGAGGAAGTCTGCCCGATTTTCCGTAGAATAGAGAACCCCGCTAGAATATTCTACGAGTAGTCTAGACGCTGATAGACGATATGGCCTTTATAGGTTGAATGTTCGTGAGTAGCATGTTCTACTTGAATGGTGGACAATGCTAGCCGTTATAAGCCGTGGGCGTTTTGCTAATTATCGATAATCGTCGCGAGGTATGTGATTCTTCCTATCCTCTTGAGCATGATATTTTAAAATAATATATATATAGTACGGTGAGCGTGCGTGTGTTAAGCGAACGTGGTTTTTCTTGCGATGTCTTTTGACTTGAGTCTAAATAATAAGAATCTTGAAGTATTTCAAAAGAATTAAGAACCGTTTTTGAAAGAAGAGTAATACTTGGTTTTAAAAGCTTAAGAGTTATACTAGCTTTATGGGAAGTTAGGTATAACGACTTAAGAGAGATAAAAGGAACGGTTTACTTAATTGTTTATAAACGCCTTGTATTGATTTCGGAAATGAGAATAAGTATCGAACAAACCACTGCAGCGCTAATAAAGGGAAATGTATTGACTAATTAAGTATTATTAAAACCAGTAGAAACCTCCATCTGCATAGAAGCTAAGATGAGAAAAAATGATATTACATTTCCTAGATCATGGCTGCTTTAATAAGATTGTTATAAACAAGAATAACCTACTCACACATAAGGCATATGTTTCTCAAATTGTTTTAAAGGAGAATTATATTATTAAGTGATTAAAACTATGAACTACGAAACCTTTCGAAAATGAGAAACTTGAGCATTTGAAATTAGGCAAACTTGAACGTTTGGAAAATAATGTTGTTACTTGATTTTACAAAGGGAAGTGTTTTGGTTTACTTGAAAAGATAGTCACTCTATTTTTATACTACGGGTATTGTGTGACTTTTGTGAAAGAAACGGATCTTTTAAAGAGTTAATGTATGAAGTACTTTGGGGATAAAAACCCGAACTTGTTCACATAAAGTAGAAAGTACCTTATGTGAATAACTTGATTGTGTTGGTTTATGATAGCCTTGTAATACTTTCTTGTTGATTTGATAAGTAAACATGTTTAGGATGCTACGTGTGTTAGTATCTTGTGATGTTTGTGTAAAGGGGTTTCCCTTGATTGTGCTTATGTTGTTAACGATAAGCCGTTATGATAGTATTGTATCACTCACCTCTTGACATGATACCGGGGTTGCCCTCCGACGCGGGTATACCTCGTGCGATGCAGGACTATGATTCGAGAATACCTACGCGGGTCCGGGGACCTATGCGAGCTACGAGTTCGTGTTAGTGTGTGGTCTATATGGCCATGCGGTCTATGTGGCCATGCGGACTGAGAGTCCAGGACGATGCCGGGGAGTAGCTACCCCCGATGCGGGGAATACCTCATGCGGGCCTATGTGTGTGGCCTATGCGGAGTTGCGGGAAGTTCCAGGATTAGACGCGCATATTTGATATCGCGCGAGTGGCCGCCGATCATGTGGCGGTCTAGACAGACCTCGTGATACGATTTATGACTTTGTTGGTTGGGTTTTAGTAGTCGGCTATGCCTTCGCACTTACCGTCACGGTTTATTATGACACAGGGACCCGTGTTCATATGTATTCCTGGTGCTTTTATATCATGACTCGCGGTGAGGAAGGTATTCCACAGGCGGGATTGATGTTGTGGGCGTGAGACCCATAGTTATATTTGAGTGATGACTTTGAGGCGTGAGTCCACGACTTGACATATCGCTTATTTATTGTAAATCGTAGTTTGGTTATCATATATGTCTCCGCTTTATATAGACTACTATGATTTCATTGTGATATTTTCGTTCACATACTTGGTACTGTTGTCGACCTCCCCGGCTGCGTTCATCCGCAGTAGAGGTACACCCGATCGTTTCTCGAGGCTTACCTTTGGTATAGTCCCTGTTGTTGTAGTACTTACATTCGTGGTATGGCGGGGCCACTGTCCGTCGTTGTTGTTATAACATTCTTAAGTGCAGTAATCTTGTTGTGGGCAAAGTTGTAAAAAGGATGTACTGCTCGTGTTCGTGTTTTTATATATATTTATGCTTGAAAGGCAACTTTTCCTCGTATAAATCGTGTCTCTTTTACATTGTTTCATGTTGTGTTTTATATTCGTTGATTACTCGATGTTGTATCACTAGGGTGCCCGGTAAGGCACCATCACGGCTGTTCGGTCGTGACAAAAGTGGTATCGAGCGCTTAATCCTCGGAAAGTGTCTGCACCGTATCTAGTAAGTCTTGATTATCGGTGTGTTGCACCACACCAATAATCAGGAGGCTATAGGATATTTAGGATTGGTTTCCATTCTTCTCACTCTGAGATCGTGCCTTAGAGCTGTGTTATAAGTTGGACCCCTCTAACGTAATTCTTTCCCTTACCAATTATGCCTCCGCGTAAACCCCGGACGAAGGGCAAGGCGTAGGCTGCGAGTAGAGCACAGAGGGTTACGAGGGCGCAGGCCCAATCATCACCTGAGGTGGTGCTTCATTCAGGGAGTTCTGCTACGTCACCAGCCCCAGCAGAGTTTAGCCCAGCGGCAGCAGTTCCTACTGCGGCCATGATATTTGAACCTTCAGTTCCACGACCAGTAACGGAAAGTATAGATTGCAAAGAGACGACCCTATTACTAACTAGGGATGTAGCAACCAGAGAGTATATTATGTACCGATTTATCACGGGTCTTGATGACTATCTAAGAGAGGGTTGTGCAAGAGTAGCTCTTCAGTCAGGCGTGAGCATGGCCTGCGTACGGGCTTATGCGCAACAGGCCGAGAAACATAAGGATCGACGGATTAACCAAGATCAGCAGAAGAGGGCCAGAACAACAGGGTCCTTTGGTAACTTTCGAGGCGAATCGCCTCACCAGCAGACTGGTTATGCGCCTCCGCCAGTGCAGAGTGGTCCTCCACAGGGTTCAGGACGTTCGCGGTATGCAGAAGTTGGTCAGAGCTCGGGGCTGGTTCACGATACACGTAGTTCCGGCCAGGATTCGATTTTCCTCAAGATTCACACGGTGTGGCGTCCCGGGGAATGTCGTCTTGTTGTTGGTGCTTGTTTTACCTGCGGCCGTCAGGGCCATGTGTCGAAAGGATGTCCTAGTAGGAGGGATGTAAGTAGGAGGACTCAGCCTACCAGATCAGTTGCAGATTCAGTAGTTCGGAGAGGAAAGGGTGTTAGCCAGAGGAGGCCACCCCCACCTCGGTATGACCGTTGTGGTAGGTGTCATTGTGGGGAGTGTCGTACTTCTTCGACAGCTTGTTTTGCTTGCGGCCAGCAGGGCCATTTTGCGAGAAATTGTCCGACCAGAGGTGGCGCGGATGTAGAGACTCAGCCTTCAGGATCAGCGGCTAGTTCATCACCTTCCCTAGCTATGCGCCCAACAGGGCAGGATTGATTAGAACGACAAAGGGGAAGTGAAGCAGTAGATACAGGTATATCTTTAACCTTCTAGAGATTAGTATGTGTGATAAGATGAGTATATCTTAAGTGTTATGTTTAGATGGCATTGTGTAAACTGTGATTAGAAATTATGGATTAGTTAAAAGGGTAAGATTGGGGATAGGGAAAGTGTGAGCCCTAGAGTTTTATACGTGGAGATCTTAGAGGCGAGGCCATCTTGAGTAAAAGATTTATTGTTATGTTAACCTTTATCGGAGTGCATAGTACACGTGAGATATGTTTGTGTGATAAGACCCTGAGTAGTGTGAAATGAAAGGGGGTAGTGGAGCTAAGAAGACCACTAGGTTTTTGTGACTTGATAGTGAGATTGTTCCGGTTCGAGGGAACAAGAGTTTTGCGCGATAGCGGATCGGGTTGAGGACCGATCGCGGGTCAACCCGCGGCCTGTAATGTGGTGGGATCAGTTCGAAGTGGTCCCGCCAGGTGGTGGGGTCACGAGGGTATTAGGCCCGAGTTTAGTTAACCATCGTACGAGTTCGTGGATGCGTTCGACCAGTAGTCGGGCCGATGAGGTCATCCCATCTTGTCTTTCAGTCAAGAATGTTTACTCGGCAGAGGGTTATGCGAGATGTTGTATATCAGGAAGGTTGTAAGGCTACACGGGGTCCCTACTTTTACTTATGACAGGCAGTGGAGCCCAGGTTACGGCTATTTCTTTTTCTGGAAGTTTTACCAGGCAGGGTTAGGAACTCAGGTGAGTCTCCGTATCGCATTCATCCTCGGGCGTTGTTTGGAATTCGGGGTAGCGTGAGGATTGTTGCCTCTGTTGAGGAGTGTTTTATAGCTACCATTTCAAGATTCGGATGTCGCCTTACGACGCTTGTAGGGCGGAAGTGTAAGTTCGGTCGATTGGTTCGATGTTGGCGTTGAATAGTTGGTTCATACTTGTTTCATCGATGTGGATAGGTGAAGCTTATCGTAAGAGGTTATTGGCAGCACAGAAGTCGTGCGGATAATCGACGACGACGCTTGGAGTTCAGGTTGACGGTGGGTCTTCTTGAAGGTACCACCCCGGAAAGGGTGTGACGAGTTTTGGGAAAACTGAGGAAACTTAGCCTGAGGTACTTAGAGCGTTTTCAGATCCTTTGGAGGATAGGCCAAGTTGCCTATAGGTTAGCATTGCCGTCCGACGTAGGAAGCAGTACGTCCGGTATTCCATGTTGCTATGTTCGGAAAAGTATCGGAGATCCATCCAGAGTGTTCCCAGTTAATGATGACCAAGTTGGAGATAGTAACCCAGAGATTTTGGGAACTGAAGCAATAACATAAATGTGGTAAGTTATGAGAAAGAGTTCGAGTGTACGAGAAGGGTACGGCGAGTAAGGGAAGAAGCGAGCATGTGTTGAGAACATAGATGTGATCATTTCTTTTGTAAAGTAAAGGTGCGAAGGGAGTATATTTTAGACCTCGGGTGGGAGCTTTTGTGATGCTAGAGGTGATTCCTTGTGGACTTGGATTTAAGTATTTCTGGCGTGTTATTCTGGCGGTGTGGCATGATTGTTTTCGTAAGTATAGTAGTGAAGACTATCTTCGCGCGATGTTTTGAGCCTTAGAAGGAACATTCGGGACGAATGTTTCTAAGGAGGGGAGAATGTTATACCCCGTATTTCCAGAGTATGTACGTGAGGACGTACGTACGAAAGTATAAGCCTTAGGATAGGCAAGGGTCGAAATTTGTGCACAACCCCGAAAAGAATTGTTTTCCGGCGAAACGTTTTTTGGACTTTGCGTAGGGAAAATTACGGTTGCGACATTTATTATTTTTGCGGATTTTTCCGAGAGATGAAATATTTTGGACCAACGAGAGGGCGACACTTGTCACCCTCAAGTGGGCGGAACCTTGGCCGATCTTGGCATGATTTTGTGGCCTAAACCATGGGTCAATGTTTGGAGTGATTTGTGGAGTAGATGGCTAGGGTGCACTTGGGCAAATCCTCACCCTCCACTTGCCCACCACTTGTCTTGATCTTGGCCATTGAAAGTCCTATAAATACCCCCCCCCCCCCCCTTAGTTGAAGACTTCTTCATCCACCTCACTTTCTAAGTCTCAAAATCCTCTCCCCTCTGAAGCTCGCCCAAGAGCACCCCTCCTCCCTGTGAAGGCCTCTACGAGAGTACCCCCTATCTTGAGTTGTTCTCGTGAAATACACCCCTTGGTAGAAAAGTATTCTCCAAGTATTGTTACTATTCCAAAATACCTTGGCCCAAATACCTTGTAGTATTCCAAGGTTACCCCTATACTAAAAGCCCAGAAATACTATTATACTTCCCTTCAGTCACAAAACGAAACCCTAAGGAAAATCTTCACAGTTGGTTGAAGTATTAAGAAGAAGTTGCGTAGAACTTCTAAGGGTTGTTTGGAGCGGGTTGGAGCGCCCAGAATAGGAGCTAAACGTTGCTCAGGATCGACATTAAAACTTGGATAATTTTGGGCTTATCGAGGTAAATACACTTGTCCTTCTATTGTAATTGGAAATTACATACTGTAGTAATATTGAAATGAGTATAAGATTCATAGAAGGATATTACAGAAGAGAATTGAACTGAAATCACATCAGAAGAATATTAAAGAAGAAGTTTAAAGCATTTACATAGAATTTGTGTTGCAGATGAACTTGTGTAGTTTAACGCAGTGAAGTCTTTGCCCGATTTTCCGTAGAATAGAGAACCCCCGCTTAGAATATTCTACTGAGTAGTCTAGACGTTGATAGACGATATGGCCTTTATAGGTTGAATGTTCGCGAGTAGCATGTTCTACTTGAATGGTGGACAAGGCTAGCCGAGTTATGGCGATGGGCGTTTGCTAATTGTCGGTAATCGTCGAGAGGTATGTGATTCTTCCTATCCTCTTGAGCATGATATTTTAAAAGAATATATATAGTACGGTGACGTCGTGTGTTAACGAACGTGGTTTTCTTTGCGATGTCTTTTGACTTGAGTCTAAATAATAAGAATCTTGAAGTATTTCAAAAGAATTAAGAACCGTTTTGAAAGAAGAGTAATACTTGGTTTTAAAAGCTTAAGAGTTATACTAGCTTTATGGAAAGTTAGGTATAACGACTTAAGAGAGATAAAAGGAAGTTTACTTAATTGTTTATAAACGCCTTGTATTGATTTGAAATGAGAATAAATATCGAACAAACCATCATAGCGCTAATAAAGGGAAATATATTGACTAATTAAGTATTATTATAACCGGTAGAAACCTCCATCTGCATAAGCTAAGATGAGACAAAATGATATTACATTTCCTAGATCATGGTCGCTTTAATAAGATTGTTATAAACAAGAATAACCTACTCACACATAAGGCATATGTTTCTCAAATTGTTTTAAGGAGAATTATATTATTAAGTGATTAAAACTATGAACTACGAAACCTTTCGAAAATGAGAAACTTGAGCATTTGAAATTAGGCAAACTTGAACGTTTGGAAAATAATGTTGTTACTTGATTTTACAAAGGGAAGTGTTTTGGTTTACTTGAAAAGATAGTCACTCTATTTTTATACTACTGTATTGTGTGACTTTTGTGAAAAAGCGGATCTTTTAAAGAGTTAATGTATGAAGTACTTTGGGGATAAAAACCGAACTTGTTAACATAAAGTAGAAAGTACCTTGTGTGAATAACTTGATTGTGTTGGTTTGTGATAGCCTTGTAATACTTTCTTGTTGATTTGATAAGTAAACATGTTTAGGATGTTAGGTGTGTTAGTATCTTGTGATGTTTGTGTAAAGGGGTTTCCCTTGATTGTGCTTATGTAGTTAACGATAAGCCGTTATGATAGTATTGTACCACTCACCTCTTGACATGATACCGGGGGTTAAGCTGCCCTCCGATGCGGGGTATACCTCGAGCGATGCAGGACTATGATTCGAGAATACCTCATGCGGGTCCGGGGACCTATCGCGAGCTACGAGAGTTCGAGGTTAGTGTGCGGTCTATATGGCCACGCGGTCTATGTGGCCACGCGGATCGCGAGTCCGTGACGATGCCGGGAGTAGCTACCCGACGCGGAATACCTCATGCGCGCCTATGTGTGGCCTATGCGGAGTCGCGGAAGTTCTGTGGATTAGACGCGCGCACATTTGATCTGCGCGCGAGTGGCGGCCGATCATGTGGCGGTCTAGACAGCACTCGTGATACGCTTTATGACTTTGTTGGTGCGTGGGTTTTAGTAGTCGGCTATGCCTTCGTATTTACCGTCACGGTTTTATTATGACACAGTGGGACCCGTGTTCATATGTATTCCTTCGTGCTTTTATATCATAGGCTCGCAGTGATGAAGGTATTCCACGCGGGATTGATGTTGTGGGCGTGAGACCCATAGTTATATTTGAGTGATGACTTTGAGGCGTGAGTCCCGACTTGACACGATCGCTATTTATTGTGAACTGTAGTTTGGTTATCATACATGTCTCCTGCTTTATATAGACTACTATGATTTCATTGACAGTATTTTCAGTTTCACATACTTGGTACCTGTTGTACTGACCTCCTTCGGGGGGCTGCGTTCATGCCGCAGGTAGAGGTACACCAGTCGTCGATCCTCGCTCTTAGGATCACGGTTCAGCGTTTTGGGAAGCTCCGTTTCTCCGGAGGCTTATATTTGGTATAGTCCCCTGTCGTGTAGGTACTTACATTCGTGGTATGGCGGCCGTCCGTCGTTGTTGTTATAACATTCTTAAGTGCAGTAATCTTGTTGTGGGCAAAGTTGTAAAAAGGATGTAACTGTTCGCGTTCAGGTTTTTATATATATTTATGCCGAAAGGCAACTTTTCCTCAGATAAACGGTGTCTCTTTTACATTATTTCATGTTGTATTTTATATTCCGCTGATTACTCTGATGTTGTATCTGTCGACCGACCGGGCCACGATCGTGCCCTACCAGGCACCCTGTTGTGTATACATCAGAGAATAGCAGCGGAACATACACAACTTAAACATATGGGTAAACAATAGACAACACAGGCTGGCCGAGAAGGCCGCGTTCCATACTATAAACATAATCAAAAGTACAATCAGCAACTCGGTTCTTACACCCAACCACGTATGTGAATACTGCACTTAGAATAACAACTGTGGCGGGACAGGGCCCCGCCATACCCCTGAATATACATGAATCTACTACCTCAGGGAAAAACCGTACCAAGAGCTAAGCCTCCGGAGCAAATGGAGCTTTCTCTCAAAGACTGAACCAAGATCCTAAGAGCAAGGATCACCAACCTGGGTACCTAAAACCTGCGGGCATGAACGCAGCCCCCCGAAGGGGTCGATAACAAATCGAATATGGAACAGAAATAAAATGCAATAACCAAATCATATCTGTATAAAAGAATGTCCTTTTAACTCCTGAAACCAATCATATATTAACTGTTCCTTTCCTTCTTTCGATAAGATTTAACAACATATTCTTACATACTTACTTAAGAGTTTGATCCAGCCTTTTTCACATAACTTACATATCTTACATAACATAATCCGGCCCGCCTGTGGGGCTCGGTGTACTGTGGAATCATATAACATAATCCGGCCCGCCTGTGGGGCTCGGTGTACTGTGGAATCATATAACATAATCCGGCCCGCCTGTGGGGCTCGGTGTACTGTGGAATCATATAACATAATCCGGCCCGCCTGTGGGGCTCGGTGTACTGTGGAATCATATAACATAATCCGGCCCGCCTGTGGGGCTCGGTGTACTGTGGAATCATATAACATAATCCGGCCCGCCTGTGGGGCTCGGTGTAAGATGACGTAACGGCCATGTGAAGGCTCGGGTAATATGGCGTAATCCACATGTGTAGGCTCGGTGTATCTCATAACGTAATCCGCCTATTTGTAGGCTCGGTGTATTTCATAACGTAATCCGCCTATTTGTAGGCTCGGTATATCTCATAACGTAATCCGCCTATTTGTAGGCTCGGTGTATTTCATAACGTAATCCGGCCTATTTGTAGGCTCGGTGTGATTTTCCTTACATAACATTTTCAAACCATCTTTTCACTTCTTCTTAAGTCGTCATAACAACTTCCCATAAAGCTATTATAACAACCTTTCATTTTAGAGAACTTAAGACACTTTTATTCTTACAACATTAGGAAAACTAGATCCAAAAATACTACGTACATACATACTTAAAAAGAATCATAGAACTCCTTTCTTTTTAAAGCTCAAGTCACATACTCTTTTGGAAGCCATCTTCTTATCTTTTGAAATAAATTAAGCCATACTTTGTAAAATTAAGTCATTTCCACTTATAAAATCAAGGCTTATAGCCTTAACACCTCGTAGCATACACTCTTTCAAATCATGTAAACATACTTTAGAAATCAAGTCCATAACTTGAAAAATAAAGTTTCATAATCCTTTAAAGAAAATCAAAGTTCATAGTCTTAAAACTTCATAACATACATTCTTTAAAGTCCATTTACTTATACTTGTAAAATCATGTCATCTACACTTTTAAAACCAATCCCCTTTTCACATATAAATTCAAGTCATTTTCAAACATAAAAATCAACTTACATACTTACTTTAAATAAATCAAGATACATAGCCCTTAAATCAAATCTCATAATTTCCTAACCATCCTTACCAACGTCTCCCATAAGACCTAGTAAGGACTTAGGACAATTTAAACATACTCTTAACTTAGATTCAACAATGTAAATACTTCTTAACTTCTAAGAGTAGAAGGAATCTTAAAATGTTATCACATGGATATTTCATACGTAGGATCATGCCAAAGAAAGAAGAGGTTCACATCGCCATGACGATTGTCGACAAGTAGCAAAATGCTCCAAAGTACTTCAACCTTGAGCTATTCCATTATTCAAGTAGGATACGCTATACTTAGTACATCAACCTATAATGGTCACCATACGTCCATTAACCTCTTATTTCAAACGTAGAATATTCTAGGTGCTAAGTCGCTAAATTCTACGGAAAATCGGACAGCACCTCCTTTGTTTTTACTTACTTTGCCACCTTTTTCAAGGCCGAATACAATAACCAAACAGCCCCAATTGGCTCACCACAATCTATAAGGTAGTCCAATACAAATAATTAACTATACAGCCCCAATTGGCTCACCACAATATAGAAGGTAGTCAATACATATGACTAGCAACTATTACAAACCACAAGTACAAATTCGGCCACCTTGAGTTCAACAATACCAATTCTTATTCAATTTCCATTTCAATCCAAATTGGTAGCATAACATGATATCAAGTCGCATTTGATTATAACAACCATAATCTTTAAGTAAGTGACATGCGACGATTTCTAATAAACGATCAATTTGTATTCCAACTTAACATGACTTACTTTTCATTTCGAACTTAAGCTACAAGTAATCCATAATACTTATAAACTTCAACTTAACAACTTCATGCTAGCAACATGTAAAGCTAACAACAGTATAAATACACTTGTAACACTTTCAAAGAACAAGATTATACCTCAACGAATTGTAATCCAATCTTCAAAACCGAAGTTGCTCCTTAGCAACCTAGAGCCTCATCAAGACACCTCAATCCGCTCCTTGAGACCCTTAGAGCCACACCAACAACTTTCCTTCAAACCTCCAATCCAAAACCTAGAAAGCCACTAGGTTTTCACTTTGCGACTAATCTGAAAACTCTCTTTTCCGGGTTTTCTATTGAGATACACTTACAATACCCTCATGAACCTTGGTTTAAAGTGTGGGGCTTAATGAATGAACGAAAAAATTTCCTTTTGAAAGTGGAGGAAGCGAGAGCTCTTCTTGAGTTCTTCAATTTTGTTGAAAATTTCTCTAAGTGTAATGACACACTCTTGCTACTAGTAGTGTAATAAAGGGGCATGGAGGGTTAAGATGTAACCAAATGGGTGGTTTAGATGAAGTCTTACTAAAAATCAAGACTAATTGACCTTTGACTTAGTCAACTTTCTCATGCCACAACTTGCAAGACATTAGTCATCCAAGACTTATGGTAAATGACCATATTAGCCATGCCTAAATTCGACCAAGGAATCATAAGGGGGTGACACGTGTCGCCCTCCCATTCGTCAAAATAAAACGTTTTCCGACAATTTCATAATTCCGATAAAATTTTACAAGTCTCAAATCTTGACACCTATGAGTTCTTACGTACGATCTTAAAACATGTCCTGTAAATATGGGGTGTAACAGTATCACTAGGGTGCCCGGGGTAAGGCACCAGTCACGGGCCCGGGTTCGGGTCGTGACAGTATGTGAACTGTCTCCTCTTCTTCTAGCATGATTCCTTATGGTAAAGTAAGTAAATCCTACTCCTTAAATGATCCACTCCTTGTTTGTACTTGGATTGCCTAATATATAAGTTGTTCTATATATGTTACACCCCGTAATTCAAGGACATGGTTAAGAGAATGTACGTAAGGAACACAAGACTTGAAAATGGTACGAAAGGAAGAATTGTTTTTCCGACGAAAAATCTTCCGAACGTCGGAAAGGAAAAATATTCGTTGGTGAGAATTAGATTCTCAAAAATGCATTAATTGAAGAGTATGGAACTTATTATCATTATGGAAATTTATGTTTTTACGGATTTGGTCATGTGGGGGCACCCGAGGAATTTTACGTTTTGTGGGACCCACGAGGGTTACGGAATTTTATGGACGAATGGGAGGGTGACACGTGGCAACCCCCACATGGTGTTGGACAAAATTTGCAAGGTTAAAATGGTCATTGACCATTGAAGATGATAAGTCTTGCTAGCTTGATAATATTGACCAAGTCAACTTGTCCACTTGGCTATTTAATTAATGTTCTTCATCCTAGCCACACATTTGTTATTATCTTGACCCTCCATTGTGTTATATATACATAACTAGTGCAAGACTAAGTCTCCAACACTTAGAATATTTCACAACATTTCTTGTTCTACTACATGAGCTCTCGGCTTTAGGGTCTTCTCCACAAGAAAATTTTGAAATTTTGATCCATTATTCACAAGACTTAAACCCAAGGTCCCTAAGGGTATTGTAAGGGTATCTAAATAGAAAGATTTCGGAAAAACGGCGTTTTCACGTTAGTCGCAAGGCGAAAACCTAAGTAGTTTCCCTAGTTTTGGATTGGAAATGGAAGAGAAGTTGGTTGTGAACTTCTAAGGGCTTCAAATAGCGGATTGGAGCGTAAAGGAAAGGAGCTAAGAATTGCTAAGGAGCGACTTTGAATCTTGGAAATTTTAAGGGCTTGTAAAGGTATAATTCTTGTCGTTTTAGTAATTAAGATTACTTATTGTTGTAGCTATGGATATTAGCAAGCATGAGATGTTTATATTATGAAGTTTGATAAGTATATTGGCTATTGGAACCCTAATCCGAAACTAGCATGTTTAGGCTTAAGATTACAATTCAAGGTGGTTATAAGTATAAGTCGTCACATGTTATATAATGAAGGAAATTGTAGTTGTTGAAGTTGTTTATGACTATATAACATGTTAGACCTAAGAACTTGGATTGAAAAGGAATTGGAAAGGTTGATAAGTTGTTGCACCTTTTGGCCGAAATTGGCATTTGTATTGTGGACTAGTTTGATATCAATTGTGGGGCGTAATTTTACACGTCTTGTAGGCGTGTAATCCCCTATTGTTAATTACATTGTTGAGCCTTAAATGTGGCGTGTTTGGTTATTGAATTCGGCCTTGAAAAAGGTGGCAAAGTATGTAGAAACAAAGGAAGTGTTGTCCGATTTTCCGTAGAATTTAGTGACTTTGCACTTAGAATATTCTACGTTCGAAGCTAGAGGTTAATGGACGTATTATGGCCATTTTAGGTTGAATTACCAAGTATAGCGTATTCTACTTGAAGGATGGAATAGCTAGCAAGGTTGAAGTACTTTGGAGCTTTTTGCTATTTGTCGATAATCGTCGCGAGGTATGTGAACCTCTTCCTTCTTTTGACATGATTCTATGTATGGAATATACATGTAGTACTATTTCATGATTCCTTCTACTCTTAGAAGTTAAGAGGTATGTATGTTGATTTACTCTACGTAAAGGTTATGTCTATGTTATCCTAATGTCACACCCCGAACCCCGGGCCCGTGACTGGTGCCCTACCTGGGCACCCTTCTGCCTTATCAACTAAGTAAAACTGCGGAATTTAAATAACACTTTTTTTTTTTTTAAAACCAACATACGTGCAACGGCAGAGCCGACACGGATGCCATAATATATATAAACAAAATACACTACACTGTACATGAGTCCAATCTCACATATTAATACAGACCTCTAAGAGTTATACTGAACTATGACGGGACAAGGCCCCGCTGCATCCATAATCAGAAAAGCTCAGATCGAAAGACTTATACCAAAAGATAAACTTCCGAATCAAGGAGCTATCCAAAACTCGAGCAGGTCCTACACTGCCGATCACCAAATCAGACCTAAACTGCGGATGAACGCACTTCCGGGCGAGGTCAGTACGAAGAATGTACCAAGTATGTGAAACAGTAAGTACTGTAATGAAATCATAACAGTCTAAGCAAAACAGGAGACATGTATGATAGCCAACCTACAGTACACAACACATAAGCAGTCATAACAAGTCAGGGACGCATGCCCTCAAGTCATTTCTAAAATATAACCATGGGTCTCACGCCCATAATATCAATCATGCCCGTGGAATCCTTCCTCACTGCCGGCAGTCCCTGATATAGTATAACACCAATAGGCATACATGAACACCAAGTCCCACCTGTGTCCTAAAAACTGTACGGGCCCAGCAGGAAAAACGAGCAGGTGGTAAAGCAGGGGGTATAATGTCTTGGGGGTTTACCCCTCACTTATACTCTTACCCTGGAGAAGGTGGTAAAGCATCTTGGGGGTTTACCCCTCACTTATACTCTTACCCTATCTCAACCGACCATCAAACAAAACAAGCAGGGGGTATAATGTCTTGGGGGTTTACCCCTCACTTATACCATTACCCTGGAGAAGGTGGTATAGCATCTTGGGGGTTTACCCCTCACTCATACTCTTACCCTATCTCAACCGGCCGTCAAACATAACATAAGCACTACCATGTCTTCTATAAAAATCCGGGAATTTAACCCAAGTACTACAAATAACAGAAGCATACCCGTGGAATCCCACATCATCGCTGACGCTCCAAGTAACTTACAACAAGACAAATTCTCCAACCGAGAGTCGCGGCAACATAATAAAACATAATACTTGCACTCAAAGGCTATCACCAGCACATATAGGCAATTTTCCATTAATCAAGCCAAAGTACTTATCAAGGCACACAAAGAATAATTCTCAATTAATCAAGTCAAAGTACTTATCAAGGAACACTTAGACTAATTCTCAATTAATCAAGCCAAAGTACTTATCAAGGCACACATAGAATAATTCTCAATTAATCAAGCCAAAGTACTTATCAAGGCACACTTAGACTAATTCTCAATTAATCAAGCCAAAGTACTTATCAAGGCACACATAGAATAATTCTCAATTAATCAAGCCAAAGTACTTATCAAGGCACACTTAGACTAATTCTCAATTAATCAAGCCAAAGTACTTATCAAGGCACACATAGAATAATTCTCAATTAATCAAGCCAACGTACTTATCAAGGCACACTTAGACTAATTCTCAATTAATCAAGCCAAAATACTTATCAAGGCATACTTAGACTAATTCTCAATTAATCAAGCCAAAGTACTTATCAAGGCACACATAGAATAATTCTCAATTAACTAAGCCAAAGTACTACGTACGTACATTCTTTTCAAAAGACTCCTTTTTATGCAATACCCCAAGATACTAACACCCGTAGTATCAAGGTGTGTCTATTTTTCAAAGTAAGTTACTACACTTTAGAAAACTCATTTCAAAGCTTGAAATCAAGTAACTTCAAATTTTCACAATCAAGGCAACTCATGCCCATTAATCAAAATAGACAACTTTCTAAACCTTCCATAAAGCCGTTATAACCAACTTCCCATAAAGCCGTTATAACCCTTTATGGTTTTTAGACAATTTCATTCCTTTTATAACCAAGAGACTTATACCTTTAAAACCAAGTATCACATACTTACAAAACAAGTTCTTAACTTTCAAAATGCTTCAAGTCTCTTAATATTTAGAAACCAAGTTTCTTCTCTTAAATCATGTCATTTCTCCTCTTTTAAAACAATTAAGTAAATCACTCCTTTGACTCCCCTAAAGTCATTATAATGACCCTTAGGTTTTGGAACTAAGGCACTAGCCAAAAGATTTGGAAACCACTTCATTTTCAAGACTCTATGTACTTTAAGTAGAATACTTTCACTTTTAAGAATCCAACTTCACTAAGGCAATGGATTATACAACTTACAATTTAAACATCAAAGTACAATCAATGGAAGTGCATAGAACAAATTCTACTTTAGGCAATCCAAATACAACCAAGGCATGGATCAATTAAGGAGTAACGACTTTCTTTATCTTAAGGAATCATGCTAGAAGAGAGATAGTTCATATACCTTTTCGCTAAATCCACAAGCTGCCGAATACGCCGTACGTAGAAGTGTCAACCTATAATGGTCACAACAAGACTATCAACTTCTAGTCTCTAATGTAGAATAATACTAAGTGTACGGTCTCTAATTCTACGGAAAATCGGGCAGCACTTCCTTTGTTTCTACTCACTTTGCCACCTTTTTCAAGGCCGAATACAATAACCAACACGCCACATTTAAGGCTCAAAACAACAACCAAACCAAAGTGGATTACACGCCTTACAATACGTGTAAAATTGCGCCCCACAATTCATACCAAGTAGATTAATACTCACTAGCCATTCTCGGCCAACTACATAACCAACAATTCAAAGTCTTTTCCAATCTTTTCCAATTCCAAGTTCTAAGGTCTAACATGTTATATAGTCATAAACAACTTCAACAACTACTATTTCCTTCTTTATACAACATGCGACGACTTAAATAAATAATCGACTTGAATTGAAATCTTAAGGCTAAACATGCTAGTTTTTCGGATTAAGTTCCAATAGCCAATAAACTTATCCAACTACATAATATATAACTCATGCTTGCTAATATCCATAGCTACAACAATAAGTAAACTTAATTGCTAAAACGACAAAATGTATACCTTTCCAAGCCCTTAAAAATTCCAAGATTCAAAGTCGCGCCTTAGAAATTCTTAGCTCCTTTCCTTATGTTCCAATCCGCTCCAAGCACTCCTTAGAAGCCTATGAAGAACACATCTTCAAGTTCCAACTTCAAAGTTGAAGAACTTCTTAAGTTTCCGCTTAGCGACTAATACGAAAACTCCGTTTTTCCGAAATCTTTCTATTGAGATATGCTTACAATACCCTTAGGGACATTGGGTTAAAGTCTTGTGAACAAAGGATCAAAAATACAAATTTTTCTTGTGTGGGAATGGTGAACCCAGAGGTCTTGGCTAAGCTCAATGTTCTCTAATTTTTCTAAGTGTCAAAGGCCAAGTCTTGCTACTAGTTGGGTATATAACACACAATGGAGGGATTAGATTACAACAAATGTGTGGCTTGGATGGGTTTCACCAGGATCAAGCCCATGTGGACAAGTTGACAAGTCAACAATGTCATGCTAGCAAGACTAATCTTCCAAGGTGGTCAATGACCATATTACCCTCACTTAAATTCGTCCAAGACCAAGTGTGGGGGTGCTACGTGTCGCCCTCTCATTTGTCCATAAAATTCAGAACCTCGTGGCCCCACAAAACGTAAAATTTCTGCGGGCCCCACGTGACCAAATCCGTAAAAATAAATTTCCATAAAGTTAATAAGTTCCTACTCTCCAAATAATACATTTTGAGAATCCAATTCTCAACAACGAACATTTTTCCTTTCCGACGTCCGGAAGATTTTCCGCCGGAAAAACAATTCTTCCTTCCGTACTAATTTCCAAGTCTTGTTTCCTTTCGTACATTCTCTTTTACATGTCCTGGACTTATGGGGTGTAACACCTAAGTTCTTACCAAGTCTTATGGGGGATGTTGGTAAGAGTCGTTAGGAGGTATTTTGGAGCCAAGTTGACTTGGCTAAGTTACGGCACAAATGAGAATAAGTATCGAACAATCCAATGCAGCGTTAATAAAGGAAAATGTAATGACAATCAATTAAGTTAAAATGAGTAGAATTCTCCATCTGCATAGAAGCTAAGATAAGACAAAATTGTATTACATTTTCTAGATCATGGCTACTTGATTAAGATCGTTATAAATAAGTATAACTTATTCACAACGCACCAAAGTATATGTTACTTAATTTATAAGAATTTACGTATGAAGTTTTAGGGCTATGAACCTCAAATTTTTAAAAGGTTAAGAGACTTTATTTTTCAAGTTATGGGACTTGATTCTTAAAGGAAGAAATGAATTGATTTACAAGTATAGAATACTTGATTTGGAAAGACTTGATTTCTAAAGTTAAGAAGCTTGATATTCTAAGTTAAGATACCGGGTTTCTTAAAAGTTAAGAGACTTGAAGTATTTTGAAAGCTATGTAATTCGATTTGAAAGTATAAGTCTCTTGGTTATAAAAGGAATGAATTTGTCTAAGACATAAAGAGTTATAACGGCTTTATGGGAAGTTGGTTATAACAACTTTATGGAAGATTAAAAGAATGATTTTCTTCAGTAATGTTAGCAAAGAAATGATTTGAAATAAAGAAGGGCAAATTGTTTTAAAGGTACCAATTGCTTAAGGTTTTAAAGAAAGAAGTCACTTGATTTAGAAGCCTAATTATATTTCTAAAAGGTATTGTGACTCGTCTTGAAAAGTAGATATGACTTGATACTACGGTTATTAGTATCTTGGAAGTTTTATTTGAAAAAGAGTCATTTTAAAGGAGTAGAGGTACGTAGTACATCAAGTTAAATTCGGATTTTATAATGACATTATCGCGTCCGTAAATGGGTCGCAAGATACCTTATGGGCGGACTATATGACATTATCGCCCCCGTAAATGGGTCGGCAGATACCTTTATGGGCGCACTATATGACATTATCGCGTCCCGAAATGGGTCGGGCAAGATACCTCTACGTAGACTTACGTGACTTTATCGCGCCCCGCATCGGGTCGGCAAGATAGGCCCTCCATAAAGGGTCGGATTATGTTATGCAAGGTAAATAAGTTATATGGTAATGAACTTGACGGTTTTTCCTAAGTATGTACGTAAGAATTTAACTATACTCTTATTGAAAAATGGGAAAAGATAATAAGGTACGCTTAAGTTCACGAGATGGTAATGACACGGTAGGATCTGGTATTTACCCTCTTTATACTTGCCCCTGTCATTCTTTTGTACAGTTATGATCCGCATCGCACCTTATTTTCCGCTCCATATTCGCACTGTTGTGATCGACTTCTCGGGGCCGCTCATGTCCGCAGTTTAGGTATTACGCTGTGGATCCGCGAGCTTAGGATCCTGGTTCAGCATTTGAGATGGCTCCAATGTTCCGGAGCTTGTCGTCATGGTTATGTATATTCAGGGGTACGGCGGGGCCTTGTCCCGTCATAGTATTTGTCCAAATCTTAGAGGTCTGTATTCATCTGTGGGCTGGACTGGCTAGAGTTATTTTTTTCATTGTTAAACAGTGTAGACCCTTTTGGGTAATTTTTATATTATGGCAGCCTTATCGGCTTGACCTTAGTTTTGAAAAAAAAAAAAGTGTTGTTTATCTTCCATAGTTTATTATGTTGTATGAATAGAAGGGTGCCCAGGTAGGGCACCAGTCGCGGCCCGGGGTCGGGTCGTGACAAAAGTGGTATCAGAGTAGTTAGTCCTCGGAAAAGGTCTACAGACCGTGTCTAGTAGAGTCTTGATTATCGGTGTGTTGTGCACCACATCTATAATCAGGAGGCTGCAGGACATTTAGGATTGGTTTCCATTCTTCTCACTCTGAGATCGTGCGATAGAGCTGTGTTGTTAGGGTCGTCTCTCCCTAACGAGTTATGTTGATTGCAGCTATGAGAAAGGCAGCAGTGACCCAGGAAGGACTTTGTGGATTGCGTATCCAGGTTGGTAATGATTATAGTATAGTTGGTATTATGACATACAGCTATACGGAGTTATGTATGAGGGTCAGACGCGTGTTGCCTAGAATGATTTTAGATTACCAAGAGTTGGTAAAGACTAACTAGATACCGGGAAGGTATGGAACAGTTAATGAATTCTCGCCAAGGTCTTATGTTTTATTTTGGGATAATTGGGAAATGATGAGCTGTCTGATAGGGTAGTGAACCCTTAAGAAGTCATGTTAAGGAACTTAACGGAATGTCATGTTAATAGATTAAGCTGCGTAGTAGGCTTAAAGAGAATTGTACGGATGAGGTCCGTATAGAGTAAGTATGATTGTTGTGATCAAGACAACACGATTATGGTATTATGAGAAGTTATTGTAACCGTTTACGGGGGGACTGATAAGGTAGGCTTGGAGCATGGAAACTGCGAGCCTAAGAATGTTGATAACCGCCGAGACCTTAGGTATATAAGGCCTTCTTGGGTAGTAAAAAGTTAAGTCAGACCAAGGATAAGAGTTAAGTACGACGCTGAGTCGGGTTGAGGACCTATTACGGGTCGCCTCATAGTTTGAAATGAAGTGAGATCAGTTGGTAGTAGTTCCGCTACGTGACAGGGTCACGAGGGTGCAAGGCCCAAGTCTAGTTAATTGTTCTAGGGGTTCGTGGACGCGTTCCACCGGAACCAGGTCGTGAGAGCCGGAAATGGCCTTATATTGTTTTATTGAGTGACTCCAAAGATTGGAGGCCAGAATCAGTATGGAAGTTATGTATGTATGCTAGTATGAGTTGGAAGTACGGAAAGAGTACGACCAGTAAGAAAGATAGCCACCAAGTGTTAAGGAATAGAGCCTGAATCCATAAGAACCTTTCGAGGTAACTACACTAGTGAGTGTTTGGGGTGGTAGCTGAGCGGGTATATGAGAATTGCCCGGTGATGATACAGTCGTCAGACCCTAGTAGACCTAGTAGAGATGATTACGACAGACTTTGAGGTCATTATGAGTATGGACTAGTTGGCTTCGTGAGTGCCAAGATTGACATCTTAGTATAAATATTGTTATGTGGCCATGAATGGCATATGTTGTATGAAGGGTGTAGTAAAAGGAGACTATGTCGCTATCTATTTAGATTGGACTCCGAAAGAACATTCGGGGACGAATGTTTCTAAGGGGGGAAGAATGTTACACCCCGTAATTCAAGGACATGGTTAAGAGAATGTACGTAAGGAACACAAGACTTGAAAAGGGTACGAAAGGAAGAATTGTTTTTCCGACGAAAAATCTTCCGAACGTCGGAAAGGAAAAATGTTCGTTGGTGAGAATTAGATTCTCAAAAATGCATTAATTGAAGAGTATGGAACTTATTATCATTATGGAAATTTATTTTTTTACGGATTTGGTCATGTGGGGCCCACCCGAGGAATTTTACGTTTTGTGGGACCCACGAGGGTTACGGAATTTTATGGATGAATGGGAGGGCGACACGTGGCACCCCCACATGGTGTTGGATGAAATTTGCAAGGTTAAAATGGTCATTGACCATTGAAGATGATAAGTCTTGCTAGCTTGATAATATTGACCAAGTCAATTTGTCCACTTGGCTATTTAATTAATGTTCTTCATCCTAGCCACACATTTGTTATTATCTTGACCTCCATCAGGTTATATATACATAACTAGTGCAAGACTAAGTCTCCAACACTTAGAATATTTCACAACATTTCTTGTTCTACTACATGAGCTCTCGGCATTAGGGTCTTCTCCACAAGAAAATATTGAAATTTTGATCCATTATACACAAGACTTAAACCCAAGGTCCCTAAGGGTATTGTAAGGGTATCTAAATAGAAAGATTTCGAAAAACGGCGTTTTCACATTAGTCGCAAGGCGAAAACCTAAGTAGTTTCCCTAGTTTTGGATTGGAAATGGAAGAGAAGTTGGTTGTGAACTTCTAAGGGCTTCAAATAGCGGATTGGAGCGTAAAGGAAAGGAGCTAAGAATTGCTAAGGAGCGACTTTGAATCTTGGAAATTTTAAGGGCTTGTAAAGGTATAATTCTTGTCGTTTTAGTAATTAAGATTACTTATTGTTGTAGCTATGGATATTAGCAAGCATGAGATGTTTATATTATGAAGTTTGATAAGTATATTGGCTATTGGAACCCTAATCCGAAACTAGTATTTTTAGGCTTAAGATTACAATTCAAGGTGGTTATAAGTATAAGTCGTCATATGTTATATAATGAAGGAAATTGTAGTTGTTGAAGTTGTTTATGACTATATAACATGTTAGACCTAAGAACTTGGATTTAAAAGGAATTGGAAAGGTTGATAAGTTGTTGCACCTTTTGGCCGAAATTGGCATTTGTATTGTGGACTAGTTTGATATCAATTGTGGGGCGTAATTTTACACGTCTTGTAGGCGTGTAATCCCCTATTGTTAATTACATTGTTGAGCCTTAAATGTGGCGTGTTTGGTTATTGAATTCGGCCTTGAAAAAGGTGGCAAAGTATGTAGAAACAAAGGAAGTTCTGTCCGATTTTCCGTAGAATTTAGTGACTTTGCACTTAGAATATTCTACGTTCGAAGCTAGAGGTTAATGGACGTATTATGGCCATTTTAGGTTGAAGTACCAAGTATAGCGTATTCTACTTGAAGGATGGAATAGCTAGCAAGGTTGAAGTACTTTGGAGCTTTTTGCTATTTGTCTATAATCGTCGCGAGGTATGTGAACATCCTCCTTCTTTTGACATGATTCTATGTATGGAATATACATGTAGTACTATTTCATGATTCCTTCTACTCTTAGAAGTTAAGAGGTATGTATGTTGATTTACTCTACGTAAAGGTTATGTCTAAGTTATCCTAAGTTCTTACCAAGTCTTATGGGGGATGTTGGTAAGAGTCGTTAGGAGGTATTTTGGAGCCAAGTTGACTTGGCTAAGTTACGGCACAAATGAAAATAAGTATCGAACAAGCCACTGCAGCGTTAATAAAGGAAAATGTAATGACAATCAATTAAGTTAAAATGAGTAGAATTCTCCATCTGCATAGAAGCTAAGATAAGACAAAATTGTATTACATTTTCTAGATCATGGCTACTTGATTAAGATCGTTATAAATAAGTATAACTTATTCACAACGCACCAAAGTATATGTTACTTAATTTATAAGAATTTACGTATGAAGTTTTAGGACTATGAACCTCAAATTTTTAAAAGGTTAAGAGACTTTATTTTTCAAGTTATGGGACTTGATTCTTAAAGGAAGAAATGAATTGATTTACAAGTATAGAATACTTGATTTGGAAAGACTTGATTTCTAAATTTAAGAAGCTTGATATTCTAAGTTAAGAAACTGGTTTTCTTAAAAGTTAAGAGACTTGAAGTATTTTGAAAGCTATGTAATTCGATTTTAAAGTATAAGTCTCTTGGTTATAAAAGGAATGAATTTGTCTAAGACATAAAGAGTTATAACGACTTTATGGGAAGTTGGTTATAACGACTTTATGGGAAGTTGGTTATAACAACTTTATGGAAGATTAAAAGAATGGTTTTCTTCAGTAATGTAAGCAAAGAAATGATTTTAAATAAAGAAGGGCAAATTATTTTAAAGGTACCAATTGCTTAAGGTTTTTGTTATACCCCGTATTTCCAGAGTATGTACGTAAGGGAATACGTACAAAATGTTTGGCCTTAAAGTTTAGGCCTTGGACGATTTTTTGGGCACAACTCACAAAACGAATAGTTTTCCGACGAAACGTTTCCACAGCTTTCGTAGGGTAAATTCGCCATGCCATTTCTAATTTTTATGGATTTTTCCAGAGACGAAACATTTTGGACCAACGGGAGGGCGACACTTGGCACCCTCCAATTGGTGGACTTGAAATCGTCCATTGGACGAATTGGACTAGAGTGGCACGTTTTTTGTGCCTTTGCACAAGTCAAGGAGTTGGTAGGATATTTGTGTGTAGTAGATAGAATGGACACTTGCCTAAATCCTCACCCTACACTTGCCTTGCACTTGGCATCATCTTGGCCCTTGGTCACATGTCTTGACCTATAAATACCCCTTAAGATGAATAGTTCTTCATCCACAAATTCCTTTCCAAGTCTTGAAAATCCTTCCCTCTCCTCAGCCTTTTTCGCCCAACACACACCCCCTTTGAGTAAGTTTGGCCGAGGCCTTCCCTCAGCCTAGCCGAAATCTACCCCCATCCCTTGGTAGAAAAGTTGCTTTCTAGTATTGTTATAATGCCCAAAATACCCTAGCCCAAATCCCTTAGTCCTTTGTAGAAGTTGTGAAGAACTTCTAAGGTTTTCGAGCTACCTGAGCGTCTGCAACTTAGGAGCAAAACCTTGCTCAGCGCGACTTTTATCTAGGATATTATTGGGCTTACCGAGGTAAATAATCCTAACCTCTTTTGTATTAGAGAATGCATCTTAGAAGTATAAGAATAAGTATTAAATACTTAGAAGAATATTACTGAGAATAGAATTGAATTATCACAAAGTAGAAGGGTTTAAAGAAGAATGATTGAACTATGCTTATATAGACTGTTTTCAAAGAGACTTATATAGCTCACCGTAGGGAAGTGTTGCCCACTTTCCGTAGAATTGTGAACCTCCGCTTAGAATGACCTTCGTGAGTAGTCTAGACTTTGATAGATGTCTGTGACTATTATAGGCTGATTCTCTGCGCGACATATTCAACTTGGCAGAGGTTTTCACGAGAAGGTATGTGATTCTTCCTAAAGCATGATATTTTAAATATATATATAGTACTAGACGCATACGTGTTAACTGAATAATAACTACGGCAATGTCTTTCGACTTAAGCCCGAATAATACTTACTGCAATGTCTTGCGACTTAAGCCCTAATAATAAAGATCTTAAAAAGTCTTTCAAAAGAATTATAATACGCTTTTGAAAGAAGAAGAATAGTTGTTTTAAAACAAGAAGCTTAAGTGGTTATACTAGCTTTATGGGAAGTTAAGTATAACGCTTAAGTTTTATAAAAAGGAACAGTTTACTTATGTGTTTATAAAAGACTTGTATTGATTTCGAAAGGTATAATAAGATGGTTTTGATGAGTAGACATATCATGTCATGCTATGTTAGTATCTTGTAACGTTTGTGTAAAGAGGTCACTTACTTACGCTTATGTTGTTTAAACTATAAGCTGTTATGTAGTACTATAACACTCACCTCTTGAGATGATACCGGGGTTAAGGCGCCTCCGACGCGGGTAGACTCAGCGATCCAGGACCATGATTCGAGAATACCCTACGCGGGTCCAGGGCCTACGCGAGCTACGAGTTCCGTGTTAGTGTAGGGGTTATGCCTCACGCGGTCTATGTGTCCATGCGACAACGAGTCCAGATTTACGCCGAGGAGTAGCCACCTCGACGCGGGTTATACCTCACGCGCCTACATGAGTGGCCTATGCGACTACGGAGTCCGAGATTAGGCTTGCAGAATGATAATATGGGCGAGTGGCCTGCTTCGATCATTCGCAGCCTAGAAAATACCGCTACGCTTTACCTATTGTTGCTCTTGTTTATGATGCGGGCATGTGCGGTTACATATCAAGTTGTTTCGCATATTTGTAAAATTGGTTTTTAAAGTGATATGATTTCATTTAAGTACTTTACGCTTCACATACTTGGTACTGCCAGATCGACTTCCGGGCCGCGCTCATGCCGCAGTAAGGCAAGAGTGCTAGATCCGCATCCTTAGGATCTTTGCGTTGGTGTCGAGCTCCATCTTCTCCGAGGCTCTACTGGGTATGATCTCCTGTAGATAGTTTTGTCGCCGTGGTATGGCGGGCCCTGTCTCCGCCATAGTTGTTTACTTCCTTAGAGGTCTCAGTAGTCCTTGCATGCAGCAGGATGTAACCGCGATTTTGGTTTATATATATTATGTCGAAAGGCGACCTTTTTCTCATATAAACTGTGTCTAAATTTTCATTGATTCATGTCTTGTTTTATATTCCGCTGATTTTCTCTGATGTATGACTACTGGGCGCCGTAAGGCACTCCACGCCCTAACGTCGTGACACCCTAGTAGACCTAGTAGAGATGATTACGACAGACTTTGAGGTCATTATGAGTATGGACTAGTTGGCTTCGTGAGTGCCAAGATTGACATCTTAGTATAAATATTGTTATGTGGCCATGAATGGCATGTGTTGTATGAAGGGTGTAGTAAAAGGAGACTATGTCGCTATCTATTTAGATTGGACTCCGAAAGAACATTCGGGGACGAATGTTTCTAAGGGGGGAAGAATGTTACACCCCATAATTCAAGGAAATGGTTAAGAGAATGTACGTAAGGAACACAAGACTTGAAAAGGGTACGAAAGGAAGAATTATTTTTCCGACGAAAAATCTTCCGAACGTCGGAAAGGAAAAATGTTCGTTGGTGAGAATTAGATTCTCAAAAATGCATTAATTGAAGAGTATGTAACTTATTATCATTATGGAGATTTATTTTTTTACGGATTTGGTCATGTGGGGCCCACCTGAGGAATTTTACGTTTTGTGGGACCCACGAGGGTTACGGAATTTTATGGACGAATGGGAGGGCGACACGTGGCACCCTCCACATGGTGTTGGACGAATTTGCAAGGTTAAAATGGTCATTGACCATTGAAGATGATAAGTCTTGCTAGCTTGATAATATTGACCAAGTCAACTTGTCCACTTGGCTATTTAATTAATGTTCTTCATCCTAGCCACACATTTGTTATTATCTTGACCCTTCATTGTGTTATATATACATAACTAGTGCAAGACCAAGTCTCCAACACTTAGAATATTTCACAACATTTCTTGTTCTACTACATGAGCTCTCGGCTTTAGGGTCTTCACCACAAGAAAATTTTGAAATTTTGATCCATTATTTACAAGACTTAAACCCAAGGTCCCTAAGGGTATTGTAAGGGTATCTAAATAGAAAGATTTCGTAAAAACGGCGTTTTCACGTTAGTCGCAAGGCGAAAACCTAAGTAGTTTCCCTAGTTTTGGATTGGAAATGGAAGAGAAGTTGGTTGTGAACTTCTAAGGGCTTCAAATAGCGGATTTGAGCGTAAAGGAAAGGAGCTAAGAATTGCTAAGAAGCGACTTTGAATCTTGGAAATTTTAAGGGCTTGTAAAGGTATAATTCTTGTCGTTTTAGTAATTAAGATTACTTATTGTTGTAGCTATGGATATTAGCAAGCATGAGATGTTTATATTATGAAGTTTGATAAGTATATTGGCTATTGGAACCCTAATCTGAAACTAGTATTTTTAGGCTTAAGATTACAATTCAAGGTGGTTATAAGTATAAGTCGTCACATGTTATATAATGAAGGAAATTGTAGTTGTTGAAGTTATTTATGACTATATAACATGTTAGACCTAAGAACTTGGATTGAAAAGGAATTGGAAAGGTTGATAAGTTGTTGCACCTTTTGGCCGAAATTGGCATTTGTATTGTGGACTAGTTTGATATCAATTGTGGGGCGTAATTTTACACGTCTTGTAGGCGTGTAATCCCCTATTGTTAATTACATTGTTGAGCCTTAAATGTGGCGTGTTTGGTAATTGAATTCATCCTTGAAAAAGGTGGCAAAGTATGTAGAAACAAAGGAAGTGCTGTCCGATTTTCCGTAGAATTTAGTGACTTTGCACTTAGAATATTCTACGTTCGAAGCTAGACGTTAATGGACGTATTATGACCATTTTAGGTTGAAGTACCAAGTATAGCGTATTCTACTTGAAGGATGGAATAGCTAGCAAGGTTGAAGTACTTTGGAGCTTTTTGCTATTTGTCGAAAATCGTCACGAGGTATGTGAACCTCTTCCTTCTTTTGACATGATTCTATGTATGGAATATACATGTAGTACTATTTCATGATTCCTTCTACTCTTAGAAGTTAAGAGGTATGTATGTTGATTTACTCTACGTAAAGGTTATGTCTAAGTTATCCTAAGTTCTTACCAAGTCTTATGGGGGATGTTGGTAAGAGTCGTTAGGAGGTATTTTGGAGCCAAGTTGACTTGGCTAAGTTACGGCACAAATGAGAATAAGTATCGAACAAGCCACTGCAGCGTTAATAAAGGAAAATGTAATGACAATCAATTAAGTTAAAATGAGTAGAATTCTCCATCTGCATAGAAGCTAAGATAAGACAAAATTGTATTACATTTTCTAGATCATGGCTACTTGATTAAGATCGATATAAATAAGTATAACTTATTCAAAATGCACCAAAGTATATGTTACCTAATTTATAATAATTTACGTATGAAGTTTTAGGACTATGAACCTCAAATTTTTAAAAGGTTAAGAGACTTTATTTTTCAAGTTATGGGACTTGATTCTTAAAGGAAGAAATGAATTGATTTACAAGTATAGAATACTTGATTTGGAAAGACTTGATTTCTAAAGTTAAGAAGCTTGATATTCTAAGTTAAGAAACTGGTTTTCTTAAAAGTTAAGAGACTTGAAATATTTTGAAAGCTATGTAATTCGAATTGAAAGTATAAGTCTCTTGGTTATAAAAGGAATGAATTTGTCTAAGACATAAAGAGTTATAACGGCTTTATGGGAAGTTGGTTATAACAACTTTATGGAAGATTAAAAGAATGGTTCTCTTCAGTAATGTAAGCAAAGAAATGACTTGAAATAAAGAAGGGCAAATTGTTTTAAAGGTACCAATTGCTTAAGGTTTTAAAGAAAGAAGTCACTTGATTTAGAAGCCTAAATGTATTTCTAAAAAGGTATTGTGACTTGTCTTGAAAAGTAGATATGACTTGATACTACGGTTATTAGTATCTTGGAAGTTTTATTTGAAAAAAAGTCATTTTAAAGGAGTAGAGGTACGTAGTACATCAAGTTAAATTCGGATTTTATAATGACATTATCGCGTCCAAATGGTCGGGCAAGATACCTTTATGGGCGCACTATATGACATTATCGCCCCAAAATTGGCCGGCGATACCTCTACGGGCACTTATGTGACTTTATCGCGTCCCATCGGGCAGAAGATAGGCGTCCCTCCATAAAGGGCCGGATTATGTTATGCAAGGTAAGTAAGTTATATGGTAATGAACTTGACGGTTTTTCCTAAGTATGTACGTAAGAATTTGACTATACTCTTATTGAAAAATGGGAAAAGATAATAAGGTACGCTTAAGTTCACGAGATGGTAATGACACGGTTGGATCTGGTATTTACCCTCTTTATACTTGCCCCTGTCATTCTTTTGTACAGTTATGATCTGCTTATCAGACCTTATTTTCTTTCCATATTCGCACTGTTGTAATCGACTTCTTCTGGGCCGCGCTCATGTCCGCAGTTTAGGTATTACATTGTGGATCCGCGAGCTTAGGATCCTCGTCAAAGATTTGAGATGGCTCCAATGTTCCGAGCTTGTCATCATGGTTATGTATATTCAGTGGTACGGCGGGCCTTGTCCGCCATAGTATTTGTCCAAATCTTAGAGGTCCGTATTCATCCTAAATTGGGCGGCTAGAGTTATTTTTTTCATTGTTAAACAGTGTAGACCCTTTTGGGTAATTTTTATATTATGGCAGCCTTATCGGCTTGACCTTAGTTTTGAAAAAAAAAAGTGTTATTTATCTTCCGCAGTTTATTATGTTGTATGAATAGAAGGGTGCCCAGGTAGGGCACCAGTCGCGGCCCGGGGTCGGGTCGTGACAATATACTTCCTTGTCTGTACTTGGATTGCCTAATATAGAAGTTGTTCTATATACTTCCTTGATGTACTTTGGATGTTTAAATTGGAAGTTGTTATAATCCATTACCTTTATGAAGTTTGGATTTTCAAAAGTGAAAGTATTTTACTTGAAGTACATAGAGTCTTGAAAAGGGAAGTAGTTTCCAAATCTTTTGGATAGTGCCTTAGTTTCAAAACCTAAAGGTTGTTATAACGGCTTTAGGGGAGTCAAATGAGTGATTTACTTAATTGATTTATAAGAGGAGAAATGACATGATTTAAGAGAAGTGACTTGTTTTAAAGGTGTGAGTTACTTGAGATTTAAAAGTGTAAGCTACTTGATTTCTAAAGTTAAGAAACTTGATTCCTAAAGATTAAGAGACTTGAAGTATTTTGAAAGTTAAGAAACTTGAGTTGAAAGTATGTGATACTTGGTTTTAAAAGTATAAGTCTCTTGGATATAAAAAGAATGAATTTGTCTAAAAACCATAAAGGGTTATAATGGCTTTATGGGAAGTTGGTTATAACGGCTTTATGGAAGGTTAAGAAAGTTGTCTATTTTGATTGATAGGTACGAGTTGCCTAGGTTGTGAAATTAGAAGTTACTTCATTTCAAGTCTTGAAATGAATTTCTAAAGATGTAGTAACTTAGTTTGAAAAATAGACATGCCTTGATACTACGGGTGTTAGTATCATGGGGTTTTATATAAAAATTAGTCTTTTGAAAAGAATGGAAGTACGTAGTACTTAGGGTTAAAATCCCGGATTTTTTATATAAAACGTAAGTGCCTTGAGTTTATAAAATGAAAGTCTAAAGATTATACGAACTTGCCTATGTGTGCTGGTGATAGCCTTTGAGTGCAAGTATTATATTTTTACGCCGCGACTTACTGGAGGCTTTTGCCTTTGTTGTAAGTTTACTTGGACGCATCGACGGTGATGCGATTCCACGTATGCTTCAATTATGATTGATCATCGACATGCTTATACGATGTGGGATTCTGGTCACGCGACGAGATCTTGGTTAGATTCCGGATTATTTGTATTACTCCTTCGACATGCTTATACGATGGGATTCCGGCACGTGACCGGGAGGCGTTAGATTCGGATTTTTGTATTACCCCATGGTCATGCTTATACGATGTGGGATTCCGGCACGCGACCACGTGGGATATTGTTATTCCACGGATTAGCCTCCATGAGATTTAGTGACGCAGATGGACCGTAGAGCTGCATTGTCCTTGGCCGTCGTAGGATGGATCGGTAGATAGCTTTCGATTTTTCCGCCGCTCTATTGCACGCTTTGGTACGGTAGGCTCCGTGATAACTTTCGTACTTGCCCGGCCATAGCTCGTGACGACAGCCGATCTCGTAGTTAGCTTTGATTGCCCGCCGATTGACGACGCAGCTAGATCCGTAGTTGGCTTTCGTATTTGCCGGCCGCTTATGACGCAGCCGATCCGTGGTTCGTTTTCCTACTGCCCATACGCTTTTATGACACGGGACTTGGTGTTCATGTATGCTTATCGGTGTTATATTATATCATGGATCGCCGTGAATGAGGAAGGATTCCACGCATGATTGATATTATGGCGCGAGGCCCATAGTTATATTTGAGTAGTGACTTTGAGAGCACGCGTCCCCGACTTGATATGATCGCTATGTATCAGGTAATCGTAGTTCGCTATCATACATGTCTCCTGTTTTGTATAGACTGTTATGATTTCATTACAGTATTTTCAGTTTTACATACTTGGTACATTCTTCGTACTGACCTCCTTCGGGGGGCTGCGTTCATGTCGCAGGTCTATGTACGCATTTTGGTGATCTGCATGTGTAGGACCGCCGCAGCTTTGGATAGCTCCATCTGCTCGTGAGTTTATCATTTTGGTATAGATCCTTCAGCATGCTTTTGTACGATGGGTACGGGCCTTGTCCCGCCATAGTTCAAGAAACTTTTAGGTCTGTATTCATATGTGGATTGGACTCGTACATGGTAGTGTCTTTTGATTATGTATATTATATGGCAGCCTTGTAGGCTTTGCCCTTGTACGTACGTTGGTTTAAAAAAAATGAGGCGTTATTTAAGTTCCGCGATTTACTTGTGTCGGGTAGAAGGTGCCTGTAGCGCACCAACACGCTCGGGTTCGGGCGTGACACGTCCGCACTTCTCGCACACCCGAACTCTTTCTAGTACACGCACCATATTTCGCCATCGCCTGGGCTTTTCAAAATCTTGGGGTTACTACCTCCAAACTTGGTCATTACTAGCTTCAATTTCCTTTAAGGCCATTCTCGGCCTTCACGACCCGGTTCCTGTCGAACGCGTCTACGAACTCGTACAATGGTTACCTAGACTTGGGACTTGCACCCTCGTGACCCTATCACCTAGCGGGACCACCTCAAACTTACCCCACTTCATTCCGGGTTGCGGGTTGACCCGCGATTGGTCCTCCACCCGACCCATGATCGCACTAAATTCTCATTCCTGGTCTGGAACAAATCTCACTATTCAAGTCATGAAAACCTAGTGGTCTTCTTAGCTTAACTACCCACTTTCATTCCACACAACCCATGGAATTATCACACTAATATACCCCACGTATACTATGTACCTCGACCAAGATCAACCGTAAAATCTTTTACTCAAGACGGCCTTGCATCTAAGGTCTCCACGGTTATCAATATTCTAAGGCTCACAATCCCCATGCACCCAAATTTACCTTTCCTTCTAACCAGGTGTCTTAAACACAATTTACACAATACTATCCGAACATAACACTTAACATATAATCATCTTATCAACGCATACTAGTCCCTAGAGGGTTAAAGATATACCTATAACTATTGCTTCACTTTCCCTTCGTCGCTCTAATCATAGTCCTGCCCTGCAGGCGCATAGCTAGAGAAGGCGATGAACCAGCCACTGATCCCGAAGGCTGAGTCTTACAATCCGCGCTACCTCTGATCGGATAATTCTTCGCAAAATGGCCCTGCCGACCGTAGGTAAAGCAAGCTCCCCGAATACCATGACACTCCCCAGCATGAAACTTATCGAAATGGCCACACCGAGGTAGGGGTGGTCTCATCTGACTAACATCCCTGTTCCTCGAAACTCAAACTCGAGCCCCGACCGCTTCCCGAATACCCCTGCACGCCCGTAAATCGTGGAAGGAGTACTGCATCAAGCTAAAGTGTATATCTAGCTCACGTGGAGACCGCCGCTCGAAAGTTATCAAAGGACTCGCTGTCTTCGCCTCTTATGCTGATCTCGGTCATTTCGTCGACTCACGCTCTCGCCCCTTGTGCATAGCTGCATGCGGCAATGTCCATGCCCGTGAAGAGCTACTCGCACAACCTCTCGCTAGATAATCATCAAGTCTCGTGATATATCCGCACTCTATCCTCTATGTCTTCCACTAGAGCGGGGCATACCGAGCTAATGAGTCGAACTTTATGTTGTACTCGAACCGCCCACCCATTCTCGCCTCAACATCATAAAACTATCCACCCGGCTCTCTCATATGCGAGGCAAGAAGTGGTTAAGAAACGCCCGAGAACTCGTCCCAACCACTGAAACACATGCTCCCCGGATAGTTCCATGAATCAAACCAATGATCGCAATATCCCGCAACCGATAAGAACCCAGTACCACTGATTCGGCCTCTGAGGCCTTAATCACTCTCATGATCTGCTGCAGCTATCGAATAAACTCCTGAGGATCATCCTCAGCTCTCGATCCATAAAACTCTGGTTGATTGCAACTCAAGAAGTCCCGAAGCCTCAAACTATCGGTTCTGGGGTGCACCACGATTCACCGAACCACCGGCTCTCGTATGTCCTCATGCCTAGCCACGATCCTAGCCAGTAACTGGGCCATCTCTTTGTAACCGATATCTTCGGCTCCTGGTCGTGGAACTGGAGGCTCAGATATCATGGCCTCGTGATATCGCTGCGCCGCGCTAAACTCGTTGGGCCGCGGCGCCATTAACTCCCGTATGAAGCACTACCTCAGGTAATGACTGGGCATGTGCCCTCACAACCCTCTGTGTTCTACTCGCAGCTCCCTCTGCTCCCTTGCCCTTCTGGGCCCTGGTTGTCTTGCCGTAGAGGCATAACTGGTACATAAGAATACGTCAGAGGGAGTACAACTTATAACACAGCTCTATCGCACGATCTCAGAGTGAGAAGAATGGAAACCAATCCTAAATATCCCGTAACCTCCTGATTATAGGTGTGGTGCACAACACGCCGATAATCAAGACTCTACTAGATACGGTCTGTAGACACTTTCTGAGGACTAACTGCTCTGATACCACTTTTGTCACGATCCGACCTCGGGCCCGCAACTGGTGTCTTACCCCGGGCACCGTAGTGATAATACATCAGAGAAAATCAGCGGAATAACTCATAAACATGTAGCAATGTAAATAGGAAACAGGCCAACCGATAGGTCGTCTTTCATCATATATATATAAAACCCGAACAGTTATCCTTTACAAAACCCCACTTACAACAGGACTACAGACCTCTAAGAGTTTTTATAACAACTATGACGGGACAGGGCCCCGCCATACCCCTGAATGTACAAGAACCTACAATCTCAGGGAATTATACCAAAAGATAAGCCTCCGGAGAAACGGAGCTTCCCAAAACGCAGAACGGTGACCCTAAGAGCGAGGATCAACAACCGGTGTACCTCTACCTGCAGCATGAACGCAGCCCCCCGAAGGAGGTCAGTACAACAGGTACCAAGTATGTGAAACTGAAAATACTGTAATGAAATCATAACAGTAAAAAAAATAGGAGACATGTATGATAACCAAACTACAGTACACAATAAATAAGCAGTCATGTCAAGTCAGGGACGCATGCCCTCAAAGTCATCACTCAAATATAACCATGGGTCTCACGCCCATAATATCAATCATGCCCGTGGAATTGCTTCTCATCACGGCAGTCCATGATATAATATAACACCAATATGTATACATGAACACCAGGTCCCACCTTTGTCATAAAAACTGTACGGGCCAAGTAGGAAAGCTAACCACCAAATCCATCCTGCATCATAAAACTGACCGGGGCAAGTACGAAGGCATAGCTACCAGATCCAGCCTGCGCTATCAATCGACGGGGCTAGTATTCAAAGCTAGTGTCACGACCGACCCGGGCGCGGCATCGGTGCCCTACCGCACCCTGCTCGTATACATCGAGAATAGCGGTGAACATACACAACATACAACATTTTTAAACAATAACATCACGGCTAGCCGATAAGGCCGCCTTCCATAAAATATGCATAATCAAAAAACAAAATTGTACAACTCGGTTCTTACAGCCCCAAACCACAACATGTGACTATAGACCTCTAGGAATAACAATCGTGGCGGACAGGTCTCCGCCATACCTCAATGTACATAAATCTACAACATCGTGGAAAAGCGTACTAAAAGACAAGCCTCCGAGAAATGGAGCTTACGACGTCGATAAGTGATCCAAGAATGAGGATCCACCACCTTCTACCCCTACTGCGGCGTGAACGCAGCCCCGAGAAGGGTCAAGACACGATATGTACTAAGTATGTAAAATCGAAAATATCGTAATTACATCATAAGTTTAAAACAAAGCCGAGACATGTATGATAACAAAATTACAAAGACACGAGGCTTTACTAACAATGAGAGTAACTAATAGTATCGTCTGACATAAAAATAGGAAGCTCACGATCAAAGCAGACCATCCGCCCACAGATTCATTAAGTAATCCTACTCGCAGGACTATTTCACCCGTAGGTCGTGTGGACCGCGTGAGGTATTCCTCGTGATAGTGTACCACCCGCGTGGGACTATTTCACCCGCATAAGCCCATAAGGACTCGCATGAGGTATTCCTCGCATCGTGGGTAGCAAATCCACGGAAACAGGTGGTATAACGATCTTGGGGATTTACCCCTCATTTATACTCTTACCCTGAAGCAGGTGGTATGACGATCTTGGGGCTTGCCCCTCATTCATACTCTTACCCTGGAGAAGGTGGTATAACGATCTTGGGGATTTACCCCTCAGATATACTCTTACCCTATCTCAACCGGCCATCATACATAACATAAGCACTACCGGCTTATCATACAATAAGTAAGCAAGTTAAGAAATCCCCCTAACTTCTTATTAGTCTTATTCATATACACTTTCATTTTAGTTTACTTAAGGCACTAGCATATCTTTTATAAAAATCCGGGAATTTAACCCAAGTACTACATACTTCTACTCTTTAATACAAATGACTCTTTTTAGTATAAAACTTCCAATATACTATTAACCATAGTATCAAGTCAAAATTACTTTTCAGGACAAGTCACAATACCTTTAGAAATAAAGTTAGGTTTCTAAATCAAGTGACTCATTTTCTTATAAAACCTTAGGCAATTGATGCCTTAAAAATCAAATTGCCTTTCATTAAATCAAGTCATTTATCTTCCCATAAAGATAATATAACCAACTTCCCATAAAGTCGTTATATTCACTTTATACCTTAGCCAAATATAATTTCCAATCCAAGGGACTTATACGTTTAAAACGGAACAAGTATTACATACTTTAAAACTCTTCAAGTCCCTTAACTTTAATAAAACTTAAGATATCCTTAATACTTTCAAAGAAGTGAGTTAATATCCTAACTCACCCGACTTGGCTATTCATAAAACTAGTAAAGGATATCAAAGTCTCGTACGTCTACCGTACTATATACGTGCAAATAGTCATGCTCAAAAGATAGGAAAGTTCTACATACCTCTTCGGGTCAAACCACTTGCCAAGTACACTATCCCGCCCGTAGTATGTCAACCTATAATATCCACAATACGTCTATTAACGCCTTACTTCAAACGTAGAATATTATAAGTGTAAAGTCTCTAAATTCTACGGAAAATCGGACAGCACCTCCTTTGTTTCTACTTACTTTGCCACCTTTTCAAGGCCGAATTCAATAACCAAACACGCCACATTTAAGGCCCAATCAATGCAATTAACAATAGGGGATTACACGCCTACTAGACGTGTAAAATTCCGCCCCACAATAGATATCAAACTAATACAAACTACTAGTCCAATTCAGCCACATTGAGATGCAACTGTCACGACCCGATTCCGGGCCCGTGACTGGTGCCTTACCCCGGGCACCCTAGTGATACAACATCAGAGTAATCAGCGGAACATAAAACGATACAAGACATATTATGAAATATGAAACAATAATCTGAGAAAAACTTGCCTTTCGGCATATATGTAAATAACAACTTTTCAACATGAACAGTTTAATCCTTTAAAACATACCACACTTGCATTACTACGGACTTCTAAGAATGATATGACAACAATGGCGGGACGGGGCCGCCATACCACGAATATAAATACCTACAATGACGGGGACTATACGAGATAAGCCTCCGAGAAAGCGGAGCTTTCCCAACAATGACGTGACCTAAGGCGAGGATCAACGGCGGTGTACCTTTACTGCGGCGTGAGCGGCCCGGGAGAGTCGATCTGGTACAAGCAGTATGGCGAAAATAGATCAGTAAATGAAATCATAGTAGTCTATATAAAGCGGGAGACATGTATGATAACCAAACTACGATTCACAATAAATAGCGATCATGTCGTCGGGACTCGCGCCGCCAAAGTTATCACAATAAAACCGTGCGGGGCAAATGCGAAGGCATAGCCGACTACTAAGACCCATAGTACCAAAATACCACTCTGTATCCCGAGTGTCTGGACCGCACTACATGATCGAAGCGGCACTCGCGCAATATCAATGTCGCGTCTATCCCTGAACTCTCGCACTCGCATAGGTCACTGCGGACCCGCATGAGGTATTCCTCGAATCATGGTCCCGCATCGCTGAGGTATACCGCGTCGAAGGCGGTAACCCTCGGTATCCGCCAGGCTCCGCGACCGCGTAGTCTCGAAAGACCGCGTAGTCTCAACGGACCGCATAGGAATCCCGCGTCGGGCTAAACACCGGAATGATCAATCACGAGCTCTGGCGCTCGCGTAGTCACGAGGACCGCATAGGCGTAAAGACCGCGTCAAGGGTGGCAAGCCCTCGGTATAATAAGTCAAAGGGTATGTGATACAATAATAGTACAGCGGGCTTAACGTTTAACAACGTAAGCACAACAAGAATGACCACTTACATCACGATCACACAAGATACTAACACACGTAGCATCCTAACATTTTCACTTATCACATCAACAAGAAAGTATTTACAAGGCTATCTCAAACCAAAGACAATCAAGTTATTCACACAAGGTACTTTAAGCTAACAAGTTCGTATCTACCCCAAAGTACTTCATACATTAAATCTTTTAAAAGATCCGTTGCTTCCACATAAGTCACATGATACGTAGTATAAAATAGAGTACTGTCTTTTTAAATAAACCAAAACACTTACCTTTGTAAAATCAAGTAACAACATTATTTTCCAAGCGTCCAAGTTTGCCTAATTTCAAATGTTCACGTTTCTTATTTTAGAAAGGTTTAGTAGTTCATAGTCTTATTCATTTAAGAATATAATTCTCTTTTAAACAATCAGAAACATAAGTCTTATATGTGAGTAGGATATTCTTGTTTATAACAATCTTATTACAGAAGTGATCTAGGAAATATCATTTTGTCTCATCTTAGCTTCTATGCGGATGGAAGTTTCTCTTGGTTTTAATAATACTTAATTAGTCAAAACATTCCCTTTTATTAATGCGGTGGTTTGTCGATACACATTCGATTTAGAAATCGATAAAACATTCTTAAGCCGTTATACCTAACTTCCCGTAAAGCTAGTATAACTCTTAAGTTTTTCAAAAACCAAGTATTACTTCTTTCAAAATGATTCAAAAATCTTTTGAAATACTTCAAGTTCCTTATTAACACATAACAAGCCGTTATAGTTCAAATCAATTACTTTTTAAAGACCACAGTATTTTTTACCAACATAAAGTGTTATAACCAACTTCTCATAAAGCGTTATAACACTTTATGTTTTAAATCAATCAAATACGTTTAGCACGTATGCGTCTCTGCGCACTACATAGTTCACACATATCATGCTAGAAGAGATAGGAAGAGGTTCACATACCTCGCGGCGAGTATCGACTAATAGCAAAGCGCTCAGTACTTCCAACCGTCGGCTACTCCTTAGCCAAGTAGATCGCGCCACACGTAGTACTTCAACCTATAAGGCCACAAGGCGCATTAACATTTAGATCACATCGGAGAACATTCTACCGAAAATTGGCACCTCCCCATGGCAGCGTAAATCTCCTCTCTGTGGGGCGGTATCAAGCCAACCGAGGTTCATACTTCTAACCGGACGTGCACAATTCTACCTCACAGAAAAGCTACACAAGTCTACTGTAATACAGTCCTATGTAAATACAGTTCAGTACTCTTCTTTCGAAAAGGTTTCAATTTATTCAGGCTTAAGTCCAAAGACATTGCCGACAACAACGTTCAGTTCTATATATAGTATACTTCAACTATATATTCTAACAATATGTAATTTCCAATTACAATAGAGGGACAAGATATTTACCTCGATAAGCCCATAATTATCCAAGTATAAAGTCGATCCTGGGCAATCGTTTAGCTCGACTCAGGCGCTCGACCCGCTCCAAACTACCCTTAGAAGTTCTAACCAACTTCTACATACTACTCCAACTAACCATGGAGATTTTCCTTAGGGTTTCGATTTGGTGACCGACGGGAAGTATAATAGTATAACTGGGCTTTTGTATAGGTATAACCTTAGAATACTACAAGGTATATGGCTAAGGTAATTTGGGCATTATAACAATACTTTTGAGAGTATTTCAATCAAGAGAGGGGGGTATTATACGAAAGCAACTAGGCTAGGGGGGGTACCCCACGGCCACACTACTAGGAGGGGGGGAAGGGCTCTCGGCCAAGCGGCCGGGGGAGGACGAGAACAACTCTATCAAGGGAGGGAGGATTTCTAACACTTAGGAAATATTTGGAATGGATGAAGAAGTCATCCTGAGGGTATTTATAGTATAAGCCAAGGCCAACCAATGGCGAGATCATGCCAAGTGCAAGGCAAGTGTAGGGCGAGATCTTGCCAAGTGCCCTTTCCAACTAACACACAAATATCCTACCAACCCTTGACCACTTTAACCACACTTTCGGCCAACCGCTTTCTGCCCCTAAGCCTAACGTGAGAGGGTGACAAGTGTCGCCCTCTTGTTGGTCCAAAATGTTTCGTCTCTCGGAAAAATCCGCAAAAATTAAAAATGACATAGCCGGAAATTCCCCTACGAAAGCTGTGGAAACGTTTCGTCGAAAAACGACTCTAATCGGGTGTTGTGAACAAAAGAATTCGAAGCCTAAATCACAAGTTCAAATTTTCTACGTGCGTCTTACGTACATACTGGAAATACGGTATAACATTCTCCTCGGAAACATTCGTCGAATGTTCCTTCTAAATCTCAAAATGAGCAGCGCGATATAGTCTTCACTACTACACTTACGAAACAATCCTGCCACAGCTGGCCACAGAAGCACCTGCGTAAATACTTACATCAAAGTCCACGAGGAAACACCTCTAATCATCCCCACAAAACACTTCTCACCGGGGTCTAAAATATACTCTTCGCCGCCTTCTCTTTACAAAAGAAATGATCACATCTATGCTCGCCATACATGCTCGCTTCTCTCTTTACTCGTCGTAGATACCACTTTGTCACTTTGCCTGAGGCATTAACCTTCTCAGGCGACCTGACCAATGGTACCACTTTTGTCACTTTGTCGCGAGCCTTGCTCTGACGACCCAACAAATGGTACCGGGCTGCTTGCGATCCCGGAGGATGTCGTACACTCGAACTCTTACCACGTTACGTCGGCCGGTTTCCAAGACTCAGGGTTACTATCCCTAACGTGGTCATCATTAACTGGGAACACTCTGGATGGATCTCCGATACTTTCCCGATCATAACAATACGAAAGACCGGACGTACTGCCTCCTAAGTCGGACGGCAAAAGCTAACATATAGGCAACCTGGCCTATCCTTCACATGAACTCAAAAGGGCCCAAAGTAACACGGGCTAAGTTCCTTTGTTACCAAAACTCGTCACACCTTAACCACAGTCTGCTGGAACAAGCCTGAACCAACTATCTAAACCTTGCCAACATTGAACCAATCGGCCGTGACTAACACTTCCGCCTACAAGGCTTCAAAAGGCGACATTCGAAAACTGAAATGGTAGCTTAAACACTACCTCCACAGGAGACAACAATCCCCACAACTAACCCTGAAACCCAAACACTGGCCCGAGGGCGAATGCGGTCTGAGACTGCACCGAGTTCTTAACATACTTGGCAAAACTTCGAGAAACAAAAGCAGTAGTAACACAGGCTCCATTTATGCGACATAAGGTGAAGGTAGGCATCCGTCTGACCTTACAACCTTTACGATAAATCAATCAGCCGAGTACATGGTCGGCCGAAAAACACGACGGGCTGCCCCGTCGGCGACCATCGGTCGAACGCACCCACGAACTCGTCCGCTGGTTAACTAAACTTAGGCCCAACACCGTGACCCGCGCCACGGCGGACCACCACGAATCGACCCCACCAACAAGCGGTCGCGGGTTGACGCGCATGGCCTCAACCCGACCCAGCTCGCGTAAAACACTTGCTCCGGTCGGAACAACCGCCAAATCACGTTACGAAAACCTAGCGGTCTTCTGCTCGACTACCTCTTTCAAATCACGCTACTCGGGGACTTATCCCAAACATAGCTCACGTGCACCATGCACTCGATAAGGATCAAACATAACACTACACCTATACTCGAGATGGCCTTACCTCTAAGGTCTCTGCGTATAAAACTCTAAGGCTCCACCTACTATCCCCAAAATCTTACTCGGTTAACCCACCATGATTTCTAATCACAACTAACATCTCGCTATCGAACATAACACTTAAGGTATACTCACCTTATCACACATACTCATCTCTGAGGGTTAAAGATATATCTATATCTCTGCTTCACTCTTAGTCGTTCTAATCAAACACGCCCGTAGTGCAGCTAAGGAAGATGACAAACTACCGCGATCACGAAGGCTAAGTCCTCCCGCGAGGACACTCTTTCGACATCGGACCACGGCGGTCATAGGTACAACAAGTACCAACAAAAGACGACATTCCACGGGGCGGCGCTGTCCATCGCTGTGAACGAGAAAAAGCGAATCCGGATGGTGGAACGCCCGTGTATTTGTGAGCGGAAGCTCTGGAGCTCGACCAACTCCTGCGTACCGAGCGTCACGAACCTGTGGAGGACCGCCTGCCTTGTGGATGCGCATAATCTGTCTTTGGTGGCGACTCGCCTCGCAGTTACCAAAGGACCTTCTTTGCTCTCGGCCTCTTACGTTGTCGCCCGTTAACGCGTCGATCTCACGTTTCTCGGCTGCTGCGCATAAGCCGTCGCACAGGCCATGCTCAAGCCCGACTGAAGAATTACTCTTGCACAACCCTCTTTTTAGATAGTCCTCAAGACTCGCGGTACATCGGTATATTCTCTGGTAGCCAAATCTATAGCTAGTAACAGGGTCGCCTCTTTGCACTCTATATTCATTTGTTCGTCGTGGGCGAAGGTTCATATATCATGGCGCGATGAGCCTGCTGCGCCGTACTAAACTCTGTTTGGGCTAGTGGCGTCGCAGAACTCCCGAATGAAGCACTACCTAGGTAATGATTGGGCTGTGCCTCGCCACCTCTGAACTCTGCTCGCGACTCCGCCGGTGCCTTGCCCTCACAGGCGGATTGCCTACGCGGAGGCATAGCGGTAAGGAAAGGAATACGTCGGAGGGTCCGACTTACAACACGACTCTAAGGCACGATCTCGAGTGAGAAGAATAGAAACCAATCCTAAATACCTATAGCCCACGATTATTGGTGTGGTGCGCAACCTGCGATAATCGAACTGCATGGATCTGATGCGTAGACACTTTCAGAGATAACACGGCTCGATACCACTTTTGTCACGACCGATTCGGGCGTGGTAGTGCCTTACCGGGCACCACTGGTGATACAACATCAGTGTCGTGAACATAAAGCGATCTGAGACATATTATGAAATATGAAACAATAATCGAGAAAAACTTGCCTTTTCGGCGTATATGTAAATAACAACTTTTCAACATGAGCAGTTTAATCCTTTAAAACATACCACACTTGTGTACTCTGAGACCTCTAAGAATGATATGACAACAATGGCGGGGCGGGGCCGCCATACCACGAATGTAAATACCTACAATGATGAGGACTATACGAATAAGCCTCGGAGAAAGCGGAGCTTTCCCAAATGACTGTGACCCTAAGGCGAGGATCAACGGCGGTGTACCTTTACTGCGGCGTGAGCGCGGCCCCGAGGTCGATCTGGCGGTACAGTATGTGGCGAAAATAGATCGTAAATGAAATCATAGTAGTCTATATAAAGCGGGAGACATGTATGATAACCAAACTACGATTCACAATAAATAGCGATCATGTCAAGTCGAGGACTCACGCCTCAAAGTTATCACAATAAAACCGTGCGGGGCAAATGCGAAGGCATAGCCGACTACTAAGACCAGCGATGCAATACCACAAAGCGTATCCGAAGTGCGTCTGAGCCGCGCATGTCGAAGGCGGCACTCGCGCCAATATCGATGTCGCGTCTATCCACTGGAACTCTCGCGACTCCGCATGGGTCACACGGACCGCGTGAGGTATTCCTCGAATCATGGTCCCGCACGCTGAGGTATACCGCGTCGAAGGCGGCTAACCCTCGGTATCCGCTGAGGCTCCCGCGACCGCGTAGTCTCAAAAGACCGCGTAGTCTCAGCCGGACCGCATAGGAATCCGCGTCGGGCTAAACACCGGAATGATCAATCCTGGAGCTCTGCGCTCGCGTAGTCACGAGGACCGCATAGGCCGTAAAGACCGCGTCAAGTGGCAAGCCCTCGGTATAATAAGTCAAAGGGTATGTGATACAATAATAGTACAGCGGGCTTAACGTTTAACAACGTAAGCACAACAAGAATGACCCCTTACATCACGATCACACAAGATACTAACACGTAGCATCCTAACATTTTCACTTATCACATCAACAAGAAAGTATTTACAAGGCTATCTCGAACCAGCCAATCAAGTTATTCACACAAGGTACTTTAAGCTAACAAGTTCGGTATCTACCACAAGTACTTCATACATTAAATCTTTTAAAAGATCCGTTGCTTCCACATAAGTCACCTGATACGTAGTATAAAATAGAGTGGTCTTTTAAATAAACCAAAACACTTACCTTTGTAAAATCAAGTAACAACATTATTTTCCAAGCGTCCAAGTTTGCCTAATTTCAAATGTTCACATTTCTTATTTTAGAAAGGTTTAGTAGTTCATAGTCTTATTCATTTAAGAATATAATTCTCTTTTAAACAATCGAGAAACATAAGTCTTATATGTGAGTAGGATATTCTTGTTTATAACAATCTTATTACTGATAGTGATCTAGGAAATATCATTTTGTCTCATCTTAGCTTCATGCGGATGGAAGTTTCTCTTGGTTTTAATAATACTTAATTAGTCAAAACATTCCCTTTTATTAACGCTGCGATGGTTTGTCGATACACATTCGATTTCGAAATCGATAAAACATTCTTAAGCCGTTATACCTAACTTCCCATAAAGCTAGTATAACTCTTAAGTTTTCAAAAACCAAGTATTACTTCTTCTTTCAAAATGATTCAAAAATCTTTTGAAATACTTCAAGTTCTTATTAACACATAACAAGCGGTTATAGTTCAAATCAATTACCTTTTAAAGACCATAGTATTTTCTTACCAACGTAAAGTTTATAACCAACTTCCCATAAAGCCGTTATAACACTTTATGTTTTAAATCAATCAAATACGTTTAGCACGTATCGTCTCCGGTACTACATAGTTCACACGTATCATGCTAGAAGAGATAGGAAGAGGTTCACATACCTCGCGGCAGTATCGACTAATAGCAAAACGCTCAGTACTTCCAACCGTCGGCTACTCCTTAAGCCAAGTAGATCGCGCCACACGTAGTACTTGACCTATAAGGCCACAAGGCGCTTATTAACATTTAGATCACATCGGAGAACATTCTACCGAAAATTCGTGGCCTCCCCCACATGGCAGCGTAAATCTCCTCTCTATGGGCGGCTATCAAGCCAACCAGGGGGTTCATACTTCTAACCGGACGTGCACAATTCTACCTCACGTAAAAGCTACACAAGTCTCATGTCTGATCCTATGTAAATCTGATTCGATCTCTTCTTTCGAAAAGGTTTGATTTATTCAGCTTAAGTCCAAAGACATTGCCGACAACAACGTTGATTATATATAGTATACTTCAACTATATATTCTAACAATATGTAATTTCCAATTACAATAGAGGACAAGATATTTACCTCGATAAGCCCATAATTATCCAAGTATAAAGTCGATCTGGGCAATCGTTTAGCTCGACTCAGGCGCTCGACCCGCTCCAAACTACCCTTAGAAGTTCTAACCAACTACATACTACTCCAACTAACCATGGAGATTTTCCTTAGGGTTTCGATTTGGTGACCGACGGGAAGTATAATAGTATAAGCGGGCTTTTGTATAGGTATAACCTTAGAATACTACAAGGTATATGGCTAAGGTAATTTGGGCATTATAACAATACTTTTGAGAGTATTTCAATCAAGAGAGGGGTATTATCACGAAGCAACTAGGCTGGGGTACCCACGGCCACACTACTAGGAGGGGAAGGGCTCTCGGCCAAGGGGAGGAGGGCGAGAACAACTCTATCAAGGGAGGAGGATTTCTAACACTTAGGAAATATTTGGAATGGATGAAGAAGTCATCCTAAGGGGGTATTTATAGTATAAGCCAAGGCCAACCAATGGCCAAGATCATGCCAAGTGAGGCAAGTGTAGGGCGAGATCTTGCCAAGTGCCCTTTCCAACTAACACACAAATATCCTACCAACCCTTGACCACTTTAACCACACTTCGGCCAACCCTTTACCCGAGCCTAACGATGAGAGGGTGACAAGTGTAAGCCCTCTTGTTGGTCCAAAATGTTTCGTCTCTCGGAAAAATCCATAAAAATTAAAAATGACATAGCCGGAAATTCCCTACGAAAGGCGTGGAAGCGTTTAGTCGAAAACGACTCTAATCGGGTGTTGTGAACAAAAGAATTCGCTGACCTAAATCACAAGTTCAAATTTTCTCGTCGTCCTTACGTACATACTGCGGAAATACGGGTATAACAAACAATACCAATTCTTATCCAATTTCCATTTCAATCCAAGTTGTTAGCATAACATGATATCAAGTCGCGATCGATTATAACTACTATAATCTTGAGTAAGTAACGTCGGCGATTCTAATAAGCGACCAAATTGTAATCCAACTTCACATGGCTTAAATGACATTTCGATTTAAGGCTACAATCAATCCATAATACTTATCAAACTTCAACATATAAACTTCATACTGTAGCGTATAAAGCTAACAACAAACAATATATATAATTTTGTAACACTTTTAAGAGACAAGATTATACCTCAATGGCTTAATCGACTCCAATCCGAAGTCGCTCCTTAGCAACTTAGAGCCTCTTCAAGACACTTCAATCCGCTACTTGAGACCCTTAGAACAATACCAACAAATTTCCTTCAATCTTCCAAACAAAACCTAGAAAGCAACTAGGTTTTCACCTTGCGACTAATACGAAAACTATCTTTTTCCGAGATTTTTCTATTGAGATACACTTACAATACACTCATGAACCTTGGTTTAAAGTGTGGAGCTTAATGAACAAGAAACAAAAAAATTTCCTTTTCAAATGCAAGTGAACCCGAGAGCAACTAGAGTGAGTTTTTCAATTTCTTAAATTTTTTTCGAAGTGTTGGACTATGTCTTGCTACTAGTAGTATTATATAGTACAATGGAGGGTCAAGATGTGAACAAATGGGTGGCTTGGATGAGCTCTTATTAAATATCAAGCCTTGTGGACCCATTGACCAAGTCAATTTTCTCAAGCTCACTACTTGCAAGACTTAGTCATCCTACAAAGGTCAAATGACCCTTAAGTCCTTGCCCATTTCGTCGAGCTCCATAAGGGGTGACACGTGTCGCCTCCCATTAAATCCAATATTACATTTTCCGACAATTTCATAATTCCGATAAATTTTTACAAGTCTCAAATCTTAACACTTGTGAGTTCTTACGTACGTTCTTAAAACATGTCATGTAAATACGGGGTGTAATGAGCTACGAGATCCGACTGTAGTCGCGAGATATGGCCAAGGCAAATCTGAAGCCATCTACCAGAGTCTGTCGTACCAAACTATGCTATAGAACTGCCCGGGGCAAGTACGAAAGCCAACTACGATCGACTGCGTAATGGCCCGGGCAAATCGGAAGCTAGCTACTAGATCCTGCCTGCATCACTAAACCTCATGGAGAGCTAGTCCATGGAATAACAATAATAATTTAAGCATACCCGCGGGCCACCCAACGTGCCATTATGTCCAAGTAAATAACACGATAACAATCATAGTGGAAGCATACCCGTGGACCATCCAGCAGCGTCGGTATGTCCAACAATCCGGTTTTTAACCCCAAAGTACTACATACTTCAATTCTCTTAAAAAATATCCCTTTTTACGTTAAAACCACACGATACTAATACCCTGTTACACCCTGTAAGTCCAGGACATGTTTAAGAGAATGTACGTAAGGAACATAAGACTTGAAATTGGTACGAAAGGAAGAATTGTTTTTCCGACGGAAAATCTTCCGAACGTCGGAAAGGAAAAATGTTCGTTGAGGAGAATTGGATTCTCAAAATGCATTAATTGAAGAAGTATGGAACTTATTATCATTATGGAAATTTATTTTTACGGATTTGGTCACGTGGGGCCCACCCGAGGAATTTTACGTTTTGTGGGGCCCACGAGGGTTGCAGAATTTTATGGACGAATGGGAGGGCGACACGTGGCACCCCCCCCCCCCACATGTTCTTGGACGAAATTATGCAAGGGTAGTATGGTCATTGACCATGATAGAAGACTAAGTCTTGCAAGTAGAACTTGACATTGTTGACTAAGTCGAGGGCGGCAGCTTGATCCCTTTCATCCAAATTTAACATGTGTTGTAATCTAGACCCTCCAATGTGTTATATAGTCATCCATGTAGCAATACAAGGCTATTTTACACTTAGAAAAAATTAGAACACTTAGGGTTCTTGAGAAAGGCTCTCGGGTTTGAGCATTAGTGAGCAAGAAAAATTTGTAATTTTGTTCCATTATTCATGATACTTTAACCCAAGGTCCCTAAGGGTATTGTAAGGTTATCTCAATAGAAAGATTTCGGAAAAACGACGTTTTTACGTTAGTCGCAAGGCGAAACCCTTAGGTGTTCTTCAACTTTGAAGATGGAACTTGAAGAAGAGTTCTTCATGAGCTTCTAAGGAGTGCTTGGAGAGGATTGGAACATAAGGAAAGGAGCTAAGAATTTCTAAGGAGCGACTTTGAATCTTGGAAATTTTAAAGGGCTTGTAAAGGTATAATTCTTGTCGTTTTAGTAATTGAGATTACTTATTGTTGTAGCTATGGATATTAGCAAGCATGATGTTTATATTATGAAGTTGATAAGTGTTAGGGATATTGGAACCCTAATCCGAAAACTAGCATGTTTAACCCTTAAGATTTCAATTCAAGTTGATTATTAGTTTAGTCGTCACATGTTATATATTGAAGGAAATTGTAGTTGTTGAAGTTGTTTATGACTATATAACATGTTAGACCTAAGAACTTGGATTGGAAAAGAATTGGAAAAGACTTTGAGTTGTTGTTTATGTTAGCCGAGAATGGCTTTAATTATGGAACTAGTTTCGTATTAATTTGTGGGGCAGAATTTTACACGTCCTGTTAAGGCGTGTAATCCCCTTTGGTTAGCTGAATTGTTGGGCCTTAAATGTGGCGTGTTTGGTTATTGAATTCGGCCTTGAAAAAGGTGGCAAAGTATGTAGAAACAAAGGAAGTGTTGTCCGATTTTCCGTAGAATTTAGTGACTTTGCACTTAGAATATTCTACGTTTGAAGCTAGAGGTTTAATGGACGTATTATGGCCATTATAGGTGGAAGTACTTAGTATAGCGTATTCTACTTGAAGGATGGAATAGCTATCAAGGTTGAAGTACTTTGGAGCATTTTGCTATTTGTCGATAATCGTCGCGAGGTATGTGAACCTCTTCCTTCTTTTGACATGATTCTATGTATGGAACGTACATGTGGTATTATTTCATGTTTCCTTCTACTCTTAGAAGTTAAGAAGTATGTGTGTTGATTTACTCTATGTAAAGGTTATGTCTGAGTTATCCTAAGTTCTTACCAAGTCTTATGGGGGATGTTGGTAAGAGTCGTTAGGAGGTATTTTGGAGCCAAGTTGACTTGGCTAATTTACGGCACGAATGAGAATAAGTATCGAACAAGCCATTGCAGTGTTAATAAATGAAAATGTAATGACGATAAATTATATTAAAACAAGTAGAATTCTCCATCTGCATAGAAGCTAAGATAAGACAAAATTGTATTACATTTTCTAGATCATGGCTTCTTTAATGAGATCAGTATAAACAAGTATAACCTATTCACACATATAAGGCATATGTTGCTTAATTTAAAGAGTTTAAGTTATGAAGTGTTAAGACTATGAACTACGAAAGTTGATTCTGAAAGATAAGAGACTTGAAGTATTTTGAAAGTATACGATACTTGGTTTTCGAAAGTATAAGTCTCTTGGTTGTAAAAAGAATGTATTTGCCTAAAGTATAAAGTTAGTATAACGACTTTATGGGAAGTGGGTTATAATAGCTTTATGGAAAGTTAAAAGAGTGGTTTACTCTAAGTAATGATAAATGTTTTGAAATAAAGAAAGGCAAATGGATTTAAAAGCATCAATTGCTTAAGTTTTAAGGAAAGAAGTCACTTGATTTAGAAGCCGAAAAATGTATTTCTAAAAGTGTAGTGACTTAGGTAAAATGTAAACAAGCCTTGATACTACGGGTGTTAGTATCTTGGGGTTTTATATGAAAAGGAGTCTTTTGAAAAGGATGTAAGCACGTAGTACTTTGGGTTAAATTCCCGGATTTTTATGTGTGAAACGAAAGTGCCATGAGTTTATAAAAATGGAAGTCTAAAGGTTTAATGAACTTGCCTATGTTTGCTTGTGATAGCTTTGAGTGCAAGTATTATATGTTTACGTTGTCGTGACTCTCAGTTGGAGGGCCGGCTGTCTTGTTGTAAGTTTACTTGGACGTACCGACAGTGATGTGGGATTCCACGGGTATGCTTCCATTATGATTGATCCTTGGACATGCTTATACGATATGGGATTAGGGCATGTGACCGAGATGCGGGTTAGATTCGGTTGTTTATTACCCATGGCCATGCTTATACGATGAGGATTAGGGGCATGCGACCGTGCTATGTACTACTATTACTCCATGGGCTAGCTCCCGTGAAGACATGTACCGCGATGAGGATTAGGGGCATGTTATATTACTACTCCATGGACTAGCTCTCCACGTGAAGACTGCGCCTACGATGAGGATGCAGGGCGCGTTATGGCCCGTCTTATCGATGAGGATTAGGGCATGCGGCCGCGTTATATATATATATATATATGTATTGTGTATGTGTACGCCGACAGTGAGGTGGGATGCCACGGGCGCGTCACATGGTTATATTTTACACTTATAGCTGTCGGCAGTGATGGGGGATTCACGCACGCTTTGATATTTGTGTGACTTGATCGCGTCCCAGATTGGGTCGGGTAGTATATGCGTCCCTCCATTAAGGGCCGGATTATGTTATGAAAGATAAGTAAGTTATATGGTAATAAACTTGACGATTTTCCTAAGTATGTACGTAAGAATGTGACTATAACTTTTATTGAAAAATGGGAAAAGATAATAAGGTACGATTAAGTTTACGAGATGGTAATGACACGGTATGATCTGGTATGTACCTTTTTTTATACTTGCCCCTGTCATTCTTTTGTACAGTTATGATTTGTTTACTGTACCTTATTTTCCGTTCCATATTCGAAATGTTATGCTTGACCCGCCGAGTGCGTTAAATGTCGCGAGTTTAGGTACATAGTTGTGGATCCGCGAGCTTAGGATCTGATTCGGCATTTGAGATGGCTCGATGTTCGGAGTTGTCATGGCTATGTATATTCGAAGTGCAGTGAGGCCTTGTCGTCATAGTATTTGTTCAAATCTTAGAGTGCATGTATTCATCGTAAATTTGGGTGGCTAGAGTTGTTTTGTTTACATTGTTAAGCAGTGTAGCCCCTTTCGGGTAATTTTTATTATTATGGCAGCCTTATAGGCTTGGCCTTAGTTTAAAAAAAAAAGTGTGCTATTTATCTTCCGCAGTTTACTATGTTGTATGATTAGAAGGGTGCCCAGGTAGGGCACTAGTCGCGGCCCGGGGTCGGGTCGTGACATACCCGTACTATCAAGACACTTTCATGTTTAAATCAAATACTTTATACTTTTTAAACCAAGTGGCTTACACTTTTAAAACAACGTCAAGTATATTTTTAAAACTCAAGTAACTCACTCTTTTAAGATCAAGGCACTCACACCTTCTAAAATCAAGACACTTATACTTTCAAAATAATCAAGTCTCTTATCTTTCAAGATCAAGTCTCTTAACTTTCAAAATCAAGTCTCTTATCTTTAAAAATAATCAAGCCATTCTTTTATCCTCATAAAGTCGCTATAACTAACTTCTCATAAAGCCATTATAATACTTTATGTTTTAAACCAACCAAAGACAACCACACTCATTTCTGAAATTAAGAGAACTTTATTCTTTTAAAGACCAAGTATCAATTTCTTTCCAAATAATGATTCATAACTTGTTAGAATAATTCAAGGTTCTTGACATTTAGAACTCAAGTCAAGGACATCAAAGTAAAATCAAATTCATTTAACACACGTACGTCTATTGTACTATATATTTCACAACAATCATGCTCAAGAGGATAGGAAGAATCACATACCTCCTCGGCTAATCCACTTGCCAATTCGAATATGCCGCGCGTAGAATATCAACCTATAATAATCAAATACGTCTATCAACATCTAGACTTCTTCGTAGAATATTTCTAAGTATAGGGTCTTTTATTCTACGGAAAATCGGGCAGCACTTCCCCTATTTTTACGTACTTTTTCACCTTTTTCAAGGCCCGAAATTCAATAACCAACATGCCACATTTAAGGCGCAATAACACAACAATACCAAAGGGGATTACACGCCTAACTGGACGTGTAAAATTTTGCCCCACAATATACAAAACAGTCCATTAGTCCAAAGTAAAAATAGTCCAATGTAAATACAGTCCAATGTAAATACAGTCCATTAGTTGGTGTTCTTGGCTAACTACTACAATCAAACTTATCCAATTTTTAGCATGCGTCTAATTACTTCTTTAATCTTCCAACTTATATTCCAATCTTTATATAAGTTATAATAACTTTGTTATTTACTGTCAACAGGTAATAGGTAACGTTTTTACCATTTTAATGGCTAGCATGCCAATTTCTCAATTTTAGCAACTTAATAAGGTCCAAATCTTATCCATCTTCCTTCCATGTATCACATACTCATTTATATACTACCAACATATATAATATCCAACTTCACAAAGAGGACAAGGTTCATTACCTCAAAAAAAGCCCAAAATAATCCAAGAACTAAAAGTCGATCTGTAGCAAGTTTAGCTCCTATTCCTTACGTTCCAATCCACTCCAAGTAACCCTTAGAAGCTCCTAACCAACTCCTCTTCAAGATCCAACTTCAAAAAGTGAAGAACACTTTAGGTTCCAAACCTTGTAGGTTTCGGCCAATGGGTGTTTCTTAGGCTAGGGGTGTGAAATCTTGTCTAACACTTGGTTAATAACCTTCCTAACACATCAAGGAAGAACACTTAAGAGTTTAAGAATTTTTGGACAACATTTGGTCAATGGCATGGCCCATTGCCGAGAGCTCAAGGAAGGGAGGGAGTATTGTTCTTGAAATAATTCTAAGTGTGTAAGATTTCATCCTACTAGTGTGATGATATAACACCACCAAGGGCTAGGATTAAAACATGTGTGTGGATGAGATTAGGGACAAGTGTGTGTGGGTCCCATAAGCCACTTGTCCACACAAATATCTCACAAATATCTAGCACAAGACTTGTCCAACTTGTCATCTTTCTCGCCCAACATGGGCCCACTTGTGGTGACACATGTCGCCCTCCTATTGGTTCAAAATATTTCATCTCCCCAAAATCTCCATAATTGGTTAAATATCGAAAACCTTGTGGGCCCCACAAAACGTAAAATTTCCCGGATGGGCCCCACATGACCAAATCTGAAAATAAAATCCATAATTCTTATAAATTTCATAAGTCTCAAATACCAAATTTGGGAATCCAATTCCCATTATTAAACACTTTTCCTTGACGGGTTTCAGAATATTTTTCGTCGGAAAAACAAATATTTCTTCCTTTTTGAACTAAATGTTGTATTCTCGTACGTACGTCCTCACATACATACCCTGGAACTACGGGGTGTAAAATACACTTCCCCGAATCTAAGTGTGCCTACATGATAATAGACAATGCACCCTCAGTTAAAGGAGAAGTTGATGGGACAATTCTTCTCTGACCTGAGCCAGTTAGCCGAAAATGCAAGCCAAATAGAGCAGTATGTTCAGGAGAAGCAACGTAGAAGAGCCAATTGAAATCGAGGCTCCCACTTGGTATCCATCATTGAAGCAGTAGAGTCCGATTCAGAGTTTGTCGACTACACGGCAGACGTAATGGTGGACAAGATTTTTACGGGTAAGGTTTAATTTTGCCCAGAAATGAGTTTAGCCGATGGCAGGGTCGGTTTCTCATTTGACATCATGAAGGCAGATCAGATATTTGATCATCTGCTCAAAAACAAGCAGATTCGGCTGCTTGATGGTCACATGATTCCACTGCCGAGGAACTCAAAGATAATAAGTATTGTAAGTGACATGATTCATACAGTCACTCTACTTCTAATTTTGTGGTCTTTAGAAAGGCGATCCAAAAGGGCATCAAGGAGGGAAGGTTCAAACTAGTCGATAAGAGTCTGGCTGAAATATCTATTGATACCGACCCCTTTCCCGCGATACCAATATCTATTGTATGTTATGTTAACTCCGATGAGTCAATGGACACTAAATGGAAATAGTCAATGAGAATGGTATGGGTTCCAAAGAAACCTACTGAAGGGGAGAAAGCCACAAAGACCTTTGTGTTCAACCGGTTAGGCAGCCTATATGACATTCAAGAAACAGGTAACCAGCTAAGAGCAATTTTCATGGCCGCCCAAAATACCCAAGGGACTTTGAATGAGAACTTCAAGAACATACTACGAGGTTCAGAAGGGTCCCTATTGATGCCAGAAGTAGGCTTCTGGGGCAAATACGGATGCCAACCAACTGGCAGTCGAGCATGCCTCGAATAGACGAAGAACCACTCCCTAAAATCAAACAAAGGGTGGTCGAGTTTAATGTAAATGAGGGTGTTTCGTCCTTACACATCATAACGAGAAATGAGAACCATGCGAGACACCAAAGAATGATTAAACCAACCGCCGACATGGAAGAGGGGAAATGGTTTATATCAATCAAGCTCCCGAAAATAAAGAGGCACCACCAAGAGTCGCATCCAGAACTCCGAAAAGAAGGATGCAACATGTCAAGGTGTCAAGACCCGACCTCGGGCCCGCGACTGGTGCCTTACCCCGGACACCCTAGTGATAATACATCAGAGAAAAACCAGCGTAAATAAAATCATAAACATGAAACAATATAAAATAAGAAAACAGGCTAACCAAAACGGTCACCTTTCTGCATATATATAGAAATTTGAACAGTTACATCCTTTACAAACCACACTTGTGTGATTCTGGACCTAAGAGTTTTATAACAATCAACGACGGGACAGGGCCCCGCCATACCCCTGAATGTACAAGAACCTACAATCTCAGGGAATCATACCAAAAGATAAGCCTCCGGAGAAATGGATCTTCCCAGCTGAGCGTGATCCTATGGCGAGGATCAACACTTGGTGTACCTACCTGCGGCATGAGCGGCCCCGAAGGAGGTCGATCTGATAGGTACCAAGTATGTGGCCCGAAAATCGTAATGAAATCATAACGATCTATATAAAAGCAGAGACATGTATGATAACCAAACTACGATTACCTGATATATAAGCGATCGTGTCAAGTCGGGGACTCGCGCCTCAAATTCATCACTCAAATATAACCATGTGTCTCACGCCACAATATCAATCATGCTGTGGAATTCCTTCCTCACCTGGGAAGTCTATGATATAATAACACCAAGGAGTACACATGAACACCAGGTCCCACCTGTGTCATAAAACCGTACGGGGCAAGTACGAAGGCATAGCTACCAGAACCGACTGCAACGTCAAGCGTGGGGCAAGTCACGGCCAACTACGGAACCTACCGTACAAACTATGCTATTAAAAGCGGCCGGGTAAGTCACGAAGGCATAGCTACGAGAACCGACTGCGTCGTAGCGTCCGGCCAAGGCAAGTCTGAAAGCCAACTACGGTCGCTGTGTTACCAACCTCATTCCACCTGCGTCACGAAGCTGATCGGGGCAAGTACGAAAGCCTCTACCAGAACCATCCTGCATCACATCGCTGACCGAGGCAAGTACGTAAGCTAGCTACCAGAACCTCCTGCATCACGAAACTTCGTGGGGAACTAGTCCGTGGAATGACACTATAACGAACTGACCGGGGCAAGTACGAAAGCCAACTACCAGAACCAACCTGTATCAGCAATGACCGAGGCAAGTACGGGGGCTAGCTACCATAACCAACCTGCATCAATAACCCCCATGGAGAGCTAGTCCATGGCAAAATAACATACCGAGAGTTTAACCCGCCGCATGCCCCCGGAATTCTTCATCGGTGCAGACATGTCCATGTAACAACAAGATAACCGGCCCTCCACCGAGAGATGCGGTAACATAAGGATACAACCCTTGCACAACAAGGCTATCACAAGCAAACATAGGCAAGTTACTCACAACTCAAGGTACTTTATTTTTATGCCAAAAATCCGGGTTTTAACCACAAGGTACTACGTATTTTAACTCCTTAAAAAGGTCCATTTCTTTCACAAAAGTCACATGATACTAATACCCGTAGTATCAAAAAATAGAGTAACGATCATTTTAAGTAAACCAAAACAAATTTCCATACCTTCTTTTTAAATAAACCAAGACAATACCATGCCTTCTTTTTAAACCAAAACAAGACAATACCATGCATTCCTTTTAAACCAAATCAAGACAATACCATGCCTTCTTTTTAAACAAAACACTTCTCCTTTTTAAAGTCAAGTAACCTATACCTTTAAATCAAATCTCATATCTTTTAAGGAAACCAACCTCCTAACTTTTAAAATGTCAAGTTATCATTTTAAATCCAATAATAAAACCATTCTTTCGTTTTCATAAAGTCGTTATAACTAACTTCTCATAAAGCTATTATAACACTTTATGTTTTAAACCAACCAAGGACAACTACTCACATTTCCGAAATCATGATAACTTTATTCTTTTAAAGACCAAGTACCCATTACTCATGAATGAGGTTTCACAACTTTTTAACACTATTCAAGTCCTTAACTTTTCATATCACGTCACTTAATATTTAGAATCAAGTCAAGGACATAAAAAGGAAATCCAACTCCTTTAACACATGTGCGTCTACCGCACTATATATTTCACAAATAATCATGCTCAAGAGAATAGGAAGAATCACATACCTCTTCGGCTTAATCCACAAGCCATGTCGAGTATGTCGTGCGTAGAATATCCACCTATAACAACCACAACACATTTATCAACTTCTAGTTCTCTTCGTAGAATATTTCTAAGTATAAGGTTTCTTATTCTACGGAAAATTCGGCAGCACCTCCCCTGTATCTACTTACTTTTTACCTTTTCAAGGCCCAATAACAATAGCCAACATGCCACATTTAAGGCGCAGTAATACAACAACTCAAATGGGATTACACGCCTAACTGGACGTGTAAAATTCCGCCCCACAATATACTAAACAGTCCATTCCTTATCAATCTTCTTTCCACATATAATATACTCAATTATAAACTACTACAATATGTAATCTCCAATTACAATAGAAGGACTAAGATTATTACATCGATAAGCCCAAAATTTTCCAATGATTAAAAGTCGATCCATAGGAATCTTAGCTCCAATTCTTTACGCTCCAATCCACTCCAAGCAAACCTTAGAAGTTCCTAATCAACTTCTCTTCAAGATCCAACTCCAAAAAGTGAAGAACACTTAGGTTCCAAAACTACCAACTTTCGGCCAAGGGGGTGTATATAGGCTAGGGTTGTGAAATCTTTTCTAACACTTGGTTCACAATCTTCCTAACACCTTAAGGAAGAACACTTAAAAGTTTAAGAATTTTTGTACAATGTTTCAAGCCATTCTTGAGAGCTCTGAGGAGAGGAGGAATTTTTGCCTTGGAAAATCTCGAGTGTGGATGAAGTCTTGCAAGCTTAAGGGGGTATTTATAGGACAACCAATGGCTAGGATCTTAGCAAGTGTGTGGTAGATCTTGGGGACAAGTGTGTGTGGGTCCCACCATCCATATGTCTACAAAAAGCTTGTGACAAGTGGATAGACACATGGCAAGACATTTCGGCCATAAGCCACATGGCACAACAAATTCGGCCAACATGGCCACATGGGGGTGACACGTGTCGCCCTCCTACTCGTTCAAAATATTTCATCTTCCGAAAATATCCATAATGTCCAAAATCTCGAAAACAAAGTGGGCTCCACAAAACCGTAAATTTCTCCCGTGGGCCCCACGTGACCCAATCCGGAAATAAAATTCCATAATTCTATTATATTCCCAGAAGTCCGAATATCAAATCTGGGAATCCAACTCCCATTAACGAACCTTTTTCCTTCACAAAATCCGGAAAATTTTCCGTCGGAAAAATCAAATCTTTTTTCCTTTCCAATCTTTATGACGTATTCTTGTACGTACGTCCTCACATACATACCCTGGAACTATGGGGTGTAACATTTTTCCCCCCTTAGAAACATTCGTCCCGAATGTTCCTTCTAAGTCTCCAAATATACCTGTGCGGGTATAGTCTTCACTACTATACTTACATAACCAATTATGCCACACTTGGCCATAATATAACACATGCGCAAAACTCAAGTCCAAGCCAACGAGGAATCACCTCTAAAGCGTATAACAACACTATTAGCTCCACCCATGGTCTAAAGGATACTCTCTTCACATCTTTACTTCACAAAATGATCACTTCCCTTCTCTTAACACATGTTCATGCTTTCCTTTTCGTCATTGCCATACCCGTACACGAACTCTTCCTAGTATCGTACCACACTTGATCATTGCTTGATTTCAAAACCTTGGAGTTACTACCTCAAACTTGGTCATCTTACTAGCCTCAAATTCCTTTAAGGCCGTTCCGGCCTTCACGATTGATGCAGTCGAACACATCCGCGAACTCGTACGATGGTTACCTAAACTTGGGCCTAGCACCCTCGTGACCCTACCACCTGACGGGACCACCTCAAACTGACCCTACCCACTTTCATTCCACACAACCCCTGGTATTATCACACAAATAAATTCCACGCCTACAAGGTACATCAACCAAGATCAACCGTAAATCTTTCACTCAAGACGGTCTTGTATCTAAGGTCTCCACGGTTATCAATAGTCTAAGGCTCACAATTGTCACGTTCCCAAACTTACCCTTTCTACAAACCAGGCTATCTTAAACATAATTTACACAAAACTACTCGCACATAGCACTCAACATGTAACCATCATAACAATATGTACAAGTCTCTTAAGGGCTAAAGATATACCTGCAACTAGTGCTTCACTTCCCCTTTGTCGCTCTAATCATAATCCTGTAGTGCGAGCGCTAGTATAGAAGGCGATGAACGACCAGCTGATCCAGAAGGTGAGTCGTAACATCAGGTGCTACCTGCAGTCGGACACCTTGCAAAATGGCCTGCCGTAGCGAGTAAAACAAGTTCCACTGAATAACAGACAATCCCGTATTATACCCGTAGTTCGAGGCATATGCGTGAGGGCGTGCGTGAGAATGCGACCATAAGTTTGGAAACTATGAAAGATTTGTTTTTCCGACGGAAAATATTCCGAACCTTGTGAAGGAAATTTTACGTTTTCAATATTTTAACCAATTATGGATTTTTTCGAGAGACGAAATATTTTGGACCAATAGGAGGGCGACATGTGTCACCCCTAGATAGGCCATGTTGGACGTTTTCATGAGGACAAGTGGCCAAGGCAAGTGGCCAAGTCTTGCAAGATATTTGTTGGGCAAGTGGGCAAGAGGGACCCACACACACACATGTCCCCAATATACACCATACACATGCTTCAGTCCTAGCCCTTGGTGGTCTTATATAAACACCTCTAGTTGATTAAATCTTCCACACTTAGTATTATTTCAAGACTTGAAAATATCCTATCTCTCCCTTCATATTGTTCTCGTCCAACCTTGATCCCTTAACCTAGTGTTGTCCAAAAATTCTTAAACTTCTAAGTGTTCTTCCTTAATGTATTAGGAAGATTAGTAGCCAAGAGTTAGACAAGATTTCACAACCCTAACCTCAAACACCCCCCTTGCCCGAGAGTTGTGTGGAGAAAAACCTATGTGTTCTTCACTTTTTGGAGTTCATTCTTGAAGAGAAGTTGGTTAGGAGTTTCTAAGGGTGACTTGTGGCGGATTGGAACATTAGGATTTGGAGCAAAACTTGCTTAGGAGCGACTTTAAGTTCTTGGATAGTTTTGGGCTATTTGAGGTAATGAACCTTGTCCTCTTTGTGAAGTTGAATATTATGTATATTGGAAGTATATTATGGAGTATGAGATATGTGGAGTAAGGTTTGGAAAGATTTGGATCTTGTTAACTTGTTAAAAGGAGAATTGGCATGTTAGCCATTAAAATGGTAAAAACGTATCCATTACTTGCTAAGAAGTTAATAACAAAGTAACTATAACTTATATTAAGATTGGAATATAAGTTGGAAGATTGATGAAGTAATTCAGGCATACTAACCAACTTGGATAAGTGAAATTGTAATAGTTGGCCAAGGACCCCAACTAACGGACTGTATTTACTTTGGACTGTATTTACTTTGGACTGTATTTACATTGGACTGTATTTACATTGTTTTAAGGGGAAGATTGTTTATCGCGTCCGTTTGGGCGTGTGATCCCCTTCTTTAATTGTTGTTGTTGTTAAGGGGAAGATTGTTTATCGCGTCCGTTTGGGCGTGTGATCCCCTTCTTTAATTGTTGTTGTTGTTAAGGGGAAGATTGTTTATCGCGTCCGTTTGGGCGTGTGATCCCCTTCTTTAAAACAACATGTTGTTAAGGGGAAGATTGTTTATCGCGTCTGTTTGGGCGTGTGATCCCCTTCTTTAGTTATTGAATTATTGCACCTTAAATATAGCACGTTAATTACGGTTATCGGGACTTGAAAAAGATGGAAAAGTGCGTAGAAAGCGGGAAGTCTTGCGATTTTCCGTAGAATAAGAGATCTTACTTAGAAAAATCCTACGTAGAACTAGAAGTTGATAAGCGTGTTTTTGACTATTATAGGTTGACACTCTGCGCGCGACATATTCGACTCGGCAAGTGGATATAGCCGAGGAGGTATGTGATTCTTCCTATCCTCTTGAGCATGATATTTGAAAAATATATATAGTGCGATGACGTACATGTGTTGGTAATTTGGTTTCACTCTGATGTCTTTTGACTTGAATTACTAAATGTTAAGAATCTTGAAATATTTCAAAAAGAGTTATGAATTATTATTCGGAAGGAAATTAATACTTGGTTTTAAAAGAATAAGTTCTTTTGGTTTTCCAAACAAATGTGACTGTTTGATTTATTATAAAGTTTAAGTGTTATACTAGCTTTATGGGAAGTTAGTGATAACAACTTAAGAAAGATAAATGGAATGGTTTACTTACTTAATTATGAAAGCCTTGTAATGATTTCTGAATGTGTGGTAAGTTGGCTTGATAAGTAAACATGTTATGATGCTACGTGTGTTAGTATCTTGTGACGTTTGTGTAAGGGGGTTTTTCTTGTTGTGCTTATGTTGTTTAACGATAAGCTCGTTGTGCTGGTATTATATCACTTACCCCCCTGACTTGTTACGAGCTGCGGGTTAGCTACCCCGTCACGAGAATACCTCATCTTGGTCCATGTGACCTATCGGGCTGCGGGAGTTCGAGAATCACTCGGGTGTGTTCGCCGTCTGAGAATACCTCGTGCGGTCCATGTGACCATGCGGATTGCGGGAGTCGGGGCGATGCGCGGGTTAGCTACCCGTCACGAGAATACCTCATGCGGGCCTAGGTGGCTTTATGCGGTGCGGGAGTTCGAGTTAGGCTCGCGTAATGATACTATGGCGAATGGCCTTGCTTGATCATTAGCGGCCTAGAAAATACCGGTTGTGTTATATCTATTTTGCTCTTGTTTATCTTTGTGGCACTATGTGCGATTAAATTGGGTTGTTTAAATGCGTATTTGTGAATTGGTTTTAAAATGTTATGATTTCATTTGATCTTTCTGATTTCACATACTTGGTACTGTTATCTTGACCTCCTTGAGCTGCATTCATCTTGCATGAGTAGAGGTACTCTGGTTGTTGATCCCGCCTAGGATCAGTTACCTTTTAGGAAAGCCCGTTTCTCGGAGGCTTATTTTTAGTATGATTTCCTGTCATTGTAGGTTTATGTACATTCGGGGTATGGCGGGGCCACTGTCCGTCATAGTTGTTTACATTCTTAGAAGTGCAGAGTCTATTGTAAATTTGGGATGTATAGCTCGATTTTGGTATATATACTGAAAGGTGGCCGTTTTAGTTGCTTTGTTTCTTACTCTTTATTGTTTCATGTCTTTGATTTTATTTTCGCTGGCTTTTCTCTGATGTATTATCACTAGGGTGCCCGGGGTAAGGCACCAGTCACGGGCCCGGGATCGGGTCGTGACAAAAGTGGTATCAGAGCAGTTAATCCTCGGAAAGTGTCTACAGACCGTATCTAGTAAAGTCTTGATTATCGGCGTGTTGTGCACCACACCAATAATCAGGAGGCTACAGGATATTTAGGATTGGTTTCCATTCTTCTCACTCTGAGATCGTGCCTTAGAGAGTGTGTTATAAGTTGGACTCCTACAGCGTATTTCTTTTGTACGATTATGCCTCGCATGAGCAACCGAGGCCCGAAGGGCAAAGCGGTGAGGAGGCGCTAGTAGGGCCTTGAGAGGGTCACGAGGCACTGAGCCCGATCTTTACGTGAGTGATGCCTCGACGGCGAGTTCCACGGCGCCATCGGCCCAGCGAGTTTAGAGGCTGCGGCGGTGGCTCACGAGACCACGCGATGCGTGCGCCTCTGAGTCCAGCGGAGAAGCGAGGATATGGGTTACAAGAGAGATGGCGATTACTAGCGAGATCGTGGCGAGCATGAGTATAAGTGGAGACGATTCCGTGCACCGTGGTTCGGCCGAGATAGGATAGTTTGCGACCGGGACTTTCGAGTTGCGGACCCACCGAGTTACTGGTCGAGGCACGAGGATGATCGCGGGAGTTCATCAGACATTTATAGCGGATCGTGAGTGATCGAGGCTTGGAGACCGAGTCGGTGGTCTTAGGTTCGCATCGGTGCGTGATCTTTGCGATCGGCTGGTTTGATTCGTGAGCTGTCGGGAGAGCATGCACTTCCATTTGTATGGGGCGAGTTCTCGAGGCATTTCTTAGCCACTTCGCCTCGCGGATGAGAGAAACCGCAGTGCAATTTACGATCTTTGAGGCGGAGAGGCGTGCGGTTGGGAGTATAACGTGGAGTTCGACTCGTTGGCTCGGTATGTCCCCGCGTTAGTGGCAGACATGGAGGACAGAGTGCACCGCTACGTCACAGGGCTCGATAACTACTTGGCAGAGGCTTTCTCGGGTGTAGCTCTTCAGACGGGCATAGACATTATCCGCATGCAGGCTTATACACTTGGGTGTGAGGAGCGTAGAGGCCAGCGGGTTGTCAGATATCAGCAGAAGAAGGCCAGGACGGCAGGGTCCTGTTATACCCCGTAGTTCAGGTCCTGCTTATGGGGACGTACGAAAGGAGTAAGACTTAAATTTTTGACGGAATGTTTTGGACAGATTTTTAGTCAACTTTGAGGCGGTGTATGACCAGTTAAATTGAGATTTCCTAGGTGTTTCAAAGACCCAGTACGTAGTTCGTTGAGTCTAGTTTCCAACGCAACCAACCGTTCGTCGATAGGACATCGGAGTAGAAAGGTATGGGAGTTACAAGTTCAGTGCGCAGTCGGACAGAAAGTGTTTTGGTCAGGAGCCACAGGGCCGCGGCACCGGATGCAGGGCCGCGGCCCCAGAAGAGCTGAGTGTTCGCTGAAGTTGCAGCGCCGTGGCGCCGGGAAGAAAGGCCGCGGCGCCGGAAAGTTCTGGGAGTCGGTAGAGATTTCAGCGCCACGGCGCGAGTGGCTGCGGCCAGGCGTAGTCTTCAGTTAGTGGAAAAATCTGAAGCTTTTGTTTTAAAAAGGCCATGGGAGGGTGACAAGTGTCCCCCCATCTGATTTGGCATGCACTACTTATTGACCAAGTTTGAAGACTTGGTCATTCTTCAACTCTCTCTCTCTAAAGCTAAAAGCTCTCCCTTCTCTCTAGAATTTCAAGAGGAAATCAAAGCTTGAGGAAAATTTGAAAAACATGTGGCAAGAAGGAAGCTTGTTGGCTAGCTTGTAGGAGTTATTGTGGTGGTGGTTTTGGAAAGGAGGATAGCAAACTTATTGGATTAATTTAGCTAAAGCTCTAAGGTAACAATTCTTCTCTTGTAGCTAGTTTTTTGGTGTTGCATGTAAAGAAGAAAGAACTTGTAGTTGGAAATATGGCTCTTAGATAAATTGCATGTAAGAAATATGGTTTGGATATGAAAGAATTGGATAAGAAGGTTATGTAAGCATGTTATAGCCTAAATACTACCTTAAACTTGTTAAGTTAGTTGTTGTACATTGTGGGGCAGAATTTTACACATCCAAGTTTAGGTGTGTAATCCCCTTTGAAATGTTTGGATTGTTGGGCCTTAAATGTGGCGTTTGAATGTTGAATTCGGCCTTGGAAAAGGTGGCAAAGTATGTTGAAACAAAGGAAATGCTGCCCAATTTTTCATAGAATTTAGTGACTTTAAACTTGGAATATTCTACGTTGTAGCTAGAGGTTAATGAACGTATTATGGTCATTATAGGTTGACATACTACGTACGGTATTTTGGACTTAGCAAGTGGATTGACCGAAGAGGTATGTGGAACTTTCCTACCTCTTGAGCATGAATAATTGCATCTATGTAGTGCGGTGAGCGTCTGAAGGCTTTGGTATCCCTTACTTATTTTAATGATATCTTAAGTTTTAAAGTTAAAAGACTTGAGTGTTTTAAGTATATGATACTTGTTTCGTTTAAAAGTATAAGTCCCTTGGATATAGGAAGATGTGTTTGACTAGTGTATAATGGTAATATAACAACTTTATGGGAAGTTGATTGGATTGACTTTATGAAAGGTTAACAAAGAAAGGTTTACTCCAAGTAAGATAAGTACGGATGAATGATTGAATTTGTGGAAGGCAAATTGTTTTTAAGGCGTTAATTGCCTAAAGTTTTAAAAGAAATGAAGTCACTTGATTTTAGAAGCCTATTGTATTTTTAAAAGGTAAACGTGACTTGTTTTGAAAAGTTGTCGTGACTTGATACTACGGTTATTAGTATCTTGGGAGTTTACATAAAAAGGAGTCATTTTCTTAAAAGGTTTAACGTACGTGGTACTTGGGTTAAATTTCCGGTGTTTTCTTAAAATGACATGTTGGTGCCTTAGGTAAACTAAAATGAGAGGATATACTAATATTGTTAATAAGAAGTTAGGGGATATTCTTAACTTGCTTACGTTATGATAAGCCGGTAGCGCTTATGTTATGTATGATAGCCGGTTGTGCTGAGTTATGTATTATGATTTATTATTATTATTACTACTTATGCCATGGATTTGCTACCCATGATGCGAGTGCGGCGCTTGTACTCATGCGGGCCCACTGGGTCCATGCGGGTGAAATAGTCCCATGCGGGTGAAATAGTCCCATGCGAGGCGGATGACCTCATGCGGGTGAAATAGTCCCATGCGGGTGAAATAGTCTCATGCGAGGTGGATGACCTCATGCGGGTCCACAGGACCTATGCGGGTGAAATAGTCCGGAGTAGGGTGCTTAATGATACTACGTCGAGAGACCTGTTTTGATCATGAGCCTCCTATTTTTATGCGATAAAGTTTATACTTGATACTCTGTTGTTAGTAAGGCACGATTATCTTGTATGTTGACTTTCTTCCCTGACTCCAGTTTAATTTACACTTATGATATTCTGACAGGATTTTTCAGTTTTACATACTTGATACATATTGTGTACTGACCCCCTTCCTCGGGGCTGCGTTAAATCTGCGAGTAAGGGTAGCGGTGGTGGATCCTCATTCTTAGGATTTTGCTCAGTTGTCAGAATCTACATTTCTCTGGAGGCTCGACTTTTGTTACGGTTCTCACTGGTGTTGTAGATATTTTTACATTCGGGGTATGGCGAGCCACTGTCGTCATAGTGTTTACTCATTCTTAGAGTGCAGTAGTCTGTCATAACTTGGGTTGTTAAGGATGTAAGCTGTTGACTTTGTTATATTTAGAGGTAGCCATTTTGGGTTAGCTTTGCTTATATTCTATATGGGTTCTTGTTGTGAGTTTATTTTCATTGGTTTTCTCGATGTTGTATCACGAGGGTGCCGGGGTAGGCACGATCACGGTCAGTGGTCGGGTTGTGAAAAAGTGGTATCGAGCGGTTAATCCTCGGAAAGGGTCTACGTAGTATCTAGTAGAGTCTTGATTATCGGTGTGTTGTGTACCACGTCTATAATCGAGGAGGCTCTGAGATATTTAGGATTGGTTTCCATTCTTTCACTCTAAGATCGTGTAATAGAGAGTTGTGTTATAGGTTGAACTTCCTCGACATATTTTTATGTATCGATTATGCCTCGCAGGCAAAGCCGCCCCGAAGGGCAAAGCGGTGAGAGCTGCTAGTAGGACACGAGGTCACGAGGCACGAGCCCGATCCTTACGAGATGATGTTCGGACGGCGAGTTCCACGATGTCGCCACCCAGCGAGTTGAGGCAGCGGCGGCTAATGAGACGCGATACGAGCCTCGATTACATCTGGAGCGAGAGAGATGGGTTACAAGGAGATGGCGATTATTAGGCGAGATCGTGGCTAGCGAGGAGGGACGGAGCGAGGCGGTTCGGTTGTACCGTAGTCCACCCGAATCGATAGCTTGAGGCTGCGGGATTTTTGAGTTGCGACCCACGATTTCTATGGGTGAGGCACGAGGATGACCCTCGGGAGTTTATCAAGCGATTCTGACGGATCGTAGTGATCGAGGCTTGAGAGCAGTCGGTATTATTGGGTTCACATCGGTGTGAGATCTGCGATTGGTAGTATGATTCATAGGAACTATTCGGGAGCATGCGGCTTCGGTGTTTGGGGCAGTTCTCGAGCGTTCCTTAGCCATTTCTTGCCTCCGCGAGATGAGAGAGCTCGGTAGATAGATTTTTGACACTGAGGCAGAGTGGGCGGACGGTTCGGGAGTACAATGTAGAGTTTGACTCATTGGCTCGGTATGTACCCGCTTTGGTAGAAGACATGGAGGACAGGGTGCACCGCTATGTTATAGGGCTCGATGATTACTTGGCAGAGAGTTGCATGGGAGTAGCTCTTCAGCCGGGCATGGACATTGCCGCGTGCGAGCATATGCGCAGGTGTGAGCGAGCGGTAAGCGGATTGGCCAGTATCAGCGAGAAGAGGCGAGGCAGCGAGGTCCTCTGGTAGTTTCGAGGTAAACAACCTCGGCCAGGACCAGTTGCACCTCGGTAGTTGAGCGCTCTCCGCGTCTTCGGACGTCTGAGGCATTGAGGCGGGGCGGGGTTCGAGGCCGGGTTCCCGGAGGACGAGTTCGGTCGAGATGAGGCCACCTATACCTCGGTGTGGTCGATGTGGCGAGTGCCGTTATGAAGTGTCGTGTTCCTCCGAGCTTGTTACACTTGTGGCGGCGAGGCCATTTGAGAGAAGATTGTCATGGCGGGAATGTTATGGCTCGGTAAGCGGTCGATGGTGGATCTTTGTCTTCGGTGGCGTCGCCCGGAGAAGCGAGTGTTCACGGACCAGCGAGCGCGGTAGAAGTCGTGGTAGGGGTCCCGATTCCGGTCCTCGAACGCATCTATGCTCGTCTGTGTCGGGACCGGGGCGTCACGGATGTCGTCCGAGTACATTATTGATTGCATGTTGTGATGTATATGCTTTGATAGATCAAGTTCTACCTTGTCCTATATATCTCCTCATATTCTTTGGTAGAATAGGGATAGAGCAGAGTCCATAAAACCTTTTGAGGTGGCTACGCCCGATGGTGATTCGGTGGTAGCGGCGGGTATATAAAGGCTTGCCCGATGACTATAGACGATCGTCGGACTCTGGCCGACTTTATAGAGTTGGATATGACGGACTTTGATGTAATTATGGGTATGGATTGGCTAGCGTCTGTTATGCCAATGTGGGTATGAGAGAAGCTGATGCGGTTCCGGTTTCTGGTGGCCGGTTGCTCGATTGGAAGGGAATCTTTGTGTCGCCAGGTAGGTTTATTTCTTACCTCAAGGCTAGGAAGATGGTGCGGAAGGGTATATCTACCGTATGATTCGGGTATTCGATATTGGTGAGATCTGGACCTTGATCGATTCGGTCGTTAGAAAGTTCTCGGGCGTATTCCCAGGGCGAGCTTAGGAATCCTCGGAGAGGAGATTGAGTTTTGTATCGATTTGGCGCCGGCACTCGGCGATATCTATTCCGCCATATAGGATGGCACTTGCGAGTTGAGGAATTGAAGGACCGGTGAAAGATTTCTTTGGAAAAAGGCTTTATCGAGCCAAGTGTTTCTCCGCGGGAGCGCCGGTGTTATTTGTAAAGAAGAAGAAGGATGGGGCCAGCTGCGTATGTGTGTTGATTCTGACGGTGAATAAGGTAACTATCAAACAGATATCCCTCCCGAGATTGATGATTTGTTTGACGATTCTGAGTGCGAGATGTTTCTTCAAGATAGACTGCGATCTGGTTATCATCAGTCTGCGAGTTAGAGGCGGATATCCCAGATTGCATTCGGGACCGGTATGGGCACTATGAGTTCAGGGTGATGTCTTTCGGGTTGACCAATGCCCCAGCAGTATTCATGGATTTGATGAATCGGGTGTTCAATCCATTCTTGGATATGTTCGTTATAGTATTCATTGATGATATCATGGTTTATTCACGCCGCGAGCGAGGCATGCGAACATTTGAGGGCGGTATTGGAGTCCTCGGGGGGCGATTGTATGCCAAGTTCTCGAAATCACGAGTTTTGGTTGGCTTGATGGCTTTCTTAGGGCATGTTATCGGGTAGATGGTATTCGGGTAGATCTGACAAGATTGAGCGTCAGACTTGGCCTAGACCAGCTACAAGCGAGTCTGCGACTTTTGGGCCTTGCGAGTTACTATCGGAGGTTTGTGGAGAAGTTTGCTTCCATCTCGGCACCTTTGACTAGGTGACTCGAGCGGTATGTTCGGTGGGCGGATGCTTGTGAGGAGTTTCCGATTCTTTGAAGAGAAATTGGCGGCCGCCCAGTTCTTACTCTTCCGGAGGTTTAGGCGGATATGTGGTTTATTGTGATGCGTCGGTGTCGGGCTTGGAGTGCGTCTTGATGCGGCCGCGGTAAAGTTATAGCTACGCGTCTCGGCGGCAGGAAGCATGAGAAGAACTATCACACATGACTTAGAGTTGGCGTGATGATTCGTGCCTTGAAGATGCGGAGACATTATTTGTATGGAGTTCATGTGGACATTTACCGAACCACAAGAGCCTCGGTATATCTTGATCGGAGGAGTGAACTTGCGGCAGAGACGGTGGTGGGAGTTACTTAAGGATTATGATGTCGATATCCATATACCTTCAAGGGAAGGCCAATGTAGTTGCAGACGCCCTTAGTCGTCGATCGATGGGTAGTCTGTCAGGTGTGCAACCAGAGAAGAGGGACATGGTCCGCGAGTTACATCAGCTAGCAAGCCTTGGGGTTCGTTTGGTTGATTCTGATAGTAATGAAGTTCGGGTTCGAGAGGTTGCCGAGTCTTCCATCGTCGAGGAGGTGAAGAGGCGACAGTATGAGGATCCGATTATGGTACGGTATAGAGATACGACTCTTCGGGAGGAGAAGAGTCTATTTGAGGTAGCGCCTGATGGGGTGCTAAGATTTGAGGGACGGTTGTGTGTTCCCGATGTAGCGAGGACTTCGTCGGATTGCGGGAGGCGCGGTGCTCGTTATTCTATTCACCCAGGGTCAACTAAGATGTACCATGACCTCAGGTGTATCTATTGGTGGGATGGCCTGAAGAGGGACGTTTCGGAGTTTGTGGCGCGATGCACGGTGTCGGTGGTCAAGTTGAGCACGAAGCCGGTGGTGTGCGAGTTATTGATATTCCGACTTGGAAGTGGGAGGTGGTAAATATGGCTTTTATTACAGGGTTACCTCACACTCAGAGGAAGCATGATTCCATTTGGGTTATTGTCGGTGATTCGAAATCAGCCCATTTCTTCGATCGGGGCGACTTTTGGCGAGGTTTATGCTAGGCGTATATTAGAGATTGTGAGGCATGCGGAGTTCCTATATCGATTATTTGGCGAGAGGAGCCCGATTCACGGCTAACCGGAGGTGTTTCGAAGGGATTAGGGACACGGTGAGTCTCGATGCGGCGTTTCATCCTCGGGCCGACGGACGATCGGCGCACTATCCGAACAACGAGGATATCTTGCGGGCTTGTGTTATTGATTTCAGGGGTAGCTGGGAGGATCATTTACCTCTGGTGGAGTTTGCTTATAACAACAGATAACATTCTAGTATTCAGATGGTGCCTTATGAGGCCTTATACGGGAGGAAGTGCAGGTCACCGATAGGCTGGTTCGAGGTGGGAGAAGTGCAGTTAGTCGGGCGGACTTGATTCGTGACGATGGATAAGGTGAAGCTTATCCGAGAGTGGTTATTGTCATTTCGAGTCGGCGAAGTCGTATGCGGATCATCGGCGTCGACAACGGAGTTTGAGGTAGATGATTGGGTCTTCTGAATGTGTCACCCATGAAGGCGTGATGAGATTTGGGAAGAGAGGAAACTTCGGCCCAGTACATTGGGCCTTACGGTGTCGTAGGGTAGGCAAGGTTGCATATGAGTTGGATCTGCCATCCGATCTGGAGGCAGTACATCCAGTTTTTCACGTATCTATGTTGCGGAAGTGTATTGGAGATCCATCTAGAGTGCACCCGATTCGTGATGTCTAGGTGACAGAGGGGTTATCGTATGAGGAGAGTCCGTAGCGATACTCGATCGTCGAGTTAGGCGACCGGACAAAGGATGTGGCTTCGTCAAAGTCTTATGGCGGAGCGAGCGAGGAGGAGATGACGTGGGAAGCGGAGGATGACATGATGAAGAAGTATCCTCACTTATTCCCTACACCTCCAGGTAACCCATTTTCCTGCTTATTAGTTTTATTTAGCAATTACGCTTAAGTATTGTTGTGGCATGTGGAGCGTCTTTAATTGCAAAAAGAATAGTTAAGAGGGTCCATGTCGATATTGTGATTTGGGTAAGCCTAAAAGGAACATTCGGGACGAATGTTTCTGAGGGGGGGAGAATGTTATACCCCGTAGTTCAGGTCCTGCTTATGGGGACGTACGAAAGGAGTAAGACTTAAATTTTTGACGGATTGTTTTGGACATATTTTTAGTCAACTTTGAGGCGGTGTATGACCAGTTAAATTGAGAGTTCCTAGGTGTTTCAGAGACCTAGTACGTATTTCATTGAGTCTAGTTTCCAACGCAACCAACCGTTCGTCGATAGGACATCGGAGTAGAAAGTTATGGGAGTTACAAGTTCGGTCTGTGATCGGACGAAAGTGTTTGATCGGGAAGCCACAGGGCCGCGGCGCCGGATTCAGGGCCGCGGCGCCAGAAGAGTTGCGTGTTCGCTGAAGTTGCAGCGCCTTGGCCGAAGCGAGGCATGGCGCGGAATGTTTTGGGAGTCGGCAGAGATTTCAGGCCGTGCGGCCGAGGCATGCGGCGAGGTGGGTTCTGCGAAGTTGAGGGGAAAAATCTGAACGGTTTTGTTTTAAAAAAGGTCATGGGAGGGGGACAAGTGTCCCCCCCCCCCCCCCTCATCTGATTTTGCATGCACTACTTATTGACCAAGTATTGAAGACTTAGTCATTCTTCAAGTTCTCATCTCTCTCTAAAGCTAAAAGTTCTCCCTTCTCTCTAGAATTTCAAGAGGAAATCAAAGCTTGAGGAAAATCTGAAAAAAATGTGGCAAGAAGGAAGCTTGTTGGCTAGCTTGTAGGAGTTATTGTGGTGGTATTTTTTGAAAGGAGGATAGCAAACTTGTTGGATTAATTTGGCTAAAGCTCTAAGGTAACAATTCTTCTTTTGTAGCTAGTTTTTTGGTGTTGCATGTAAAGAAGAAAGAACTTGTAGTTGGAAATATGGCTCTTAGATAAATTGCATGTAAGAAATATGGTTTGTATATGAAAGAATTGGATAAGAAGGTTATGTAAGCATGTTATAGCCTAAATACTACCTTAAACTTGTTAAGTTATTTGTTGTACATTGTGGGGCAGAATTTTACACATCCAAGTTTAGGTGTGTAATCCCCTTTGAAATGTTTGGATTGTTGGGCCTTAAATGTGGCGTTTGGATGTTGAATTCGTCCTTGGAAAAGGTGGCAAAGTATGTTGAAACAAAGGAAATGCTGCCCAATTTTCCATAGAATTTAGTGACTTTAAACTTGGAATATTCTACGTTGTAACTAGAGGTTAATGAACGTATTATGGTCATTATAGGTTGACATACTACGTACGGTATTTTGGACTTAGCAAGTGGATTGACCGAAGAGGTATGTGGAACTTTCCTACCTCTTGAGCATGAATAATTGCATCTATGTAGTACGGTAGACGTACAAAGGCTTTGGTATCCCTTACTTATTTTAATGATATCTTAAGTTTTAAAGTTAAAAGACTTGAGTGTTTTAAGTATATGATACTTGTTTCGTTTAAAAGTATAAGTCCCTTGGATATAGGGAGATGTGTTTGATTAGTGTATAATGGTAATATAACAACTTTATGGGAAGTTGGTTGGATTGGCTTTATGAAAGGTTAACAAAGAAAGGTTTACTCCAAGTAAGATAAGTACGGATGAATGATTGAATTTGTGGAAGGCAAATTGTTTTTAAGGCGTTAATTGCCTAAAGTTTTAAAAGAAATGAAGTCACTTGATTTTAGAAGACTATTGTATTTTTAAAAGGTAAACGTGACTTGTTTTGAAAAGTTGTCGTGACTTGATACTACGGTTATTAGTATCTTGGGAGTTTTACATAAAAAGGAGTCATTTTCTTAAAAGTTTTAAGGTACGTGGTACTTGGGTTAAATTCCCGGTGTTTTCTTAAAATGACATGTTGGTGCCTTAGGTAAACTAAAATGAGAGGATATACTAATAATGTTAATAAGAAGTTAGGGGATATTCTTAACTTGCTTACGTTATGATAAGCCGGTAGCGCTTATGTTATGTATGATAGCCGGTTGTGCTGAGTTATGTATTATGATTTATTATTATTATAACTACTTATGCCATGGATTTGCTACCCGTGATGCGAGTCACGCGCTTGTACTCATGCGGCCCAGCAGGTCGTGCGGGTGAAATAGTCTCATGCGGGTGAAATAGTCCCATGCGAGGCGGATGACCTCATGCGGGTGAAATAGTCCCATGCGAGGTGGATGACCTCATGCGGGTCCACAGGACCTATGCGGGTGAAATAGTCCGGGAGTAGGGCTTAATGATACTACGGGCGAGAGACCCTGTTTTTATCATAAGCCTCCTATTTTTATGCAGTAAAGTTTATAATTGATACTCTCATTGTTAGTAAGGCACAGTGTACTGTATGTTGACTTTCTTCCATGACTCCAGTTTATTTTAAACTTATGATATTATTCTGATATTTTCGATTTACATATTTGGTACATGTGTATCTTGACCCCTTTCCTGGGGTTGCGTTCATCTGCAGGTAAGGGTAGCAGTGGTGGATCCTCATTCTTGAGATCTTGCTCGTGTCGAAGCTCCATTTCTCGGAGGCTCGACTTTTAGTACGGTTCTCTGGTGTTGTAGATATTTGTACATTCGGGGTATGGCGGCCCTGTCCGTCATAGTGTTTACTCATTCTTAGAGGCCTGTAGTCCTGTCATAACTTGGGTTGTTAAGGATGTAACTGTTCAGCTTTGTTATATTTAGAGGTAGTCATTTTGGGTTGCTTTATATTCTATATGGGTTCTTGTTGTGAGTTTATTTTCCGTTGGTTTTCTCGATGTTGTATCACAGGTGCGGGTAGGCACGATCACGGTCCGTGGTCGGGTTGTGACAGTCCTTTGGTAGCTCTCGGCGGGCGGCCTCAAGCGAACTAGATTCGCACCTCGGCCCGGCTCGAGCACTCTACACCGCCGTCTTGGGACATCCGGGTATTCGGGCGGTCGGGGCCCGGGGCTTGGACTTCGAGGAAGCGGGGTACTAACGTCGAGACCACCCTCACTCTCGGTGTGGCGATGTGGTAGATCCCATTACGGGATTTGTGGTAATACGGAGCTTGTTACACTGCGGCCAGGTCATTTGCGGCTGTCAGGCGAGCGCGCGATGGTAGGGTTCACTCTGGTCTTTCGTCGGTCTTTATCTCCTACGATTACTCGCCCGAGGCGGGTGCTCGTGGGCCAGCAGTCGCGGCGAGGTCGTGGAAAAGGTCCTAGTTCCAGCGGTCCTCAGAACCGCATTTATGCCATGTCCAGCCGCCAGACCGGAGGCGTCACGGATGTCGCCACAGTACATTATTAGTTTCATGTTGTGGCGTGTATGCCTTGATAGATCCGGGTTCTACCTTGTCCTATATATTTCCTCATATTGCTAGTAGGATAGAGATGAGCACGAGTCCATAGACCGCTTTTGAGGTAGCTACGCGATGGTGATTCGGTGGTAGGCGGCGGGTATATAGGGCTTGCCCGGTGACTATATGCGATCGGACCACTGACGACTTGATAGAGTTGGATATGACCGATTTTGATGTGATTATGGGTATGGATTGGCTAGCTTCTTGCTACGCCAATGTGGATATGGGGAGAGATTTATGCGATTCCGGTTTCTGGGAGCCGGTTGCTCGAGTGGGAGGAACACGGTGTCGTAGGGTAGGTTTATTTATTACCTCAAGGCCAGGAAGATGGTGCAGAAGGGGTATATCTACCATCTCATTCGGGTGTTTGATATCGAGGTAGAGATACCGCACCTTCAGTTCGATAGTCGAGAGTTCCCGGATGTGTTCCCGCACGACCTCGGGTATCCTCACGAGGGAGATAGAGTTTTGCATTGATATTCTGCCTGATACTCGACCTATATCTATTCCGCCATACAGAATGGCACCCGTCGAGTTGAGAGAGTTGAAGGACCAGCTGAGAGATTTGCTGGAGAAGGGCTTCATCAGGCCTAGTGTTTCTCCCTGGGGAGTGCCGGTATTGTTTGTGAAGAAGAAGGATGGGACGCTGCGTGTGTGTTGATTAGGCGGTGAACAAGGTGACTATTAAGAATGATACCCTCCCGAGATTGATGATTTGTTCGACCGGTTGCGGAGTGCGAGGTGCTTCTCCAAGATAGACTGCGATCCGTTACCATCAGTGCGAGTTAGGAGACGGATGTCCCTAGATCGCATTTCGAACCCGTGCAGCACTATGAGTTGAGGTCATGTCTTTCGGCTTGACCAATGCTCCGGCGATTTATGGATTTGATGAACCGTGTTCAAGCCATTTTGGATCGTTTGTCATAGTATTCATTGATGACATCCTGGTTTATTCTCGCTCAGAGCAGGAGCATGCGGAGCATTTGAGGACGGTGCTGAGAGTTCTCCAGGACCAGCGGTTGTATGCCAAGTTTTCGAAGTGTGAGTTTTGGTTGGCTTCGGTGGCATTCTTAGGGCACATTATCGGGGCCGATGGTATTCGGGTGGATATGGCAAAGATCGAAGCAGTCAGGACTTGGCCTGGACCTACTACACCGACAGAGGTGCGCGGCTTTACGGGCACTCGGGTTATTATCGGAGGTTCGTGGAGAAGTTTGCTTCTATTTCAGCACCTTTGACTAAGCTGACTCAGAAGGCAGCTAAGTTTCAGTGGACGGATGCTTGTGAGGAGGGCTTCCAGCTACTGAAGGAGATATTGACGACCGCCCCAGTTCCTACTCTTCCAGAGGGTCTAAACGGATACGTGGTTTATTGTGATGCGTCGGGCGTCGGGCTTGGGTGTGTGTTGATGCAGCAGGGCAAGGTTATAGCTTACGCATCGCGACAGCTCAAGAAACATGAGAAGAACTACCCCACACATGACTTAGAGTTGGCAGCAGTGATTCACGCCTTGAAGATCTGGAGACATTATTTGTATGGAGTTCATGTGGATATTTACACAGACCACAAGAGCCTCCAGTATATCTTCAGCCAGAGGGAGCTGAACTTACGACAGAGACGGTGGTTAGAGCTACTCAAGGATTATGATGTCGATATCCTATACCACCCAGGGAAGGCCAATGTAGTGGCAGATGCCCTTAGTCGTATATCGATGGGTAGTCTATCAGATGTGCAGCCAGAGAGGAGGGGCATGGTCCGCGAGTTACATCAGCTAACGAGCTTTGGAGTCCGATTGATTGGTTCTGATAGTAGTGGGGTTCGAGTTCGAGAGGTTGCCGAGTCTTACATCGTCGATGAGGTGAAGAGGCGACACTATGAGGATCCGATTATGACACGGTATGGAGATATGGCTCTTCGTGAGGGGAAGGGTCCATTTGAGGTAGCACCTGATGGGGTGCTAAGGTTTGAGGACAGGTTGTGTGTTCCAGTTATTGCAGGGCTTCGACAGCAGGTTCTAGGGGAAGCACACAGCGCTCGTTACTCTATCCATCCGGGGTCGACAAAGATGTACCACGACCTCAGATCTGTGTATTGGTGGGATGGCACGAAGAGGGCGTTGCGAGTTTGTTGCTCGGTGCGGTGTCGGGTCAAGGTGGAGCACGAGGCCTGGTGGGTTGTTGCAGATGATAGAGATTCCGACGTGGAAGTGGGAGGTGATCAATATGGACTTTATTACATGGTTACCTCACACTCAGAGGAAGCATGATTCCATCTGGGTTATTGTCGACAGGCTGACGAAATCAGCCCACTTTCTTCCCGTCAGGACGACGTTTTCGGCCGAGGATTATGCTAGACTGTATATCAGAGAGATTGTGAGACTGCATAGGGTCCCTATATCTATCATATCGGACAGGAGCCCGTTTATGGCTAACTTGAGGTCTTTCCGAGAAGGATTAGGACGCAGTGAGCCTCGATCGCGCATTCCATCCTCGGACCGACGGACGAGTGAGCGTACTATCCAGACACTTGAGGATATGCTGCGAGCCTGTGTTATTGATTTCAGGGGTAGCTGGGAGGATCATTTGCCTCTAGTGGAGTTTGCGTATAACAACAGCTACCATTCCAGTATCCAGATGGCGCCTTATGAGGCCTTATATGGGAGGAAGTGCAGGTCACCGATAGGCTGGTTTGATGTGGGCGAAGTTCAGTTGGTCGGGCCAGACTTGATTCAGCAGGCGGTGGATAAGGTGAAGCTTATCCAGGAGCAGTTATTGACAGCTGAGAGTCGACAGAAGTCGTATGCAGATCATCGGCGTCGACATTTGGAGTTTGAGGTTGATGATTGGATTTTCCTGAAGGTGTCACCCATGAAGGGTGTGATGAGGTTTGGGAAGAAGGGGAAACTCAGCCCAAGGTACATTGGGCCTTATCAGATTGTCTGTATGGTAGGCAAGGTTGCCTATGAGTTGGATCTGCCGTCCGATCTGGAGGCAGTACATCCGTTTTTTCATGTTTCTATGCTGAGGAGATGTATCGGAGATCCATCTAGAGTGCACCCGATTGATGATGTCCAGGTGACAGAGGGGTTATCGTATGAGGAGAGTCCCATAGCGATACTCGATCGTCAGGTTAGGCGACTACGGACAAAGGATGTGGCTTCCGTCAAGGTCTTATGGCGGAACGAGAACAGAGAGGAGATGACATGGGAAGCAGAGGAGGACATGAGGCAGAAGTATCCTCACTTATTCCCCACACCTCCAGGTAACTTACTTTCCTACTTGTTGATTTTAATTGACATTTATGCTTAAGTGTTATTCGACGTATGTACTTAAGTGTTGTATTGTGGTCATGTGTGGCTTTTGCAAACTGTTTAAGTTATGAGGAACTATGCCGTTATCTGATTTAATTGAATCTAGAAGGAACATTCGGGACGAATGTTTCTAATGGGGGGAGAATGTTATACCCCGTAGTTCCAGGGCATGTACGTGAGGACGTACGTAAGAGAATGCGACCATAAGTTTGGAAACTATGAAAGATTTGTTTTTCCGACGGAAAATATTCCGAACCTTGGGAAGGAAATTTTACGTTTTCAATATTTTAACTAATTATGGATTTTTCTGAGAGACGAAATATTTTGGACCAATAGGAGGGCGACATGTGTCACCCCTAGATAGGCCATGTTGGACGTTTTCATAAGGACAAGTGGCCAAGGCAAGTGGCCAAGTCTTGCAAGATATTTGTTGGGAAAGTGGGCAAGAGGGACCCACACACACACATGTCCCCAATCTACACCATACACATGCTTCAATCCTAGCCCTTGGTGGTCTTATATAAACACCTCTAGTTGATGAAATCTTCCACACTTAGTATTATTTCAAGACTTGAAAATATCCTCCCTCTCCCTTCATATTGTTCTCGTCCAACCTTGATCCCTTAACCTAGTGTTGTCCAAAAATTCTTAAACTTCTAAGTGTTCTTCCTTGATGTATTAGGAAGATTAGTAGCCAAGAGTTAGACAAGATTTCACACCCCTAACCTCAAACACCCCCCTTGGCCGAGAGTTGTGTGGAGAAAAACCTATGTGTTCTTCACTTTTTGGAGTTCATTCTTGAAGAGAAGTTGGTTAGGAGCTTCTAAGGGTGACTTGTGGCGGATTGGAACATTAGGATTTGGAGCAAAACTTGCTTAGGAGCGACTTTAAGTTCTTGGATATTTTTGGGCTATTTGAGGTAATGAACCTTGTCCTCTTTGTGAAGTTGAATATTATGTATATTGGAAGTATATTATGGAGTATGAGATATGTGGAGTAAGGTTTGGAAAGATTTGGATCTTGTTAACTTGTTAAAAGGAGAATTGGCATGTTAGCCATTAAAATGGTAAAAACGTATCCATTACTTGCTAAGAAGTTAATAACAAAGTAACTATAACTTATATTAAGATTGGAATATAAGTTGGAAGATTAATGAAGTAATTCCGGCATACTAACCAACTTGGATAAGTGAAATTGTAATAGTTGGCCAAGGACCCCAACTAACGGACTGTATTTACATTGGACTGTATTTACATTGTTTTAAGGGGAAGATTGTTTATCGCGTCCGTTTGGGCGTGTGATCCCCTTCTTTAATTGTTGTTGTTGTTAAGGGGAAGATTGTTTATCGCGTCCGTTTGGGCGTGTGATCCCCTTCTTTAATTGTTGTTGTTGTTAAGGGGAAGATTGTTTATCGCGTCCGTTTGGGCGTGTGATCCCCTTCTTTAATTGTTGTTGTTGTTAAGGGGAAGATTGTTTATCGCGTCCGTTTGGGCGTGTGATCCCCTTCTTTAGTTATTGAATTATTGCACCTTAAATATATCATGTTAATTACGGTTATCGGGCCTTGAAAAAGATGGAAAAGTGCGTAGAAACGGGGGAAGTGCTGCCCAATTTTCCGTAGAATAAGAGATCTTACTTAGAAGAATACTACGTAGAACTAGAAGTTGATAAGCGTGTTTTTGACTATTATAGGTTGACACTCTGCGCGCGACATATTCGACTCGGCAAGTGGATTTAGCCGAGGAGGTATGTGATTCTTCCTATCCTCTTGAGCATGATATTTGAAAAATATATATAGTACGGTAGACGTACATGTGTTGACTGAATTTGGTTTCACTCTGATGTCTTTTGACTTGAAGTACTAAATGTTAAGAATCTTGAAATATTTCAAAAAGAGTTATGAATTATTAGTCGGAAGGAAATTAATACTTGGTTTTAAAAGAATAAGTTCTTTTGGTTTTCCAAACAAATGTGACTGTTTGATTTATTATAAAGCTTAAGTGTTATACTAGCTTTATGGGAAGTTAGTGATAACAACTTAAGAAAGATAAAAGGAATGGTTTACTTACTTAATTATGAAAGCCTTGTAATGATTTCTGAATGTGTGGTAAGTTGGCTTGATAAGTAAACATGTTATGATGTTACGTGTCACGACCCGACCCCGGGACCGCGACTGGTGCCCTACCTGGGCACCCTTACAGGTAAACATCAGAGAAAATCAGCGGAACATACATGAAACTTATAAATAAAACATCGGAAGTAAAATAACAGGTTAGCCGATAGGGCTACCTTCCTGAACATATATAAATACAACCGAAGCAGTTGCCTCATTTCTTTTACAAACTGACCCACAATATGTGACTACAGACCTCTAAGAGTTTTAACATAACCACTGTGGCGGGACAGGGCCCCGCCATACCCCTGAATATACATGAATCTACTACCTCAGGGAAAACCGTACCAAGAGCTAAGCCTCCGGAGCAAATGGAGCTTTCTCAAAATCAACCGAGATCCTATGAGCAAGGATCACCAACCAGGTACCTAAAACTGCGGCATTTAACGCGGCCCGAAGGGTCGATAACAAAATTGAATATGGAGCAGAAATAACGTCTGATGAAATGATCATAACTGTACAAAAGAATTACAGGGACAAGTATAAAAAGTACATACCAGATCCTGCCGTGTCATTACCACTTATGAACTTAATTTCACATCAATATCTTTTCCCATTTTCAATAAAGGTTATAGCCACATTCTTACGCACATGATTAGGAAAAATCATTAAGTTCATTTCTGTATAACCTACTTATCTTTCATAAGTATAATCCGGCCCTAAAAGGAGGGCACATTTACTACCCGGCCCAAACTGGGACGCGATCAAATCACACTAGTATCAAACGTGTCCATGGAATCCCCCATCACTGCCGACAGCTACAAGTGTAAAATATAATTACGTGTCGCGCCGCGTGGCATCCCACCTCACCGGCGTACATTCACAACACATATATATATCTCCCGCCGTGGAATCCTACATCACGCCGATCCGGATAAAATAATACACCAATACGAATACATGAAAACCAAGTCCCACCTGGTATAGCGTCTTGGGTCTACCCTCACTTATACTCTTACCCGGAGAAGTTGGTAAAGCGGTGGTATAGCATCTTGGGGTCTACCCTCACTTATACTCTACCCCGGAGAAGGTGGTATAACGTCTTGGGGCTTGCCCCTCATTTATACTCTTACCCTATCTCAACCGACCATTATACAAAGCAAGCAGGGGGTATAATGTCTTGGGGGTTTACCCCTCACTTATACTCTTACCCTGGAGAAGGTGGTATAACGTCTTAGGGCTTGCCCCTCATTTATACTCTTACCCTATCTCAACCGACCATTATACAAAACAGAAGCACTACCATGTCTTCTATAAAAATCCGGGAATTTAACCCAAGTACTACAATTAACGGAAGCATACCCGTGGAATCCCACATCACTGTCGGTATGTCCAAGTACTTACAACAAGACAGCCGGCCCTCCAACCGAGAGTCGCGGCAACGAAATAAAACATAATACTTGCACTCAAAGGCTATCACCAGCACGCATAGGCTAATTCTCAATTAACAAGCCAAAGTACTTATCAAGGCACACTTAGACTAATTCTCAATTAATCAAGCCAAAGTACTAATCAAGGCATCACATAGAATAATTCTCATTTAACAAGCCCAAGTACTTATCAAGGCATACTTAGACTAATTCTCAATTAATCAAGTCAAAGTACTAATCAAGGCACAAATAGAATAATTCTCATTTAACAAGCCAAAGTACTTATCAAGGCATACTTAGACTAATTCTCAATTAATCAAGCCAAAGTACTAATCAAGGCATCACATAGAATAATTCTCATTTAACAAGCCCAAGTACTTATCAAGGCATACTTAGACTAATTCTCAATTAATCAAGCCAAAGTACTAATCAAGGCACAAATAGAATAATTCTCATTTAACAAGCCAAAGTACTTATCAAGGCATACTTAGACTAATTCTCAATTAATCAAGCCAAAGTACTAATCAAGGCACAAATAGAATAATTCTCATTTAACAAGACAAAGTACTTATCAAGGCATACTTAGACTAATTCTCAATTAATCAAGCCAAAGTACTAATCAAGGCACAAATAGAATAATTCTCATTTAACAAGCCAAAGTACTACGTACGTACATTCTTTTCAAAAGACTCCTTTCCAAATAAAACTTCCCCGATACTAACAACCGTAGTATCAAGTCCTATTCACTTTTCAAGACAAGTCACAATACCTTTTTAGAACTACAATTACCGGCTTCTAAATCAAGTGACTTCTTTATTAAAAACCTTAAGCAATTGGTACCTTTAAAACAATTTGCCCTTCCTTAATACAAGTTATTCCTTTGATTACTTTACTAGAGAAAACCATTCTCTTAACCTTCCATAAAGCCGTTATAACCAACTTCCCATAAAGCCGTTATAACCCTTTATGGTTTAGACCAACACGTTCCTTTTATAACCAAGAGACTTCTACTTTTTGAAACCAAGTATTTTATACTTTCAAATCAATTCTCATAACTTTCAAAAATACAATTAGTCTCTTAACCTTTAGAAAACAAGTGACTCCTTTTATTATAAAACCTTAGGCAATTAATGCCTTAAAAACAAGTTGCCTTTTCACTAAAATCAAGTCATTTATCTTTCCATAAAGCAAATATAACTAACTCCCCATAAAGCCGTTATATTCACTTTATACCTTAGCCAAAAACAATTTCCTATCCAAGGGACTTATACGTTTAAAACGGAACAAGTATCACATACTTTAAAACTCTTCAAGTCCCTTAACTTAAATAAAACTTAAGACATCCTTTATACTTTCAAAGAAGTGAGTAAATCTCCCAACTCACCCGACTTGGCTATTCACACTACTAGTAAAGGATATCAAGGTGTTGTACGTCTACCGTACTACATACGTGCAACTAGTCATGCTCAAAGATAGGAAAAGTTCTACATAGAGTAGATCACACAACTACCTCTTAACTTCTAAGAGTAACAGGAAACATGAAATGATACCACAGGTATATTCCATACATAGAATCATGCCAAAGGAAGGAAGAGGTTCACATACCTCGCGACGATTGTCGACAAGTAGCAAAATGCTCCAAAGTACTTCAACCTTGAGCTATTCCATTCTTCAAGTAGGATACACTATACTTAGTACTTCAACCTATAATGGTCACCATACGTCCATTAACCTCTTATTTCAAACGTAGAATATTCTAAGTGCTAAGTCACTAAATTCTACGGAAAATCTGACAAAGACCTCCTTTGTTTCTACTTACTTTGCCACCTTTTTCAAGGCCGAAATACAATAACCAAACAGCCCCAATTGGCTCACAACAATATAGAAGGTAGTCCAATACAAATGAATAACTGAACAGCCCCAATTGGCTCACAATTTAGAAGGTAGTCCAATACAAATGAATAACAAACTAATACAAACTACAAGTCCAAATTCGACCACCTTGAGTTCAACCATACCAATTCTTATCCAATTTCCATTTCAATCCAAATTGGTAGAATAACATGATATCAAGTCGCATTTGATTATAATAACCATAATCTTTAAGTAAGTAACATGCGACGATTTCTAAAAACGACCAATTAGTAATCCAATTTTCAAGTGGCTTGCATAACATTTCGGATTTAGCTACAAGCAATCCATAATACTTATAACTTCTACATATCAACTTCATGCTAGCAACAAGTAAAACTAACAACAACAATATAAACATATAATCTTGTAACACCTTAAAAGACAAGATTATACCTTAACGATTCTTAATCCAATTCCAAATCCGAAGTCGCTCCATAGTAGTTTAGAGCCTCTCCAAGGCACTTCAATCCGCTTGTTGGGACCCTTAGAACCATACCAACAACTTTCCTTTAAACTTCCAATCCAAAACCTAGAAAGCCACTAGGTTTTCACTTTGCGACTAATACGAAAACTCTCTTTTTCCGGGATTTTTCTATTGAGATACACTTACATAACACTCATGAACCTTGGTTTAAAGTGGGGAGATTATTGGACAAGAAACAAAATTTTTTCCTTCTTGTTGGACATGAACCCGTGAGCTAGCTAGCTTGTTCTTCCAATTTTTCTTGAAAATTTCTAAGTGTTAGACAAAGTCTTGCTACTACTAGTATAATAAAGGGACATGGAGGGTTAAGATGTGAACAATTGGGTGGCTAGGATGATCTCTTAATAAAAAATCAAGACTTGTGGGACCTTTGACTTTGGTCAATTTTCTCAAGCTCACACTTGCAAGACTTGTCTTGCAACAAAGGTCCAATGACCCTTTATCCCTTGCTAGATTTCGTCCAAGGCATCATCTAAGGGGGGTGACACGTGTCGCCCTCCCATTCGTCAAAATAATACGATTTCCGACAATTTCATATTTCCGATAAATTTTTACAAGTCTCAAATTTAACACTTGCGAGTTCTTACGTACGTTCTTAAAACATGTCCTGTAAGTACGGGGTGTAACATTACGTGTGTTAGTATCTTATGACGTTTGTGTAAGGGGGTTTTTCTTGTTGTGCTTATTTTGTTTAACGATAAGCCCGTTGTGCTGGTATTATATCACTTACCCCCTGACTTGTTACGAGTCGCGGGTTAGCTACCCCCGATGCGAGGAATACCTCATGCGGGTCCATGTGACCTATGCGGAGCTGCGGGAGTTCCAGGAATCACTCCGGGTGTGTTACGCCGATGCGAGGAATACCTCATGCGGTCCATGTGGCCATGCGGATTGCGGGAGTCCAGGACGATGTCGCGGGTTAGCTACCCCCGATGCGGAGAATACCTTGCGCGGCCTAGGTGGCCTATGCGATCGCGAGAGTTCGGATTAGGCTCGCATAATGATACTATGGGCGAATGGCCTTGCTTCGATCGTAGCGGCCTAGAAAAGACCCAGTGTTATATCTATTTTGCTCTTGTTTATCTTTGTGGCACTATGTGCGTTAAATTGGGTTGTTTAAATGCGTATTTGTGAATTGGTTTAAAAATGTTATGATTTCATTTCAAGATTTCTGCTTCACATACTTGGTACTGTTATCTTGACCTTCGCCAGTGCGTTCATGCGCAGTAGATTACTCCGGTTGTTGATCCCCGCTCCTAGGATCACCGTTCTGCTTTTGGGAAAGCCCCGTTTCTCCGGAGGCTTATCTTTTGGGTATGATTTCCCTGTCATTGTAGGTTTATGTACATTCAGGGGTATGGCGGGGCCCTGTCCCGTCATAGTTGTTTACATTCTTAGAGGTCTGTAGTCCTGTTGTAAATTTGGGATGTAACTGTTCAGTTTTTATATATATACAGAAAGGTGACCGTTTTGGTTAGCCTGTTTCTTACTCTATATTGTTTCATGTCTTTGATTTTATTTCCGCTGGTTTTTCTCTGATGTATTATCACTAGGGTGCCCGGGGTAAGGCACCAGTCACGGGCCCGGGATCGGGTCGTGACACCCCAGTATGGAACCTATCACAATGGCCACACCGAGGTGGGGGTGGTCTCATCTGACTAACATCCCTGTTCCCCCGAAAACCTGAAATCTTGGAGCCCTGACCTGCTCCTGAATATCCCAAACGTCTTGAAGACCGTGGTAGAGCACTCTGTACTGGCTAAGGTATATATCCAGTATGCTGCTGAGGTTGCCCGCCTCGAAAGTTACCAAAGGACCTCGCAGCCTGCCCTTCACGATCTTGGTCGTTAAACGCGACCTCTACGTTCCTCGATGCATTGCGCGCATAAGTCTGGATGCGGGCAATGTCCATGCTCGGCTGAAGAGCTACACCCGTGCAACCCTCCGCTAAATAATCATCGATCCATGTGACGTAGCGGTGCACTCTATCCTCCATGTCTGCCACTAAAGCGGGGACATACCGAGCCAACGAGTCAAACTCTACGTTGTACTCCCGAACCGTACGCCCGTTCTGCCTCAACATCATAAATCTATCTGCCCGAGCTCTCCTCATCTGCGAAGGCAAGAAGTGTGTAAGAAATGCTCCTGAGAACTCATCCCAACCAGCTGGACGCGCATGCACCCCCCGGGACAGTTCCCATGAATCAAACCAGTCGACTGCGGTATCACGCAGCCGATGTGAACCCAATACCACCGACTCTGTCTCTGAGGCCTTGATCACTTTCATGATCCACAGAATCGTCGAATAAACTCCTGAGGATCATCCTCAGCTCTCGATCCATAGAACTCTGGTGGACTGCAACTCAAGAAATCCCGAAGTCTCCAACTATCGGCTCAGGGTGCCTACGCATTCACCGGCCTCGCTCGTCCTCATGTCTCGCCACAAGCCTAGCTAGTAACTGGGACATCTCCTTGTAACCAATATCCTCTGTTCCTGGCTGTGGGACTAGAGGCTCAGGTATCGTGGTCTCTGTAGATATCATGCCGCTCTAAACTCTCCACGAGGCGGCGCGTAGAATTCCTTTGTCTGTAGCACCACCTCAGGTAAACACTAGGCTTGTGCCCTCGTAACCCTCTGTGCTCCACTAGCAGCTCCCCCTGCTGCCTTTCCCTTCTTGGCCCTGGTTGTCTTGCGTAGTGGCATAACTGGTACATAAGATTACGTCAGAGGGAGTCCAACTTATCACACAGCTCTAAGGCACGATCTCAGAGTGAGAAGAATGGAAACCAATCCTAAATATCCTGTAGCCTCCTGATTATAGGTGTGGTGCACAACACGGCGATAATCAAGACTTACTAGATACGGTCTGTAGACACTTTCCGAGGATTAAGCGCTCGATACCACTTTTGATACGACCGACCTCGCCCGCGATCGTGCCTTACCGCACCCTAGTGATAATACATCGTAGAAAACCGATGAAATAAAATCATAAACATGAAACAATATAAAATAAGAAACAAAGCTAACGAAATGGTCACCTTTCTGCGTATATATAGAAACTTGAATTACATCCTTTACAAACTCCCACAATAGCATACGCACTTCTGAGAGTTTATAACAATCAACGATGGACAGGGCCCGCCATACCCAATGTACAAGAACCTACAATCACGAGAATCATACCAAAAGATAAGCCTCCGAGAAACGGAGCTTCCCAAACGCTGAATCGTGATCCTATGAGCGAGGATCAACAACCGGTTACCTCTACTGCGGATGAACGCAGCCTCGGCGAGGTCAAGATAACGGTACCAAGTATCAAACTAAAAATATCAGAATGAAATCATACGATATATAAAAGGAGACATGTATGATAACCAAACTACAATACACGATATATAAGCAAATATGTCGTGGACTCACGCCTCAAAGTCATCACTCAAATATAACCAGGTCTCACGCCCACAATATCAATCATGCGTGGAATTCCTTCTCACGCGCAGTTTATGATATAATAACACCAAGAGTACATGAACATCGTGTCCCACTGTGTCATAAACCGTCACGGCAAGTGCGAAGGCATAGCTACGAACCACTGCATCATCAATCGACCGGCAAGTACGAAAGCCACTACGTAACCTACCGTACCAACTATGCTATTAAATCGACGGGCAAGTACGGCGCATAGCTACGAACTACCACTGCAGCCTGCGTCCGACCGGCAAGTCGAAGCCAACTACGGATCCTCTCGTACCAACCTCATTCCACTCCACGGCCGACCGGGCAAGACGTAAAGCTCTCACGGAACCACCGCATCACGTCACGACCGGGCAAGTACGTAAGCTAGCTACCAGAAGCTCCTGCATCACGAAACTTCGTGGGGAACCCGTGGAATGACACTATAACTAACTGACCGGGGCAAGTACGAAAGCCAACTACCAGAACCAACATGCATCAGAAACGACCGGGGCAAGTACGGGGGCTAGCTACTAGAACCAACCTGCATCAGTAACCCCCATGGAGAGCTAGTCCATGGCAAAATAACATACCGGGAGTTTAACCCGCGTGGCCGCACGCCCTGCAATTCTTCATCGGTGCAGACATGTCCATGTAACAACAAGATAACCGGCCCTCCACCGAGAGACGCGGTAACATAAGGATACAACACTTGCACAACAAGGCTATCACAAGCAAACATAGGCAAGTTACTCACAACTCAAGGTACTTTATTTTTATGCCAAAAATCCGGGTTTTAACCCCAAGGTACTACGTATTTTAACTCCTTAAAAAGGTTCATTTCTTTCACAAAAGTCACATGATACTAATACCCGTAGTATCAAAAAAATAGAGTAACGATCATTTTAAGTAAACTAAAACAAATTTTCATACCTTCTTTTTAAACCAAAACAAGACAATACCATGCCTTCCTTTTAAACCAAATCAAGACAATACCATGCCTTCTTTTTAAACAAAACACTTCTCCTTTTTAAAGTCAAGTAACCTATACCTTTAAATCAAATCTCATATCTTTTAAGGAAACCAACCTCCTAACTTTTAAAATGTCAAGTTATCATTTTAAATCCAATAATAAAACCATTCTTTCGTTTTCATAAAGTCGTTATAACTAACTTCCCATAAAGCTATTATAACACTTTATGTTTTAAACCAACCAAGGACAACTACTCACATTTCCGAAATCATGATAACTTTATTCTTTTAAATACCAAGTACCCATTACTCATGAATGAGGTTTCACAACTTTTTAACACTACTCAAGTCCTTAACTTTTCATATCACGTCACTTAATATTTAGAATCAAGTCAAGGACATAAAAAGGAAATCCAACTCATTTAACACATGTGCGTCTACCGCACTATATATTTCACAAATAATCATGCTCAAGATAATAGGAAGAATCACATACCTCTTCGGCTTAATCCACAAGCCAAGTCGAGTATGCCACGCGTAGAATATCCACCTATAACAACCACAACACATCTATCAACTTCTAGTTCTCTTCGTAGAATATTTCTAAGTATAAGGTTTCTTATTCTACGGAAAATTCGGCAGCACCTCCCCTGTATCTACTTACTTCCTACCTTTTCAAGGCCCGATAACAATAGCCAACATGCCACATTTAAGGCGCAGTAATACAACAACTCAAAGGGGATTACATGCCTAACTGGACGTGTAAAATTCCGCCCCACAATATACTAAACAGTCCATTCCTTATCAATCTTCTTTCCACATATAATATACTCAATTATAAACTACTACAATATGTAATCTCCAATTACAATAGAAGGACTAAGATCATTACCTCGATAAGCCCAAAATTTTCCAATGATTAAAAGTCGATCCTTAGGAATCTTAGCTCCAATTCTTTACGCTCCAATCCACTCCAAGCAACCCTTAGAAGTTCCTAACCAACTTCTTTTCAAGATCCAACTCCAAAAAGTGAAGAACACTTAGGTTGCAAAACTACCAACTTTCGGCCAAGGGGGTGTATATAGGCTAGGGGTGTGAAATCTTTTCTAACACTTGGTTCACAATCTTCCTAACACCTTAAGGAAGAACACTTAAAAGTTTAAGAATTTTTGGACAATGTTTCAAGCCATTGCCGAGAGCTACAAGGGAGAGGGAGGGATTTTTTGCCTTGGAAAATCTCAAGTGTGGATGAAGTCTTGCAAGCTTAAGGGGGGGTATTTATAGGACAACCAATGTCTAGGATCTTAGCAAGTGTGTGGTAGATCTTGGGGACAAGTGTGTGTGGGTCCCACCATCCATATGTCTACAAAAAGCTTGTGACAAGTGGCTAGACACATGGCAAGACATTTCGGCCATAAGCCACATGGCACAACAAATTCGGCCAACATGGCCACATGGGGGTGACATATGTCACCCTCCTACTCGTTCAAAATATTTCATCTTCCGAAAATATCCATAATGTCCAAAATCTCGAAAACAAAGTGGGCTCCACAAAACCGTAAATTTCTCCCGTGGGCCCCACGTGACCCAATCCGGAAATAAAATTCCATAATTTTATTATATTCCCAGAAGTCCGAATATCAAATCTGGGAATCCAATTCCCATTAACGAACCTTTTTCCTTCACAAAATCCGGAAAATTTTTCGTCGGAAAATCAAATCTTTCTTCCTTTCCAATCTTTATGACGTATTCTTGTACGTACGTCCTCACATACATACCCTGGAACTACGGGGTGTAACACAAGGCCTTGCCTAAGATGCAACTTAGATTGTATCTATTTTCCAATACCAAGGCAGCCGAAAATCATGAGATTCCTGAGTCTGTCGTAGCCAATGTTATCGAGCGGGCATTTGGCTCAGTTGCTTCAGGAGCAATTTCACTTGAAGGAAAAACATCAAGTCAACTAAAAATTGGACGAACAACCTACCGACAACCCGACAGAGTAACCCCGACAAAAGAACATGACCCTGGATGGACCTCTATCTGAGGAAATCCCGTAGATCACGCTGGGGGCTCAGGATCCTAAGCCAATCCCCATTTTCTCCACGATAATGGAAGATGTGAGCTTTTGGCCTGCCGAATTGAATGAAGGAGGAAATTTCATACTCGATTTATTCAGCCATGAACTGGTTGATGAGATGTTAGAAGACATTGAAATGGTCAGCCTAATCCCATGTAAGTCTGGGCCAGTCGGTCCTTGTTGGATAGCCTGGAAGGTGATGTTTGCGTGAAATACACAAAATGGGCAATAATAGCCAATACCCCGTCTAGGGACACGTTAAGCACCATATTTGTCGCGCCTACAGAAGATATGGTTAAACACATCAAACGTCAAGGCTTACATTAACAGCAAGATTATCAGTCGGGTGTTTATCGATAATGGGGTTGTACTGAATGTGATTTCGCTGCTCACCTTGAATGATCTTAACAAAACAAAGTAGACATCATCCCAACTAACATGAAAATGACTAGATTTATGGAAGAAGTCTCTGAAGCATTGGGGATCTAGTGGCATAAATCACTGTGGGCCCTAAGACGGTCAGGTCGGCCTTCTTTATGATATAGGGCAAGTCGTCATATACCATTCTACTGGGCAGGGAATGGATTTACACCAGCCAATGTCTTCCTTCTACCATGCATCAAAAACTTATCTTTTGGGAAGGAGACAAGATAGAAATTATCCCAGCGGATGATAACCCGTTCAAAACAGGAGTTCAGAGTGTAGAGATTGTCCTCTACGCACCTTTTATGGCTCCTATAGCCGTCACGGAGCAGTATGAAGAAGGGTCTTGGGAATTCTGTAATCTTACCTCTCGAGGTTTGAAATAAAACAATTATTATTGCATGCACTGGAGATTAGACGATTGAAGTGACGCGACTGTCAAATTGAAACGACGATTATTTTCGAGTACATTAACTATGCAGTCACACTCGAGTTAATGTAGGGGCAATTATTAACACTCAAAAATTATTTAAGTGTTTAGCCGAAATTCAGTAACAACCGAACTATTCTGGAGCAGAATTTACTCCTAGCCCCTGACTACAAGAGATTCATCGGCTACTAAGGCATCTTAGCTGAAATCGTTAGTTAGAGGTACGACTGGGATACACTCAGATGCAGATGTCTCAAAGACCAAGTCAAAAGGGTTTCTAGACCTCTAAAATCGGTAATAACCAACAACATCTTAAAACAAGGGTCATTACCCGAGCAAGAGGAGTAGAGGCGAGAAAATCGGCAGCACCTCCCCCATGATCGGTCATTGAACTTAGTGGGTTACTTTATAGCTGACATGTGGGAGGGGCAAGTTTGTACAGTTTTTGGTTCCTTTCTGTATTATAAATAGGAACATTTTTTTGTATATACGACACACAATCAATCAAACAAATCAAATCTTTTATCTATCCTTACTTTATCATTTATTGTACTCATCAACATTGATGTTTTTTACCTTTTAGTTTACTAATACCACTGTTCTAACGCTTTCTGGAGTAGTTGGGAGACCCATTGCTGGAAATCAGAGTTCTGTTTCCATCCCGAATTATTTGAGTTAAGGAATCAATTTGTCTCCCGATTTTATCAGCCGATACAACGGCAGAAGACAGAATTGGGGGCGAGAACACATTATAATTTAAATGGTTATGACAAATTACTTGATAGATTTCGAATTATTACTTAATGCTTACTTTCAATTACCTTTTAACATATAATTATTTAAATATCTCTTTCACTACCGATGAATACAAACTTTAAACTCAATAAGTATTTATTGCAAGGTGAAAGGCTTCCAAAGCTTTTATCAAAATTATGCACAATAGGGAGTTCATTTTGTAGGATAGTTAAAGATAATTAATACTCTCATCATCTAAATTTATGTGAAGGTATTACTATTTGGAAAATTAAATGACTTTTTCGTTCACTATAATTATCTCAAGATGTTTAAAATATTTTTGAATAATTAGTTATGTTAATATATAGTAGTACTTTTGTATAGTGTTAAAATATGTAAATTTTATTTTAAATTATATAAAAAATTATATCAAAATCTATAATTAAAATTAAAAAAATTGACCCTCCTACTCCGAACACCTTCATATGGATTAGGACAGAGGAAATATTATAGTTCATTAACAATTCTTGAACATTTGAATTTTTAGAGGGACCACCCTAAAGATTAGGATATAATCTAGAACCTGTTCAATTCTTTCTCCTGAATACGATCCTTACCCAATTCTGTGGTCTGTGGAAGAATCTCAAAATAAACTGAGCTATATTTACTGACGTCATAAATTTATAATAATGTTCCTCTTTATTGTGAGGGGGAAAGGATGAAAAGAGGGCTAAGAACTTAGATGATGCACCAAGAAAAAGGATAAGAAAGAAAACTAGCTTAGTCCTCCTCCGGGACATAGTCCAATGACAAAGTTTGGACGCTATAAGGCGCTCTGATATAAACTGCGTGGGTTCGATTCCCCGCAAGCACGAAGTAACTCTGCATATTGGGGAATTGGACTTTGTCTCATTGATCAGTTGTACGCTCCCAGAAAATGGTCACCGGAGCACATCCCGCGATTTACTGGTAATAGTGTTGAAGGATCGGTGTTATTATCTCCAGGACATCTGGGTAATACCAGTGAAATAGTCAGACGCAAGCCTGAAAATCTAGACTATAAAAAAAACAAAAAAAAACAAAAAAACTAGCTTAGTAATTGAAGCTCTTTGCATGTCTTTTTTTCCTTCAGCTAATTGCTTTCTGAGTTATCACTACTGAACTGTACCAAACATAGTATCTAATATAATTAATACAGATAAAATGGAATATGGCATATTTATTTATTTTATAACTTTTAGCCTGGACTGTCATAAGTTCAGTAGATGACACTGATCTATCTCATTTTTTTTAAACCAAAAGATAAAATTCTAACTCACTGGATCACCGTAGAAATGTTATTGTCAGTTACATTTTAGCTTGAAAGACGTAATCCTAAATTACGACTTTATAATCAATCAGTTTTTCGTGTCTGGATTCTTATAATCGTTAATCTCGAGTACATATTAAGGATAAAACATTACTCACAACTATGAATTATCATTTAATTCCGTCAACCACTATATTTATTGTGCGTTTGATTTTTTGAATAAAATAATATCTAATACGTTACTTGCGAAATACGTTTATTCTAGTTCTGTAAAAAAATCAAAATATATTATTATCCTGAATTAACTTAAATAATGACTTGGACTCATATTTTAATTTAAATATGAAAGTGCATTCTTAATAACTCATTATTATTCCAAAGAGGAAACATTTTTCTCCTTGGCGCCCTCTAATGCACCTCACTCTACCCCCACACCATAGCACCTAGCTGCTGCAAATTTCAGTCGGACGAAAAATCGGGCCGGACCGAACGGACCAGAAATTGATCCGATCTTGGTCCGTGTTTTTAATAATTCGGTTTTCGGTCAAATCGGTCGAGTTCGATCGTCGGACCAATTTTTTTATTTTTTATTTTTTTTATAATATATATATATATATATATAATATATATTGAATTATATAATTCCTAATATATACAATATATATTGAATTATATAATTCCTAATATATACAATATATATAATATCTATAATTCCTAATATATATAATATATATAATTCCTAATTTTCTAAATTCCTAATATATAATATATATATAATTAGGGTGGGTTTGAGGCGTTTTTTTAAAATTGAATTACCAATACTGAAATTGACATTCTCGGACGCGGTGCTACGCAATTTTTACGTTGAAATCTATTGTACATCGCAAGATATTTAGATTTGAAAATGGGAAAAACGTAACGATTTGGGGGAAAAGAGAAATTGAGGAGCAAGATGGACGTTTTTGGAGAAAGCGGGACGAATCAAGCTGCTTATGCGGTTTAGCCACCCGTATCGAAAAAAATCGCGAAATCAAAAAATAAATTAGGTAAAGCAGACGTCCAGCGCAGTTATGGCCGTATAAAGTTTGATCAATTTACAACCTATATTTCATATGTCAATCGTCCGGCCAATTTGTGGCGTGAGGGCGGGCACAGGGGTTGGTTAGGGTGGGGAATCAAATTCGGTCCAATCGGTCAAAACCGGACGAAATTGACCGGGCCGGACGGCCGGGCAGAAATTGGTCGGTCTTGGTCGGATAATCCGATTCGGTCTCGGTCGGTCGGTCGGTCGGTCGATCTGACCCTTTGTGCACCCCTAATAGCACCTATCCCCATTTCATAATATTTGTCTAAGTTATACATAAATATTATTTTTACTTACTCATCAAATAAAAAAATAAAAATTTATTTATATTCAAAATAAGTAATACTACTAATTTTCTTCATACCCTTCTTTTCTGAAACATTAGTGGGTTCACCAAAGAAAGTGAAATAAAGAAAAGTGAAAAACAAAGGAAAAAACAAAATAAAAGGCCGTCCTGTCAAGCATATTTCTTTTATCCATTGCATTCTTACATGAAAAACAATGACCACTTAATACTCATCATTGCTACCACACTTTCTACTTTGTTTTCTTCGATCCCGATAAAATTACATGAATCCATTTGTCCCCCGCGCTCCCAAACCCCCACATAAAAGTTCTTTGTTTCTCCTTTTCCTCTTTTAGCATTTATTAACTAAAATAATATATTCTCTCTCTAGAAAATGTGTTATTCATTGTTTTTTACTATAATGATAATGTAATGCTCATTTTATGTCATTAAAATTTAAGTTTTTAAGTTGGAAAGCGTTGTTAACAAATCTACGTGAAAAGAGGAGGTATACGACCTTACGTAAGGATAGTATGATATTAAAGCAAGTTAAGGAAGTGTCGAGAAGAATAAAAGTTAAGAGAATCGAAGAAAATAAGTTTTGTCTCAACTTGGACGATTTACATGTTTTAGGGTGGGAATTTAAGATCGTAAAAATATTTACGGGACGAAAAGTCCGAGATCCACCGTGAAACTTAACAAAATGTTAGTGGAGGAAGAGGTGTTTTACAGTGGTCCTATTATTAGTCATAAAAGTGTTAGAGGCAGCCGGCGTAAAAGGTTTTACGGTCGGATCCTCTGTCGTAATAGTTGAGTCGGTATCCAACCTTTGCTCGATTTAAATGTCTTCCAACCTTCATAACCCATCCCTTTCATCCATAAACAGTTCCTAAGAATCCATAAATTCTCTCTAAGGATTCCATACTCATCCTAGCTTGGTTTGAAAGGAAATAATGTGGATATTACGCCAATAACCTCGTAGTATTTGTCTTCCTCTTATTCTTCTCTTGCTACTATTTTGAGTGGAATTATTCAAACATCAACTCATCTATGAATATAAGTGATCAATTTGAGGAATTATTGATTTGGTGGTTCTTGCTATTAATATTGAGTTGAAGGAAGAAGAAATAAAAAAGGGATATAGTTGTATAATCATGATTGCAACTCATCAATTTTAAGCTATTCATACTAGTGTTGTTATCTATTGTTGTACATCGATGTGTAGAAAGAGGCGAGATTGATCCTCCTCAATAGAGCATCAACTTTAAGGTATGTAAGACTTACGTTCTTTCTTTCGGCATGATCTTAGAAAGCAAATAATATAGTAACATGACCATAGGCAATTATCCTATTCTTGATCGTGAAAACTCATAACTCCTTATTCTTGAACATTAAATGTACTTATCCTTTATTGTTTCGGATTTCTCTTCGTATATTATGACATCCTCTAGTTCATGATTGATTCTAAAAACTCTTGTTGGATTGTAATGTTCATTGTATATGATTCCATAATGATAGGCGGAGGCTAGACATGATATTTAGGATGGTTACTCTTCTTCTTGATCTAGATCATGCGACAGAGCCGAGTCGCAAGTGTTCGACTTCTAATATTTATCTTGTTTACATTTTCAGTGATGTCTGTTACTAGACGAAGGCTATTTGCAGGTTAAATGAAGAGGCTGGAGATGATGCCAGTCAGGTGTTACCCCCTAATCCGCGGCAGTAGAAGCATCAGGATTAGGCTATATCTCAGGCCTCTAAGACTCCACCCTCACCACTTCCAAAGGAGCATAAGGAAGCTGATGTACCCCACTCCCTCCCTAGGTTACTCCTGAGCAGGATCTTTATATGCAGAGCATCGTGCAGTTGTTGACTTGATTAGTGATCGCTCAAGCCCAACGTCAGACTACTAGTCCTTTTGATAGAGTAGTAAGTGTAAGATTTCATGATTTCATCAACCTGGACCCTCCGATATTCACAGGTTCAGACCCGAGCGTGGACCCGTAAAACTATCTAGTCCAGATGCAGTGTACTTTGCGGGTAATGCATGCCACAGATGTTGAGTCAATGGAGTTGGCTTCCTATAGGTTTCAAGATGTTTCTTTAACCTGGCATGAGACTTGGGAGCCGTTTAGGGGACCCTGATCCCCACCCTCAGGATGGATAGAGTTCTCTGAGTCATTCTAGCAACAATATTTGCCGATCGAGCTTCGATGTGCTAGGTAGGATAAGTTCTTACCTGCGGAGCAGGGTAGCATGAGTGTATGAGAGTATAGTTTATAATTTAACTCTTTGGCTAGATAAGCTCCTACGATTGTTATTGAGATGAGTAATAGGGTACATCAGTTTGTTAATGGTTAGGGACCAAACTTGGTTACTGTTGATAATATTCCCCTTTAGGACTAGATTCATTATGGTTCTAACACTACAACTTTGTGTTGATATAACTAAGGCTCTCTACACAAGGTTTGTAAACTTGCAGTAGTTCACCCTCGAACACAACAAGGATGGTAAGCTTACTGAGTCGGATTCTAGGAAATAACCTTCCATTCTTACATCATACTAGATGGCTAGCTAGGTTGCATGACTAAGAAAGCTTTGATGTCCTGCTTAATCCTTCTTAGGGACTAACATTCCACTAATACAAAAGTTTTAACAACTTGATAAGTTAAAACCTTAGGAGAAATTTTTGTATCCACCACATTAAGTTAAGTCATAAGACCCGGTCCAAAGGATTGCTAGATATCATTCTAATATTATCAAAAAAGATATCGTAATCAAATTGGTATTTGGTAGGAGTTAGGCTTGGCTTTGACTCTGAGTGATAGGGACCAAGTTCTCTATTTTAGCTTAATTAGTTTATGTAAGACCATATATTTTGTTTTATGGTGAGTGTGAATATTCCGTTTTATAGTGTACTATAAACCTTCAAAATCATGTGTTTCCCCCTCTCAACCATCATCGTCCGCTTTTTTTTATACCTACTGAATTTAGTTGGAGGCGTTGTTGTTTAATCACAGTCTTGATTAAAAACTTCTCTTTTGTCAATCCTTTTTCCCTTGTCACTAACGCCTTCAATGTTTCTACATGTTCAACATCTTCCTTTTTTCCAAAATCTCACTATATCATTCCCCCGGGTCACTACCTTTGTTCTATACTAACACATATTTCAATTTCTTAGCATATGTGTGATGTTGGGAGTCTTCTATTAGTGATCTTCTAAGGTGATTTGGATCTCCACTGACCAATATATATGGACGTGCAAATAAATAAGGGATTTGTGATGTTGGGTATTTGGTGTAGGACTAACTCAAGTTGGGTTTTTTCAAGAAAGGATTATATAACTGACTAGGGTGATTGGCAGCATAGACATATTTATGCTACTTTTATTGGAAGTAAGTTCATACTAATAGTCATATGAACAAAATTGTTTGACTAGTTTCCACATTGTATGTGTCTTATGAGCTCAACTGATCGTGTTATAAGTGCATACCAGTGAAGGTATAGTACTAAGTAAGACATTATTTCACTTAGATCCATCTCAATCACGCTCCTTTCATAGCCAAATCGAGGAGAAGTTTGTTGTGCTCAATTCATCTATTACGTTTTCTCCTTCTAGTTGCTTCTTCGAGTAATTGCAGGTTTGCTATTCTTTTGCTTCTTTAACACAATTTTCTACTTTATAGAATTTTACCCCAATGATTATTTTCTTGGGTGAGATAACAAATTTCTACTGGTGCTACTCTTGATATGTTATCCTTTCTCCGATACTTCTTTAGCCTCTCTCAGAGAACCAGTTTTTTCATCTGGTTTCTCTGGGTATTCTTAATTTACCACAAGTCTATGTGGGTCTGCTTCTTCTCTATTTTGTTGTATATCCTTCCTCCTTTCCACATAGTATGAAGACTATATGGTTGGTTCTTCTCATTCTCTTACTTTTTCTCTTCCTCTAAAAACTAGATTCTTAGTGATGATATTTGGATGACAGATCCTAATTTTTCTTCTATTGTGTTTTATGTATATCTCTGTCTGGATTGGTATTTTTTCTATCCATAGGAGTAATATTTAACACTAATTCTCAAGCTCCCTTTATTTAGATGTTTGTTGAGAGGAATTCTTCTTTTCTATTGCCATGTGTATTGATCATCCACACATATTCATGTATTGTCCATTATGCTTATTAATTTTAATCAATAGTGATTTCAAGGAACTCAAGCATGCTTGGGTTCCTTTTGTTTAGAGGAGGGATAGGTGGAGTTTCCTCTACTCTATTTTTCCTGATTTGTTTTTAAGTATGTGGGGACTAGGATCCATATATGACTTTCTTCCAACATACCGCATATTCCTCTGCACTTCTTGTAATCTTTTTTTTTTAGTAGTCAGGGTTTTGGGTTTGTCTTCTACTTCACCTGGTATTACAGACGTCACGAAAAGTATGCACCGGTCCTTCAATACTATTACCAGTAAATCGCGGGATGTGCTCCGGTGGCCAGTTTCTGGGAGCGTACAACTGATCAATGAGACAATGTCCAATTTCCCAACATGCAGAGTTACTTCTTGCTTGCGGGGAATCGAACTCACGCTATCCATGTCAGAAAATTATGGTAGGGTAAACTTTTTAAAGTGACTGGTTCCACCGCATTACGACCCCATACCCCAGAAAATCTCACCTCCGTCCTGGCCCTACGGATTAGTATACACCGCTTGACTTGCATGCGAACAGTGGAGGAATTTTTTTTGGGGAACACAGTTCCACTCTCGATGGTCAGGGGAATCGAACACGAGGCCCCAGGCAGCAATACCCTAATGAAATGACCACTGGGCCAAACACTTTGGATACTTCTTGTAATCTTTGTGAGCATGTATCCTTGTAGTTACCATTGTTACCACATAAGTGCCGAGACCCAAACCGGAGGGCCGTGACGAACACCCACACCTTACCTATCGGGCACCACTAGCCGTATACTTACATCTATCCATAATTAACCATGGCCACAAGGGTCGTCACCCAATATCTTGCCGACAAATGAAAATAATATACTGAAAAAGAATCATGTACTATCTTACAACCGGAAAACCCATCTTATATACATACACATACCCCGGCCGACAAGGCCATACAGTACTAATATACACATGACACCTATCTATTAGCCTTTAAGAGTAACCACATCAAAAGGTCGGGATAGGACCCCGCCATACCCATATGAATATGCAAAATATACCGTACTGAGCTTAGACCGATACTCCGAAAGAAGGAGAGTTCTCCAATGTTCATTGAATTGACAACCTATTAATGCGGGTCGTCGCCTCGCCTATATGAACTTGCGGGCATGAAACGCAGCATCCTCAGACAAAAGGGACGTCCATACGACTGATGTATCAAGTATGTCAGGAATAAGAAATATAATCATAGAGATACATAACAATCTGAAATAGAAATAGTCAACAAAGATGGCTGATAAAAGCAACCGATAGAAACAACTGACAACACAAACAGTCGATAGAAACGGCTGACAACAACAACCGACGAAAATGGATGACCAGTAGTAAATGCCTCTGATGGCCCTAATACATATGCCTAAATGTTATGCATAATGCAATGTGGTATACTATAAATATTGGCCAGATAAGCGCATCTTCCTGACCATGTGCATATATCGGCCTCTTTGGGCGTCATATCATATCGGCCTCTTTAGGAAACTTTTGTGTTAGTCTATATCAGCTGCAGGTGGTGTGCGTATATAATGTCATTCCCTTTTTCCTACCCCCTACTTATATATATTTCATACCATATAGTAGTGCATATCACACAAGTGGGCATCGGGTAATACATGAATATAATGCAAATGAAAATGCATGAATGACAATGAAACATTTTAAACTTATCGGGTGACATAATATCCTTGCACTTCGGCTAACACTGTGAATAACAACATATTTCCCATATACGTCAATAAAGATTTAGAAACATATTTAGACATGCTTTTAACATAGGAATCAATAACATGAATATCCTCGACTACTAAGAGTAGAATAATTTATGGAACATTACCACAGTTACGTTTTATTACCAGGAACATGCCAAAAAAGGAAATAATTTTGGCTTCACATACCTTAGCCAATATACTCGATAATCTAACCCAAGTAGTATGTATGGTACTTAACCTTTAAGCACAAATGACCCATCTCGCAAATGAAATTCAATATGACTTAGAAACCGTGTTTTGCTTGTTGTAGATAACACCCATTAATTCCAGTTAAACAATACCATGCTGCTGCCTATAATTTTTATGAACAAATACCAACCCACTGCTCACCTTTTGCTAACATTAAAAGTCTACCTCAATTAACAAAGGTTGTTGCACGTTTTTATTCAAAGTGAATCCAAGATAAAATCCTCTAAATGTTTTGCAACACAACATAATAGGAATATATACTAAATACCATGTCTCCCACTAACGATATAGACGGTGGAGTATATTTTAATCCACTTCTACACGTATAACCTTACATGTCTCAATTACTTGCCTTAGTCACTTTGGGAACTCGTTTAAGGGCTACATGTAACTTCTCCCACTTATCATGTCCCCCACTATAATCGTTAAGTAGCCAATCTGTTTTATCCCACACAACAATAATTTATCACCTAGCCGATCAGTATTGTCAAGTATCCGATCAGCGTTATCGATTAGCCGATAAGTCCTAAATTAGTTCGGAACATATCTGTTTTATGTACTAAGCTCCTTGTTAGCGTAGATCTACATGCCCAAGTCATTTCTCAAAAATACGGGGTGTTACATCCTTCCCCCCTTAGAAACATTTATCCTCGAATATTGGGGTGACGTATCTAATCCCCGTTACGTAGCCTGAAATACAACTACCTTTTTCACGGCCATATAAAGTAACATACATCACTACATTATACCTCACCATGGTACGCATACATTAATTATAATATCAGGAATTAAAATTCACCTTATGCTTCTCTTGGAACCTCAACGTTAGTCTGGAATAAGTGTGGATATTTGTGTTCCATCTCCTCTTCCGCCTCTCATGTCATTTCTTCTACGTTCCTATTCCACCAAAGATCTTTCATGATGGCTACTTCATGAAGGCGAACAATCTCCTTAACATATAACATTGTGTAGTCCTCGGCTATGTAGGTAGTTTTGATCGGCAAAAAAGGAGCTGATTTGGTCAGTCTGTCAATAATTCCCCAAATAGAATCAAACTTATGATAAGAGCGAGGTAAACCTGTAATAAAATCCACATCATAAACCTTCAATAATTCAAGCCACCTCCTTTATGTCAAGTTCAACTCTTTCTATTTAAATATATATTGCCGACTTTTATGATCCGTTAAGATGTCTACATGAACACCATACAAGTAGTGCCCCAAAATCTTTAGTGCATAGACCACTGTGGCTAACTCCAAATCACGTGTCAGATAGTTTTTCTCATGTTTCCTCAATTGCCTCGAAGCATAGGATTACCATGTTGCATTAGCACACATCCTAAACCTGCTCCCGAGGTATCACAATACACAACATAGCCTTCTGCACCCTCTAGGAGAGTAATAACTGGTGTTGATGTTAGTTTATCCTTTAATTCTTGGAAACTTATCTCACAAGCATCGAACCACTGGAACTTTATAGCCTTTTGTGTCAACTTTGTTAATGGTGTTGATATGGTAGAAAACCCTTCTACAAACCTTCTATAATAGCCGGCTAAGCCCAAAAAATTACGAACCTCAGTTCTATAGCACGATCTATGAGATTAAAGAAAGAAAACCATCCCTAAATGTCAAGAAGCCCCCCGCTTATAAGTATGGTGCACAACACCCATAAACAAGACTCTACTCGACACGGCTTGTAGACTCCCTAGGACAGACATGCTCTGATACCAAGTTTGTCACGACCAAAACTAGAGGGTTGTGATAAGCACCTGGACCTCGCCTTCCGGGCACCAGTAGCCGTATACTTACATCTATCCATAATTAACCATGGGCACAAGGGTAGTCACCCAAAATCTTGCCCACAAATGAAAATAATATACTGGAAAACAACCATGTAATATCTTACAGCAGGAAAACCCATCTTATATACATACACATACCCCGAATGACTAGGCCGTACAAGACTACTACATATAAGACACATGTCTACTAGCATTTAAGAGTAACCACATCATAAGGTCAGGATAGGGCCTCGCCATACCCATATGAATTTGCAAAAATATAACGTACCGATCTTAGACTGACACTCTGAAACAAGAGGAGTGCTCCTACGTTCGCTGAATCGGCAAACTATTAATGCGGGTTGTCGCCTCGCCTATGTGAACCAGCAAGCATGAAATGCAGTGTCCCCAATCAAAAGGGACGTCGGTACGACTGATGTACCGAGTATGTCAGGCATAAGAAATATTATCATAGAGATACATAACAATTTGAAACAGAAACAGTCGACAAAGATGGCTGATAGAAGCAGCCGATAGAAACAGCTGACAACACCAACAACTGACAGAAACGATTGACAGCAACAGCCGACGAAAATGGCTAAGCAACAGTAAATGCCTCTGAGGGCCCTAATATATATGCCTAAATGTTATGCACAATGCAAATGAGGTATACATATAAATATTGGCCACATAAGGGCATCTTCATGTCCATGTGAATATATCGGCCTCTTTGGGCATCTTTTGTGTTACTCTGTACCAGCTACAGGTGGTGTGCGTATATAACGTCATTCCCTTTTCCCCATCCCCTACATATTTTGTTACACCCCGTAGTTCCAGAGTATGTATATGAGGACGTACGTACGAGAATACGACATTAAAATTGGAAAGGAAGAAAGATGTGATTTTTCGACGGAAAAGTTTCCGAATTTTGAGAAGGAAAAATGTTCATTAATGGGAATTGGATTCCCAAATTTGGTATTCGGACTTTTTGGAATATTTGAGAATTATGGAATTTTATTTCCGAAATTGGTCACGTGGGGCCCACTGAGAATTTACTGATTTTGTGGGCCCACTTTATTTTGGATTTTTGGCATTGCGGATATTTTTTGGAAGATGAAATATTTTGGGAGTAGGGGCGACATGGCACCCCACGTGGCTCATTGGCGAAAAATTAGGGGACACTGGACACTGACGTTTTTGGCATTTTTGTGGTGGACATTTGGTAGGCAAATTACCCACACACTTGGACCCAATCTTCACCATACACTTGCCTAGATCTTGGCCATTGATTTCTCTATAAATACCCTTAATGCAAGACTTCATCCACACTTAGAGAGTTTCCAAGTCTTGAAAAATTCCTCCCTTTCCTTGTGAGCTCTCGGCCATGGGCTGAAATTGTGAGCTAAAGTTGTCCAAAAATTCTTAAAGTTTTAAGTGTTCTTCCTTAGAGTGTTAGGAAGATTGTGTACCAAGAGTTGGAAATATTTCACACCCCAGCCTAGAAACCTTACCTTGGCGAAACTTGCCATAGTTTTAGCCTAAATGTTCTTCACTTTTGGAGTTGGATCTTGAAGAGAAGTTGTTTAGAAACTTCTACGGGTTGCTCGAGCGGGTTGGAGCATAAGGAATTGGAGCTAAGCGTTGCTCGGGATCGACTTATAATCTTGGATAATTTTGGGCTTATCGAGGTAATGATCTATGTCCTCTATTGTAATTGGATATTACATATTGTAGTAATTTAGAATTAAGTATAAGATATATTGGAAGGATGTTTATAAAGAATTGAATATTTACATAGGGTGTATTTCTGATGACTTGTAGTATTATTGTGGAGTAGAATTGTACACGTCAGGTTAGGCGTGTAACCCTGGGATTGTTGGTTTGGTAGCAGCCTCGTTAGAGAGGAGATTTATGTGGTTGCGGGGAGAGTGCTACAATTTTCCGTAGAATAAGGAATCTTGTATCTAGAATTATTCTACGAAGAGATCTAGAGGTTGATAGACGTTTTGTGGCTGTATAGGTTCAAGTACTACGAGTAGCGTATTCTACTTGAAGGGTGGAAAAGGCTAGCGAGTTCTGATACTTTGGGCGATTTGCTAATTGTCGATAATCGTCGCGAGGTATGTGAACCTCTTCCTATCCTTTCTAGCATGATGTTTTGTAAACTATGTAGTACGGTGAGCGTCGTGTGCTAAATGAGTTTTGGTTGGTTTAAAACATAAAGTGTTATAATAGCTTTATGGGAAGTTAGTTATAACGACTTTATGTAGGTAAAAGAATGGTTTATTGATTTTAGAAGTTAAGAGACTTGATCTTAAAAGATAAGAGACTTGACTTAATTGAATTGATATGAATTTTGTTAAAAAGTGTGAAACCTCATTCGTGAGTAATGAGTACTTGGTTTTTTTAAGAATAATGTTTTACTGATTTCGGAAATGAGAATAAGTATCGAACGAACCACTGCAGCGTTAATAAAGGAAAATGTATTGACAAATAATTAATTATATTAAAACCAGTAGAAACCTCCATCTGCATAGAAGCTAAGATAAGACAAAATTGTATTACATTTCCTAGATCATGGCTGATTTAATAAGATTGTTATAAACAAGAATAACCTACTCACACATAAGGCATATATTACTCAAATTGTTTTAAAAGCGAATTATGTTATTAAGTGATTAAGACTATGAACTACGAAACCTTTCGAAAATGAGAGACTTGAGTATTTGAAATTAGGCAAACTTGAACTTTTTGAAAAGAATGTTGCTTCTTGATTTAAAAAAAAGGAAAGTATGGTATTATCTTAATCTGTCTTAAAAGAGAGTTTAAATGTTATGGCGATTTGATCACGAGTCCATGAGATGGACCGTGAATGTATTCCACACGATACCGAGTCCATGGGATGGACCGGGAATGTATTCCACACGATACCGAGTCCATGGGATGGACCGGGAATGTATTTCACCCGATTCTATACCGAGTCCATGGGATGGACCGAGAATGTATTCCATACGATTCTTATCGAGTCCCATGAGATGGGCCGAGACATGTATTCCATACGATTCTTATCGAGTCCCATGAGATGGGCCGAGACATGTATTCCATACGATTCTTATCCAGTCCCATGAGATGGGCCGAGACATGTATTCCATACGATTCTTATCGAGTCCCGTGATATGGGCCGAGACATGTATTTCATACGATTCTTATCGAGTCCCATGAGATGGGCCGAGACATGTATTCCATACGATTCTTCATCGAGTCCCATGAGATGGGCCGAGACATGTATTCCACACGATTCCACCTCGAGTCCCATGGGATGGGCCGAGACATGTTATACGTATCATACGATTTATACCTAGACTGCCGGCAGTGAGGAACGAGTTCTACGGGCATGAGGGATGACTTTGAGGGAGTGAGTGTTACACCCCGTATTTACAGGACATGTTTTAAGAACGTACGTAAGAACTCGCAAGTGTTAAGATTTGAGACTAGTAAAAATTTATCGGAATTGTGAAATTGTCGAAAAACGAAATATTGTGACGAATGGGAGGGCAACATGTGTCACCCCCCTTAGTGATGCCTTGGGCGAAAATGCCATGGCTAAGATGGTCATTGACCATAGTCTTGTATGACTAAAGTCTTGCAAGTAGCAAGCTTGATAATCTTGACTAAGTCAAAGGACCCACAAGGTCTTGATATTTAATAAGAGCTTATCCTAGCCACCCAAATGGTTGCATCTTGACCCTCCAATGTGCTTTATAATACTACTAGTAGCAATACTAGTGCCAACACTTAGAAAATTTTCAAGGGAAATTGATGAACTTGAGCACAAGCTCTCGGGTTTGGCTAGCTCTCTCTACAAAATTTTTTGTTTGTTGTCCATTAAGCTCCCCACTTTAAACCAAGGTTCTTAGGTGTTTTGTAAACATATCTCAATAGAAAAATCTTGGATAGAGATAGTTTACGGGTTAGTCGCAAAACGAAAACCTAGTTGTCTTTCTAGGTTTTGCTTAGAGATTTGAAGGAAAATTGTTGGTGTTGTTCTAAGGGTCTCAACTAGCGGATTGAAGCGTCTTGAAGAGGCTCTAAGTTGCTAAGGAGCGACTTCGGATTTGGAGTTGGATTAAGTTTCGTTGAGGTATAATATTGTTCCTTGAAAGTATTACAAGATTACTTATATTGTTGTTAGCTTTACTTGTTGCTAGCATGAAGTATATGTGTTGAAGTTTATAAGGATTATGGATTGATTGTAGCCTTGAAAATCCGAAATGTAAAGTAGGCCATGTTAAGGTGGATTACAATTTGGTCGTTATTAGAATCGTCGCATGTTAATTATTTGGAGATTATAGTAGTTATAATCAAATGCGACTTGATATCATGTTATGCTAACAACTTGGATTGAATTGGATATTGGATAAGAATCGATGTTGTAATACCTCAAGATAGCCGAATTGGACTTATTGTTGTGTTGGTTTGATATCGTTGTGGGGAGGAATTTTACACGTCTAGTAGGCGTGTAATCCCCTATTGATTAATTGCTTTGATTGGGCCTTAAATGTGGCGTGTTTGATTATTGTATTCGGCCTTGAAAAGGTGGCAAAGTTAGTAGAAACAAAGGAGGTGCTGTCCGATTTTTCGTAGAATTTAGTGACTTAGGCACTTGGAATATTCTACGTTTGAAATAGGAGGTTAATGGACGTATTGTGACCATTATAGGTTGAAGTACTAAGAATAGTGTATCCTACTTGGAGGGTGGAATAACTATCAAGGTTGGAGTACTTTGGAGCATTTTGCTACTTGTCAATAATCGTCGCGAGGTATGTGAACCTTTTCTTTTCTTTGGCATGATTCTATGTATGGAATATACCGGTGGTATCATTTCATGTTTCCTTCTACTCTTAGAAGTTAAGAGGTAGTTGTGTGATTTACTCTATGTAGAACTTTTCCTATCTTTGAGCATGACTAGTTGCACGTATGTAGTACGGCAGACGTGCACACCTCGATGTCCCTTTACTAGTTTTATAAATAGCCAAGTCGGGTGAGTTAGGAGATTAACTCACTTCTTTGAAAGTATTAAGGATGTCTAATGTTTTATTAAAGTTAAGGGACTTGAAGAGTTTTAAAGTATGTGATACTTGTTCCGTTTTAATCGTATAAGTCCCTTGGATAGGAAATTGTATTTTGGCTAAGTTATAAAGTGAATATAACGGCTTTATGGGAAGTTGGTTATATTTGCTTTATGGAAAGATAAATGACTTGATTTTAATGAAAAGGCAACTTAATTTTTTTAAGGCAAATTGCCTAAGGTTTTATAATAAAAGGAGTCACTTGAGTTCTAAAGGTTAAGAGACTAATTGTATTTTTGAAAGTTAAGAGAATTGATTTGAAAGTATATAATACTCGGTTTCAAAAAGTAGAAGTCTCTTGGTTATAAAAGGAATGAGTTGGTCTAAAACCATAAAGGGTTATAACGGCTTTATGGGAAGTTGGTTATAATGGCTTTATGGAAGGTTAAGAGAATGGTTTTCTCTAATAATGTAAGCAAAGAATTGGTTTGAAATGAAGAAGGGCAACTGTCTTAATGGTATAAATCATTTAATATTTTGAGGAAGAAGTCACTTGATTTAGAAGCCGGTAATTGTATTTCTAAGAAGGTATTGTGACTTGTCTTGAAGGTAGTATGACTTGATACTACGGTTGTTAGTATCTCGGAAGTTTATTTGAAAAAAGGGACTTTCTAAAAGAGTAGAAGTACGTAGTACTTGGGGTTTAACTCCCGGATTTTAATGTGTAAAACGAAAGTGCCATGAGTTTATAAAGATGGAAGTCTAAAGGTTTAATGAACTTGCCTAGGTTTGCTTGTGATAGCTTTGAGTGCAAGTATTATATGTCTACGTTGTCGTGTCTCTCAGTTGGAGGGCATTTGTTTTGTAAGTTTACTTGGACGTGCAAGCGGTGATGTGGGATTCCACGTATGCTTTCATCATGATTGATCCTCGACATGCTTATACGATGTGGGATTCCGGGGCATGTGACCAGGATGCGGGTTAAATGCCCGGACATTTTGTTGGACGTACCGACAGTGACGGGGGATTCCACGGGTATGCTTCCATTGTGATTGATCTTGGCCATGCTTATACGATGAGGATGCCGGCACGCGGCCGAGATGCGGGTTAGATGCGCGCGTTTATTACTCCACGGTCACGCTTATACGATGTGGGATTCCGGCATGCGACCGTGTTATATTTTACTCGTGGGCTAGCTCCCCGAAGACATGTACCACGATGAGGATTCAGGCATGTTATATTATTACTCCATGGGCTAGCTCCCACGAAGACTGCACTTACGATGCAGGACGGAGGCACGTTATGGCCCATGCTTTATACTGATGATTCCTTATGTTGTGCGGCGCGTATATATATATATATATATATATATATATATATATATATATATATATATATATATATATATATATATGTCACGCACGGTGAGTGGGATGCCACAGCGCGTCACATGGTTATATTTTTACACTTATAGTTTGCAAGATGGGGATTCCACGCGGGAGATATATATATGTGTTGTATATGTACGCCGACGGTGAGGTGGGATGCCACAGGCGCGTCACATGGTTATATTTTACGCTTATAGGCAGAGCGGTAGTGATGGGGATTCCACGGACATGCTTTGATATTGTGTGACTTGATCGCCCGTTGGGAAGTAGTATAGGCGCCCCTCCTTAAAGGGCCGGATTATGTTATGAAAGATAAGTGAGTTATATAGTAATGAACTTAATGATTTTCCTAATCATGTGCATAAGAGTGTGACTATAACTTTTATTGAAAATGGGAAAAGATTATAAGGTGCGATTAAGTTCATAATTGGTAATGACACGGCAGGATCGGGTATGCATTCTTATACTTGTCCATGTCATTCTTTTATACGATTATGACCGCTTTCAGACGTTATTTCTGTTCCATATTCGGTAAATCGACTTGTTCTTCCGGCCGAAGTGCGTTCATGCCCGCAGTTTTAGGTACCAGGTTGGTGATCCTTGCTCTTAGGATCTCGGTTGATTTTGGAAAAAGCTCGCTTGCTCGGAGGCTTATCTCTTGGTACGGTTTTCCACGGTGGTAGATACATCTATATTCGTGGTATGGCGGGCCCTGTCCCGCCACGCTTGTTATGTTAAAACTCTTAGGTCCAGTAGTCACATATCGTGGGTCAGCTTGTAAAGGAAAAGGCAATCGCTTGATTATTTATATATGTCGGGAAGGTAGCTCTATCGGCTAACCTGTTGTTTTATACTATTTTATTTTTGTGAGTTTCATGTATGTTCACGATTTTCTCGATGTATACAGTAAGTGCGGTGTAGGCACGATCGCGAGCCCGGTCGGTCGTGACGATGAGTCCTCGCCTTGACATGACTACTTTTATGTTGTAAATCGTAGTTTGATTATCATACATGTCTCTTGTTTTTATATAAAGCTGTTATGATTTCATTTACGATATTTTCCGTTTCATACTTGGTACATGTTGCATCGACCTCTTCGGGCCGCGTTCATGCCGCAGTAGAGGCATCGGTTGTTGATCCTCGCCATGGATCAAAGTTCAACAGATTGGGAAGCTCCGTTTCTCCGAGGCTTATCCTTCGTATGTTTCCACTGAGTTGTAGGTTCTTGTACATTCGTGGTATGGCGGCCCCTGTCCGTCATAGTTGTTGTTACATTCTTAGGTGCAGTAATCTTGTTGTGGCGGGGTTGTAAAGGATGTAACTGCTCAATTCGTATATATGCAAAGGCAACCGCTTTGGTTGGCTGTTTTATTATCATATCTCTTGTTTCATATCTGTATGTTTTATTTCCGCTGGTTTTTCTCGATGTTGTATCACCAGGTGCCCGGTAAGGCACGATCCACGGGCGGATCGGTCGTGACAAAAGTGGTATCGAGCGATTAATCCTCGAAAAGTGTCTACTGACCGTATCTAGTAGAGTCTTGATTATCGGTGTGTGTGCACACCTATAATCGTGGAGGCTGCAGGATATTTAGGATTGGTTTCATTCTTCTCACTCGAGATCGTGCCTTAGAGTGTGTTATAAGTTGGACTCCTCGACGTATTCTTTTCACCCGTATTGCCTCTACGCGAAGACAACGTGAGCCTGAGGGCAAGGCGGCAGGAGTCGAGTAGAGCACGAGAGGTTACTGTGGCACGGGCCACATTATCGGAGACAGCGATTCATTCGCGGAGTTCTGCGACGCCGCTAGCCTCAAAGGTTTAGAAGCGTGTGAGCTCACGAGACCACGATACGAGCCTCTAGTCACGGCGAGAACAAAGGATATGAGTTACAAGGAGACGCCCGCCATTACTAGCTAGTCCGGAAATGAGGACGACGGAGCCGGTGGTTCCGGCAGCATGGTTCACCCCGATCCAATAGTCCGAGACTTCGGGATTTCTTGAGTTGCAGTTCGCCAGAGTTCTATGGATGGATAGCTGAGGATGATCCTCAGGGTGTCGTGCTAGTTTGGGAGATTGTTATGCTTGCGGCCAGCAGGGCCATTTGGTGAGAGTTTGTCCAACCAGAGGTAGCACGGATGTTGAGACTCAGCCTTCGGGATCGGTGGTCGTTCATCACCTCAGAGTTACGCGCCCAGAGCGAGTTTTGATTTGAGCGGCAAAGCGGAAAGTGAGGCAAGAGTTACAGAGATATCTTCACCCAAGAGACCGGTCTAAGTCGTTATGGTAGATATACGTGGAGTGCTATGTACGGATAGCATTGTGTTAGCGTGGATTAGGAAACATGGGTAGTTGAGAGGTAAGTCCGGGACGAAAATGGTGAGCCTTAGAATTTATAATACTGGGACCTTGGATGCAAGGCCGTCTTGAGTGGATGATTTTACGGTTAGTCTTTGTCGAAGTACTTGGTATGCGTAATATATATTGTGGGATAATTCCATGGGTAGTGTGAGATGGAAGTGGTAGCTTTCATGACGTGAATTGGTAAGATTGTTCCGGATCGAGGAACGAGTTTAGTACGGGCTGGGTCGCCGAGGCCATATCGCGAGTCAACCCGTGAGTCTCGAATGTGTGGGTCATTTGAGGTGGTCCCGCTAGATGATAGGTCACGGGGTGTTAGGCCCAAGTTTAGGTAACCATCGACGAGTTCGTGGATGATTCGACCGATGTCGCCGATGAGATCAGCCCATCTTGTCTTTCACCAGATCGCATTTCGCGGAGGTTATGCGTGATGTTGTATATCGAAGGTTGTAAGGCCGCACTGTTTCCTACTTTTATTTTATGGCGCAATGGAGCCCGCTTTATGGCTATTTCTTTTCGAGGTTTTACCAGCGTTAGGAACTCGTGAGTCTCGACGCATTCACCCTGCCTGTTTTTGATTTCGTGGGTAGCAGCAAGGATTATGTGCCTCTTGTTGAGCGAGTATCACTATAGCTACCATTTCGATTCTGAGGTCGCCTTATGAAGCCTTGTATGGGCGGAAGTGTAGTCACTGGCCGATTGGTTCGATGTTGGCAAGGTTCGATAGTTGGTCCATACTTGATCCAAAGAGATGTGGATAAGGTGGAGCTTATCCGTAAGAGGTTATCGCACTCCGAGTCAACAACAATGCGGATAGCCGGCCGACACTGGAGTTCGTGTCGACTGGTCTTCAAGGTACCACCCTGGCGGTGTGACGAGATTTTTAAGCGGAAACTTAGCCCGAGGTACTTTGGGCATTTTCGCATCGTTTGTAATAGGCCGTGTTTCCTATAAGTTAGCACCGCCGTCCGACTTAAGAGGCAAGACGTCCAGATTCCATGCTATGTTTTGGAAGAGTATCGAGATCCATCCAGTGTTCCCGATTAATAATGACCAAGTTGGAGATAGTAACCCCGAGATTTTGGAAGTCAAGCAATGATGTAAATGTGGTACGATAGTAGGAAGAGTTCGAGTGTACGAAGGTGCGACGAGTAAGAAAAGAGGCTAAGATGCGTTAAGAAGATGGAAGTGTCCTTTTATAAGTGAAGAGGAAGAAAAGTATCCTTTGGACCATGGGTGGAAGTTTTTGTGTTGTTATACACGATTAGAGGTGATTCCTCGCTGGCTTGGATTGAGTTTCTTGCGTATGTTATACTATGGCCATCAGGCGTGGATTGGCTAGTAAGTATAAGAGTGAAGACTATACCCGCCAGTATGTTTTGAAACTTCAAGGAACATTCGGACGAACGTTTCTAAGGGGAAGAATGTTACACCCGTAGTTCCGCAGTATGTATGAGGACGCATGAGAATACGACATTAAAATTGGAAAGGAAGAAATATGTGATTTTTCGACTAAAAGTTTCCGAATTTTGAGAAGGAAAATGTTCATTAATGGAATTGGATTCCCAAATTTGGTATTCGGACTTTTGGAATATTTGAGAATTATGGAATTTTATTTCCGAATTGGTCACGCTGGGCCCACTGAGAATTTACGCTTAAGGCCCACTTTATTTTCGGATTTTTGGCATTGCGGATATTTTTCGGAAGATGAGATATTTTGGACGAGTAGGGGGGGCGACACATGGCACCCCACGTGGCTCATCGTCAAATATTGGGGACCACATGGACACTGACGCGTTTTTGGGGACTTGTCCCATTTTTGTGGTGGACATTTGGCAGGCAAATTACCCACACACTTGGACCCAATCTTCACCATACACTTGCCTAGATCTTGGCCATTGATTTCTATAAATACCCCTTAATGCAAGACTTCTTCATCCACACTTAGAGAGTTTCCAAGTCTTGAAAAATTCCTCCCTTTCCTTGTAGCTCTCTCACGGCTGAAACGTGAGCTAAAGTTGTCCAAAAATTCTTAAAGTTTTAAGTGTTCTTCCTTAGAGTGTTAGGAAGATTGTGTACCAAGAGTTGGAAATATTTCACACCCCTAGCCTAGAAACCTTACCTCCGAAACTTGTCATAGTTTTAGCCTAAGTGTTCTTCACTTTTGGAGTCGATCTTGAAGGAAGTTGTTTAGAAACTTCTAAGGGTTGCTCGGAGCGGGTTGGAGCATAAGGAATCGAGCTAAGCGTTGCTCAGATCGACTTATAATCTTGGATAATTTTGGGCTTATCGAGGTAATGATCTACGTCCTCTATTGTAATTGGATATTACATATCAGAGTAATTTAGAATTAAGTATAAGATATATTGGAAGGATGTTTATAAAGAATTGAACTGTGATTTACATGGTGTATTTACGTAGACTTGTAGTATTATTGTGGAGTAGAATTGTACACGTCCAGGTTAGACGGTAACCCTCGGGATTGTTGGTTCGTAGCAGCCTCGTTAGAGGAGTGAGATTTATGTGGTCATGCGGGGAGGTTCTACCAATTTTCCGTAGAATAAGGAATTTCAGATCTAGAATTATTCTACGAAGAGATCTAGAGGTTGATAGACGCCAGGTCTGTATAGTCAAGTACTACGAGTAGCGTATTCTACTGAAGGGTGGAAAAGGCTAGCAGTGGTTACAGATTTGGAGCGATTTGCTAATTGTCGATAATCGTCGCGAGGTATGTGAACCTCTTCCTATCCTTTCTAGCATGATGTTTTGTAAACTATGTAGTACGCAGAGACGTACGTGCTAAATGAGTTTTGTTGGTTTAAAACATAAAGTGTTATAATAGTTTTATGGGAAGTTAGTTATAACGACTTTATGTAGGTAAAAGAATGGTTTATTGATTTTAGAAGTTAAGAGACTTGATCTTAAAAGATAAGAGACTTGACTTAATTGAATTGATATGAATTTTGTTAAAAGTGTGAAACTTCATTCATAGTAATGAGTACTTGGTTTTTAAGAATAATGTTTTAATGATTTCGAAATGAGAATAAGTATCGAACTAACCATCACGGCGTTAATAAAGGAAAATGTATTGACAAATAATTAATTATATTAAAACCAAGAGAAACCTCCATCCGCATGTAAGCTAAGATAAGACAAAATTGTATTACATTTCCTAGATCATGGTTGATTTAATAAGATTGTTATAAACAAGAATAACCTACTCACACATAAGGCATATGTTACTCAAATTGTTTTAAAAGAGAATTATGTTATTAAGTGATTAAGACTATGAACTACGAAACCTTTCGAAAATGAGAGACTTGAGTATTTGAAATTAGGCAAACTTGAACTTTTTGAAAAGAATGTTGCTTCTTGATTTAAAAAAAAGGAAAGTATGGTATTATCTTAATCTGTCTTAAAAGAGAGTTTAAATGTTATGGCCGATTTGATACCGAGTCCATGGGATGGACCGGGAATGTATTCCACACGATACCGATTCCATGGGATGGACCGGGAATGTATTCCACACGATACCGAGTCCATGAGATGGGCCGAGACATGTATTCCATACGATTCTTATCGAGTCCCATGAGATGGGCCGAGACATGTATTCCATACGATTCTTATCGAGTCCCATGAGATGGGCCGAGACATGTATTCCATACGATTCTTATCGAGTCCCATGAGATGGGCCGAGACATATATTCCATACGATTCTTCATCGAGTCCCATGAGATGGGCCGAGACATGTATTCCACACGATTCCACCTCGAGTCCCATGGGATGGGCCGAGACATGTTATACGATTACACGATTTATACCTAGATCGCCGGCAATGAGGAACGAGTTCCACGCATGAGGGATGACTTTGGCGGAGCGAGTCCTCGCTTGACATGACTACTTTTATGTTGTAAATCGTAGTTTGATTATCATACATGTCTCGCTTTATATAAACCGTTATGATTTCATTTACTGATTTTCCGCCACATACTTGGTACTGTTGTATCGACCTCGTTCGGCCGCGTTCATGCCGCAGTAGAGGTACATCGGTTGTTGATCCTCGCCATAGGATCACAAGTCAGATTGGAAGCTCCGTTTCTCCGAGGCTTATCTTTTGCATGTTTCCCCGAGTTGTAGGTTCTTGTACATTCGTGGTATGGGCCCCGTCCCGTCATAGTTGTTGTTACATTCTTAGAGGTCTCAGAGTAATCACAAGTGTGGTTGTAAATGATGTAACTGCTCAATTTCAGATATATGCAAGGCAACCGCTTTGGTTGACTGCTTTATTATCATATCTCTTGTTTCATATCTGTATGTTTTATTTCCGCTGGTTTTTCTCTGATGTTGTATCACTAGGGTGCCCGGGGTAAGGCACCAGTCACGGGCCCGGGATCGGGTCGTGACATATTTTTATTTCATACCATATAGTAGTGCATTTAACACAAGTGGGTCTCAGGTAATACATGAATAAAATGCAAATAAAAATGCATGAATACAATTAAACATTCTGAACTTATCAGATGACATAATATCCTTGCACTTCGGCTAACACTGTGAACATCAACATATTTTCCATATACCTCAATAAGGATTTGGAAACATATTTAGACATATTTTTAACATAGAAATCAATAACATATCCTCGACTACTAAGAGTAGAATAATTTATGGAACACTACCACGGTTACATCTAGTTACCAGGAACATGCCAAAAGAAAGAAATGATTTTGCCATCAAATACCTTATCCAATACATTCGATAATCTAAACCAAGTAGTCCGTTTTGCACTTAACCTTTAAGCACGAATGACCCAACTCGCAATTGGAATTCAATATGACTTAGGAACCATGTTTTGCTTGTTGTAGGCTAGCTAACACCCATTAATTCCAGTTGAACATTACCACGCTGCTGCCTATAATTTTCATGAACAACTACCAACTCACTGCTCACCTTTTGCTAACATTAAAAGCCTACCACAACTAACAAAGGGTGTTGCACGTTTTTATCAAAGTGAATCCAAGATAAAATCCTCTAAATGTTTTGCAACACAACTTATAGGAATATATACTAAATACCATGTCTGCCACTACCAATATAGGTGGTTGAGTATATTTTAATCCACTTCTACACGTATAACCTTGCATGTCTCAATTACTTGCCTTAGTCACTTAGGGAACTCATTTAACGGCTACACGTAACTACTCCCACTTATCCTGTCCCCCACTATTATCGTTAAGTAACCGATCTGTGTTATCCCACACCATAATATAATTTATCACCTAGATGATCAGCGTTGTCAAGTAGCCGATCAACGTTGTCGATTAGGCAATAAGTCCTAAATTAGTTCGGGACACATCCATTTTATGTACTAAGCTCATTGTTAGCGTACATCTAGATGCCAAAGTCATTGCCCGAAAATACGAGGTGTTACAATAAGTACATGAATAATCGTGTGAGATTGATACATACTTGCTCCTGGGATTATATGAAATGCTAGTCTTTTGAACCCTAGTCCCTTGTTATTTCTAATGTCGTTCTTATTTTGGGAATTTAGAGCTTGTAGGGAGGTTTATAATTGAAGAGTCTTCTTTACTTCTTCTATGGTTTTGTTCTTTCCCTTTCTGCATGTAGATCAACCTTCACATTTCCTAACATTTTCTAAGATAATGAAGAGTGTCTTCATCCTGATCTATATATTTTGTGGATGTCATCACAAGTCGTTCTTTATTTGTTAGCAACTTAGAGTTTTTTTTGTTAAAAGTGAGAGCCTAGTTTTTGAGGAAGTCATTCATAAGTTTTAGATTCTTTTTATGCTCTTCTAAACTCTTGTGTTATGTCTTAACTATGGCATATGTATGTACCAACACTTTTCTTTTAGAATTGAGGTCTTCAAAGGCACTAATGACGATATGAGTCACACTTTCTAGCTTCTCTATTGTGTAAGTGTGAATCTCATCCTTTATAACTGAAAAGTTTACCTCAATATCAATATCCTCTAACTTTGAGATTGAATTGGCCACGAGTGTTAGTGCATCATCTGTATTTGACTCTTCTACTGCTACAAAGGACCTATTTGGATTTTCTCTCATTTTCATCATCACTTGAGGAGCCTTCCATGGCAACTAAAGCTTTTGTATAATTTGTTCTACTTGCCCAGTTCTCATTCTACTCCTAGGAACATGTTCCCTTCTTCCTCTGTCTTTCTCACTTCTTCCATAATCTTCTTTCTCTGGCCATTCTCATACAAAGTGGTATGTACTCTCACATCTAAATCATCCTTCTTTATTGACTTTATCAGGTCCTCTTTGTCTGTATAAGATTCATTTATTTAAAAATTCTACTATTCGGATGAATTTTGCTATATGAATTTCCACACCAGATAGTCTACTTCATTAGTTATGTTGGTAAACCTGTTTAACATCTATTGGATGGATCATTCGTTCATCTTAAACAACTCTTACTGCCTGTTTAATATGCCGATATTCGACTTCTTTGCCTGACTTATTTCTTCATGTGTAGTCTGTAGGTGTCCCACACTTCTTTGTTTGTTTTTCAGGAGGAAATTAAGTTGTATTCATTAGGCATGATGCCACAAATAAGTAACTTCTTGGCCTTTACATTCTTTTGGATGGCTTGATAGTCTTTATCTACATAATCTGTTTTCTCTTTGGGAGTAGTCATATTTCCCTTCTCGTTTGTGGACACGGTGATTGTGGAACCATTCATGATAATTTCCCATAATTTAGGATCTTCCCCAATTATGAAGTCCTCAGTTTTTGCTTTCCACTATCCATAATATTTGTCGTTGAAGAAGGGTGGTCTTCTAGTTGATTGGACTTCTTATACTCCATGAGATCAAGCCATCTTTCAAGGTGCTAGCCATTGTAGAAAGATCTAGCTCTAATATCACTTGTTAGTTTTATATTATCACCTAAGAACTCAAAGAACTAGATTTGTTGATCAACTATACAAGAAGGTAAATGAAAGTAAATCAACATAAGTATTTTAGCATGGAAACACTCCTTGCTCAAGGGAGGAAAAACCACGACCTGCCCAACAGGAAATTTCCCAAAAACTTCGCTAAATAAGCTCCAACAAATTTAAGGTTTACAATCTCTCTTGTAACACCTGATGAAAAATTTCAAAAAATTCTGCCTTGACCCTGTTAATGCTCAATAGTTCCAAACTGCTAGCTCCACTTTAATGACTTTTCCCAACTTAGGTGTTGGCTCCGCTCATTCTTGATGCCTCTCATTTGATGTTTGTAGTTAAGCTCCAAAACTTATTCGTGTTGTTTATATAGAGTAGTTGTCGCCTTGTATTTGTCATGACCCCTTTTACGAATCGCGATTGCACCTACACTTTTCTCACCGGTAGGTGAACCACTCCCTAATTAACCAACACAAATGTAAATAAGTAATGCGGAATTAACAAAATACTTAATAAATTTGTCTACCATAATATAAATGAAAAAATAAGTCTGATAATCAACAATACGACCCCCATGAATCTGGTCAATAATACAAGAGCTCTAAATCTCAAATACTTAAGCTAAATGGAAAGAAACATAGTCTAATAGTCAAAAAAATGTCTCTCGAGTAAAATAAAAGACATAGAAAGTTATGAGCCTCTAAGGGTATGCTGGAAGGAAGCATCCTCACCCTGAAATCTAGAAATCCACCTACTCAAACTCACCCTCGAGGTCCTGAACTAGAGGGAGGCGTTGTATCTGCATCCAAATGAATGCAACAAGTATAGTATGAGTACACAACGTACCCCTTTAGGAATCATTGGACGACAATGACAGAAGATACATAACATAAATAAATATCAAGTTGACTCTAAAAAAATCCTATACTAAACAGTTCGATAGATCATATAGATCATGGTGTCCACATAATATTTCACTAATCAAATAAGTCATCTTATTCATACGAGGGTTTGTGAATCATATAAATCGCCTCATTCACAAAGGATTTGAACGACCAATAATTCAATTACCAAGTTATCAAATAACAATGCATTTTTATCAAGAAGACATCCAAGTTTCATACAACCAATCCAACAACTTTACCAATCAACATGTAATCAATGCAATGATATATGTATGATATGACTGTTATGCATATGCTAGGTACATTTCATCTCCAGTATACATGCATTCAAATTCTATAAATTGCACACCCATGGGGGACCCATGAAGTCTATATGCCCATCCATAATTTCTCAACAAAGCTCAGCTCTTGGTTGTGATAACATTGTTGCAGGTGTGCAACCCGGTCCACCATGTATCATCATCATCTCAGTGTTGTCAACAATCTCATAATGTATTCTTACGTATTCCGTCTCTTGGAGTCATATCATTTTCATACCACTCTCATTTCAATATCATCATAATCATGAGTGGATGAATGCAAATGACAATACAAGGCAAGTAATTCAGATGTATGAGATAAAACAAAGTATAAGAGATAATATCACATGCATTCAGAGAGTCAATAACACATAATCCATGTAAAATCAGGATATCATATCGAAAAGAAAAGTGATGACTAAACACAACAATATAAATTATGGCGATGAGCCCACAAAATGGCGACAAGATCAATCAACAGCAGTCAGAATCAGTTAAGGCGGATTCCCTAAATCATCCATCATCACAATTCAACACTGGTATCTACCCAAACATTTATCACAACCACTAAGGTGGGACCCCCAATACGCCCAATACCACTCAACATTTATAACTATTATGTACTCCTATCTAGGTCTATAAAAGAGAAATTGTAGCCTACCTCAAGCAGAAAAGAAGCCACGAACTGTCAACCCTCTACACACGCCTTGCCTTTTCTGAGCACCACGTAGTAGTAGTAGTCTAATATACATAGACTCTATGTTAATAATAAGCTAATAAACACATAAGGACTTAGTCCTTAAACATACCAAAAGACACCTAAAACCAATCCCGAGCCCACGGTGATAAAATTTGAACTTTATTACTCAAATAGCATAATCACTTACTAGATATTCATATTGTTATGTTAATTGGAAAACTAACCCCAATTAAACCCTCAATTGCATGAATTAAGAAAAACCCCAATTTACAAACCCTTGAATTTTCAACCAAATCAAAAAGGGTTTCTAACATCAAATTGGTCATTACAACATCATTATTCAATATTAAACAACACTAATTCATAGTACCAATGTCATCTAATTCATATTACATCCTCAAATCAAGGTTTTATTCTCTCTAATTCTATCATGAAACTTAAGAACTCATCTTTCCCAAATAAAGTCTAAACTAGGATTAGGAACCTTAAAGTATGATTTATAACCAATAATGGTGAAAAATATACCTCAAATGAAGAACACAAGCACAAACTTCAAGAAATTCCCTCTTAAGCAACTCTAATACAGAGATATGGCATTTTAGGAAAGTGAATCATTTTTAGGACTTTTAAGACACTGACTGAATAGCAATTCTACACTGGTAGAATCGATCTTGTAGGTACGGCGTTGCCGCAGTGGAAAAAGTCCGCTGAGGCAGAAACACTAAACTTCTGCATGGGCATTGGTGTGAGAGAAGCACTGTAAATGCGTCATCACCTTTGCAATAAAGTCTCCGCAATGGTGGAACCTCACAACTTCACAAGGCCCGCATCTGCGAACCAACCTCCGTGAGTCAAGCCCGTAGAAGCGGCACACTAACACACTACATGATATTGCTAGTTTATATTTATAGTTTGTAATAAATGTATTGTTGGATATATTACAATGTGTGGTATTAGCATGTTCACATGATCATTCTGTTGTAAATTATCGAAATATACATTCATTATAAACTCAATATGAATTGGCATCAGTTTATAATGATCATCAAAAGATTAACAACTAAACTGAAGTGTTATGTGACAGTGTTACTCCATCATTGGAGCCTGAAATTAACTTCACTGGACTTATGATTCATAACACCTGGTGAAAGCTTTGTAGATGTATGAGATGACATCAAGTCAAGGCCATAGGATCTGTAGTAGTTAATTTTGTAATACTTTAGGCTTAGTTTCATTTGGGCCAACTAACATGCTGGTTTTTGTATTTTTTATTTCTTTTTATTATTTTCTGTACATAACCTTTTTTATTTGAATAAAACATTACCAAGAAATCCGTTTGGTAGTTTTGATCAATAAAATAAAATAAATCAGTACTCCAAGGTCTAACCTCGAATGTATTAAACCACCCAATCGGAGAACGACATTTCCTACCATACAAAGCCTCGAATGGTTCAATATCAATGTTGGAGTGATAAATATTATTGTACAAAAACTCTGCCGGAGGTAAGAACCCATCCCAATAACCACCAAAGTCAATCACGTAGGCTCGTAACATATCCTTCAAGACCTTAATGGTCCGCTCGGACTCACCGTTCGTCTGAGGATGAAATGTTGTACTGAGATCCAAGCGAGTACCCAACTCCTTATGCAAAGTCCACAAAAAATGAGAAGTAAGCTGACTTGGTCAACCTATCAACAATGAACCAAATAACATCAAACTTTCCCAAAGTCTTGGGCAACCCCGCAACAAAATCTATGAAAATCCGCTCCCACTTCCACTAGGGAATGGTCATCCTCTGAGACAAACCAATGGGTCAGTGATGCTTATACTTGACCTACTTATAATTCTGACACTGAGACATAAACTCAACAATGTCTCTATTCATCCTGCCGCACCAATAGTTCTACTTTAAATCACGGTACATCTTAGTAGTACCTATATGAATTAAATATCTAGAGCTATGGGCCTCATCTGCAATCAATTTCATCAAATCACCATCACGAGGAACACTCACTCACCATTTGATCCTTAGGACTCTCTCACCATAAATCACAACCTTATTGGATTCACCACTCATCACCTTATCTCTTATTTTGCACAACTTCTCATCATCATAATGGTGGGTCCTAATCTGCTCTAAAAAAGACGACCTCACCTAAAAAAAACTAGAATCCTACCTGAATTTGAAATATCAAGCCTCATGAAAATGTTGGATAAGGACTAGACCTCCAATGCCAAATAATGCCTAGAAACAATCAGAGGAGCCAAACTCCCCATACTAATTATCTTTTGGCTCATGACATCAATCTTCAAAAATACAAACATGCCATGAAGTTGGTCAAACAGGTCATCAATACGAGGTATCATATACTTAGTCCTGATGGTAACCTATGTTCAACTATCTATAATCAATACACATACGCATGGTGCCCTACTTGAGATCAATGCAAAAGTCACACCCCAACCTAGCTGAGACTTCAATGGCACCTGGTGTCATACTAGCTCGAGAGGATCACTCTATAACTCATGACTACCGGATGTAATTATGATATACATAGGACGACTAGGCCGAACTTGTATTTACTATAAGCTATTGTGGGCCGAGGAAGCCACTATAAATATTCATGTTGGGTAAACTCAGTGAAATAAAAAATTAGGGCCACCAAGGCCACTGACATATTGTACATACTAAACTTGTGTCTACGAAGCCTCTAAGGATAACTGACATCAAACATGATCGAGACAGGGCCCCAGCCTACCCATAGTATATACAAAAATATGATACATGACCTCTATACTCAGATGCAGGCCAAAAGAGATAGTCTTGCCGATCATTCGCTAAATCTAAATCCCATCTACTAGGGGTACTCATCAAACTGGTTACCTAACCCTGCAGGCATGAATGCAAAACCCCAACAATGGGACATCAGTATAATGAAATGTACCAAGTATGTAAGGCAGAAAACAATATGTATATATATAAACTCTAAAGTTGAAGAACATGGATGCATACAATCGAATATTTATTGAGATCTGAGAATAAGGGTGTACTTACCACAACCCCAGATCAACTTACCAGATCACTGTCGCTTGGACCGATTGGCCCCTCTATCTACCTATATAATTTATTCTCTAACGACTTTATGTGCTATCTCTGCTAACTCTGATTTCTAAACTTTATTACGTTGTTATCTATCATACAAACTTAACATAAAGTGACTCTTATCATACCTGAAATACTAAACATAACATTTCGGCCTCACAAGGGATCTGATGTGTAAGTGCATAGCCCTGAAGGAAAGTGTATCTGAATGGCCCCAAAGGTAGGTGCATTGTTACACCCCATACTTTGTATGTCATCTTGGTCGTGGGTTAACTAACATAATCTTAGTAAGGTTGATATCCCATGACAAGATTAACAAAGGGTTAGATGGGTGCTAAGTTAGTTTCCTAAGAGTACGGGACTAAATGAATCAAATGAAGTAAGTTCGTCCAAATTCAGGTAGAAATAGACAAAATTCTGAATAGAATGTCGGCCTAAATAATTGGGTGTATATTTTTTATTATATTATTATATATGAGGTCTATAAACTATCTAAATTCAAGTTCAGCGAATCTATTTTCCAACTCAATAAAATTGTTTATTAATCGGAGCTCTATAACAAAAGGTTATATGTATTTTAAGAAAATGTATTTCGATGAATGTAGAATGTGGTCACAAGCTGAGCTTGCGGCACCCATTCAGGTTGTATTCTGGACATGTTTGGGTTGCCCACTGCCTAGATAATTTGATGGACTTGTAGTGCATCGAGTGGTAACACGCGTCCGTAAGTGCCACAATAAACTCAAAGCAGTTGGGCTGTTCCAAAGATTTATAACTCGACTTAAGGATAATGTTCCACTTCTAACACTCCAAATCACACCTACCACCTTCCTAAAGGTTCCTATACCATTGAAGAACACTCCTCTAAGTATTCAAGGTGATATCTCCCTCTTAGGATCAAGAAAACCTCAGAATCTTCGTTAACTAGATCAACAAAGTTCCATACTACTTTGAGATTGAGTTAAAGGTTGTTATAGAGAGCTTCTTAGCTAATTAAGGTAAGGTTTCATCCCTTCTATGTGTACTTTAGCTTCCCCTAACTTGGTCTGATTTATTGATGGAAGTAACTTAGGAATTTTGGAAGCTTAGTAAATATGTTATTTGAGAAACATCTTTTGTGATATGAATGTTATGACAACTTATTGTTTGGTATTGTTGGTTGATATTATGAGTAAATATTGATGTTGAATCATATTGGTGAGGTTAAGAAGTTTAGGGAATGAGATAGAGATGATGATGGTGTCAATTTGAATAAGAATCAATGGTAGGGTAACTTTAGAACTCCATCTACGCAAGTTGTTCGATGAATTTCCTAAATGAATTCTCTTGTGAGATATGAGTTAAATATTAATATAAATCTCTCAATTAATGTAGACAATCATTCATACCACATGCGAGGCTCTACGGAACATAGTCAGCTTCATCGATGAGGTATGTAGGGAAAACTTTCCTTTTTGGAATAACTTGATAAAATGATATCTTGAAAATGAGTTTCATCTTGCGTAACCAACTAATGATATGCCTTTTCGATTAAGTCAATCATATTCCTCTTGTATTTCCCATTCATAAACATCTCCGAGATTCTCTATGTTCCAAAATGACTGTATTAAAATATATGAACGTAGCATCAATAATAATAGTTGGAGGATAATGACAATAGGTCACTCCGGCTCTGCTCTGATGTCCTATAAGGTCGGGTTTGCATTGGACTTACCTTTATTATCTAATTTCTCACTGAGTCGCGCTATAGTCGGCCGGGTATGGCACCTATATATGCACACCACTACAGTTGGTTTTGATATTACCGAGTCCCAAATCTAGGTCGGGTACGATAGAGTCCTCATCGAGGTCATGTAAGATATATTATGATATGAACTACTCCACAAATTGGCTTGATTTACAAACATGTATATATATATATATATATATATACACGGTATGTCCTTAGAGGTTTCTTATGAGTTCCGGTTGATTTTTGTATTCATATCTCTTACATTATATCTTTTGTTCAAATTTGTTATCTACCTTACATATTTCGTACTGATGCCCCTCTCTAGGGAATTATGTTCATGCCCGTAGGTACAAATAGAAAGAGTAGTGCTCCTCCTCAGTAGGTCGTCGATTCACATGTGATCGTTGTACTCCTTTCTCTCAAAGTTGTTGTATTAGAGTCTTTAGGTACTGCTGTATATATTACTAGCATTTTGGGAATGGCAGGGCACTGTCCTGACCTGTTGACGTATTGTATCACTCTTAGAGGCTTGCACACTTGTGTACAGTAGATATGTGTATGTCGTGGCCTTATCGACCCCTTTTGTTAGTAGGATATTCTTCTTGTGGCCTTATCAGCCTTGGTTATCTAGATATATGTCATGGTGAGACTTTTCTACGTACATGTTGTCATTTATTCTTATGTTATACAGTATTATAAAGGCTATGTCGGCCCAAATCTTGTATTATAGGTTTTTGATACTACAGTGGTTCACTCCTTCGAGTGTTGGGTTCGACCACATCCCCAGGTTGGGGTGTGACATACGATAACCTGAAGGTAAGTGTATGGCCCGAAGGAAAGTGTATGGCCCTGAAGAAAAGTTCATGGCCCTGAAGGCAAGTGCATGGCCCTGAAGGTAAGTGTATAGCCCGAAAGGAAAGTGTATGGCCCCGAAAGCAAGTGTATCTGAATGGCCCCGAAGGCAAGTGCATCTGAATAGCCCTGAAGGCAAGTGCATCTGAATGGCTCTGAAGACAAGTACATCGCCCGAAGGTAAGTGTATGCATACAACAACAAACAAACAATATGTAATTAAGTACTTGCGTCTATAATTCATAGCTCATTCAATACTTTCTGTACTTCAAAAGTTCATACTTATTATCCGTGATCTACTCTTTCTAGCTTTTAAGGGGGGACTCGTACTATCTTTAGGCTCGATTGACTACCTTGTTATACTACTCAATCTATCTTTATGATTCACATATCTCTACTTTTCTTATGTTTTAGAAGTACCTTATATAACCCGTATTCGATATTCTTCTAAGTGACTCATCCCATCGCACTTCGTACTCTATTTCTATTAGCTTTAGGGAGTCCTTTAATCTTCCTCATATATACATACACAATTATATCGCTAGACTATTACAATCTAAACTTATAACTATTACTACCTCATCTTCCATTTACTTATCTTCCACTAATAGTTCCTTAGCTCATTCCTTCGGTCTTTGATCTACTAGGAACTCTAGCTTATATATATAACTTACGAATAGCTTAGAGGCACTACTGATTCTGATTCATAAGACTTACACTGGATATTTACTCAAGATCAAGTTATAAACTCTTAGGCGGTCTTAATGCATCACTAAGGAACATAGATGTGAACTAGCCCCCTCCGAGTTCTAATAAAGGGGATATACTTATGGATTCATGCCGAAAAGAAGGAAAGATACACAGTAAATACTTTGGAATTGAATCCTCAATCATGATGATGCAATCCGCCTCTTCACCATCCATCTACAATAACAAAAAACACTCCTGTCAACAACAAGGGACATACCAACTAGCTATAGAGCGACAAGCTCGTTCTACGGCAAATCGGACATCATCTCCCCCATATTATTACCTCTTCCTTATCAAGTACATCATCCATAACAACAACAACATCATAAACATCTTATCTAAGTTACTTTCCATGAGTTCCAACTACAACAACAGACAACTAATTCTCCTCTTATATCAAGCTCTAGTTCATGCTTTTTCATCCAAACAAATCATCTAACATGAAATTAACCTTAAGCACAATCAAGAGGGTGATTTACTTACCAGTAAAAACAACTCAAATCCCAGTTTTGCTTTGCTCACAATCATCCTTGCTCACTGTTACGGTCACTTTAATGCGGAGGCAAAAAGCTACTAAGAGGTTGTTAGTCCTCTAAGTCAGATACTTTATTTTTAAAGTCGCCGCCTAATTTATAGGTAAATTAGGAAAACCAAGTTAAAAGTGTTTATTTAGAAAGTTCATGAAAATCCTTTTTAAATCGTAGTCAGCGTGTTGTCACGACCCGACTCGGCCTCAACCGGTTACCCCTGCACCTAAGTAATAACACATCGAGAAAACCAAAAATAAAATCATAGACATGAAACAAGATATGAAGTAAGAAACAAAGCTAACTAAAGCGGTCACCTTCTGCATATATATATATAAAACGAAGCATATCCTTTTACAAACCACCCCGCAACAAGATTACTTCTGAACATCTAAGAGTTTTTATAACATCTATGACGGACAGGCCCGCCATACCAATGTACAGTACTTACAATAACAGGAATCTATACTAAAAGATAAGCTCCGAGAAACGGAGCTTCCCAATACGCTGTGACTGTGATCCTATGGCGAGGATCAACAATAGTGTACCTCTACTTGCGGCATGACGCAGCCCCGAAGGAGGCATAACAGTACCAAGTATGTGGCTAAAATATCAGAATGAAATCATACGATCATATAAAGCGAGACATGTATGATAACCAAACTACGACACAATATATAAGCGATCATGTCAAGTCGTGACTCGCGCCTCAAAGTCATCACTCAAATATAACCACGGGTCTCACGCCCACAATATCAATCATGCCCGTGAATTCCTTCCTCACGCGATTTATGATATAACAACACCAAGGAGTACCCATGAACACCGTGTCCCACTGCGGTGTCATAAGAATCAGACGGGCAAGTAAGCATGGCTACGAACCAACCCGCATCATCAATCGACCGGCGCAAGCGAAAGCCAACTACCGATACCTCTACTGCATCAACAATACTATATAATCAGACACGGCACGAGGCAAGTACGGCGCCGACTACCGATACCACCCACGCCACGTGAGGCGGGCAGCATCGCCACGACCCATTCCGGCCCGTGGATCGTGCCTACCGGCACCCAAGTAGTCATACATCGAGTAATCGGAAATATAAAATAAGACATGAAACAGCTTTATAAAATAAGACACGCTTTATGTGAGAAAACGTCGCTTCGGCATATATATAAAAACATGGTTTAGCTACATCCGACATCGCATAACATGACTACGCACTCTAAGGAAATATACAACTATGGCGGGCCCCGCCATGCCACGACTATACAAAACTATCTACAACAGGAGATCATACCCAAAAGTAGAGCCTCCGAAAAGATGGAGCTCGACACCAACGTGAGATCCTAAGAATGTGGATCTAGCACTGCTTGCCTTACCGCGGCATGAACGCAGCCCCGGCGAGGTCGATAACAGTACTAAGTATATGAAATCAGAAATACTTAAATGAAAACATATCATTTTAAAATCGGTTTTGCAAGTATGTATGAAACAACGAGGACCGCATATAGTGTCACATCATAAACAAGAGCAACAATAGGTAAATCAGAATGTGTCTTTTCTAGGTCGCGAATGATCAAGCAGGCCATTTCCGTAGTATCACCATGCAAGCCTAATCACGGACTCGTAGTCCGCATAAAGCACTCACATAGGCCCGCATAGGTACATAACCCCGCGTCGAGGTAGCTACCTCGACATCGCCCCGACTCGTAGTCTGCATGGCCACATAGACCGCATGAGGTATAACCCCGCATCACTAACTCGAACTCCAGTAGCTCGCATAGGTCCTTGGACCGCATGAGGTATTCTCAATCATGGTCCTGCATCACCGAGTCTACCCCGCGTCGGAGGCGCTAACCCCTGTAATATGTCAAGAGGTGAGTGATAGTACACTAACATAACAACTTATCTTTAAACAACATAAGCACAACAAGAATACTCTTATACAAACGTTACAAGACACTAACACACATAGCATCATATCATGTCTACTTATCAAACCATCTTATTATTCTTTCACAATTCACTATAAGTCCGTTATAAACACATAGGCAACCTGCTTCTTTTATCATTCTTAAGTGGTTATACTTAACTTCCCATAAAGCTAGTATAACTCTTAAGCTTCGCTTTAAAACTCAATTAGTTCTCTTACTAAAAATGATTCAAAGATTCTTTTGAAATGCTTTCGATTCTTTATTATTCAGCTTAAGCGTGAGGCATCGTAAGTGTTATTCAGCTTAAGCCAGGCATTGCCGTATTATTCAGCTTAAGTCAAAGACATTGCCGTAGTTATTATTCAGTTAACACATGTACGCTCACCGCATTTACATATATATTGTAAAATATCATGCTTTAGGAAGAATCACATACCTTCTCAAATAAACCACCGCCAAGTGAATATGTCGCGCAGAGAATCACCTATAATAGTCGACACGCCTATCAACGCTCGAACTACTTTGTAAACGATTCTAAACAGAGGGTTCTATATCCTACGGAAAATTGGGCGTGATTTCCTACCCGTGAGCTACTCAAGTTCATCGTGAAAACAAATTCTATGTAAGTCAGTTTGATTATTCTTCTTTAAACCCTTCTACCGTGATAACAGTTCAATTCTATTCTGCAATATTCTTCTAAGTATTTATACTTATTCTTATACTACTACAAGAAGTATTCTCTAATTCAAAAGAGGTTAGGATTAGTTACCTCTGTAAGCCCAATAATATCCTAGATAAAGTCGCGCTGAGCAAGGTTTTTCTCCTAAGTTGTATGCTCCAAGAAACCTTAGTTTCTTCACAACTTCTACTAAGTACTAAGGGATTTGGGCTAGGTATTTTGGGCATTATAACAATACAAGAAGGCAACTTTTCTACCAAGGAGGGGGTAGATTTCGGCTAGGCAGTGGGCCTCGCCAAACTTCAAAAGGGGAGGGGAGGTGTTTGGACTAAAAGGCTACAAAGGGAGAGGAGAGGATTTTAGACTTGGAAGCTTTTGTGGATGAAGAACTCTTCATCTCAAGAGGGTATTTATAGGTCAAGGGATGGCCAACCAAGGGCCAAGATAGCCAAGTGCTAGGCAAGTGTAAGGCCAAGATTAGGGCAAGTGTACCTAGCCAACTTGCACACAAAATATCCTACCAACTACTTGACAAAATTCGCTCTCCACCCGGTCCAATTCCGCCACAAGTCCATCAATTGGAGGTGACAAGTGTCGCCTCCCGCTGGTCCAAAATGTTTCGCCTCTCTAAAAATCCGCAAAATTAGAAATGGCATAGCCGAATTTACCCTACGAAAGTCGTGGAAACGCTTCGCCTGAAACTATTTGCTTTGTGAGTTATGCCCAAAATCGCCCAAGGCCTAAACTTTAAGGCCAAACTTTTCAGACGTATTCCCACGCATATACTCCGAAATACGGTATAACATTCTCCCCTCCTTAGAAACATTCGTTCCGAATGTTCCTTCCCAAGACAGTTAACGATAAGATTCTTCATAGCTTAAACAGTTGCAAATGCCACACACGGCCACAGAACAACACTTAGGCATAAACGATAATAAAGATTTACAAGTAGGAAAAGTGAATTACCTGGAGGTGGGAATAGCGAGGATACCTCCGCCTCATGTCCTCCGGCTTCCCAAGTCATCTCCTCCTCGAGCTCGCTCCGCCACAAGACTTTGACTGCCACGCCTCGTCCGCAGACGCTTAACTCGACGATCGATTATCGCTATGGGAACCTCCTCATACGATAACCCCTGGCCACCGACATCGCCAATCGGTGCACTCTAGATGGATCCTCGATACATCTCCTCAAAGATAGATACGTGAAAACCGGATGCACCGCCTCCAGACGGACGGCAGATCCAACTCATAGGCACCTTGCCTACCTCATGACAATCAAACGCCCAACGTACTGGGCCGAGTTTCTTCTTCCGAATCTCATCACACCCTTCATGGGTGACACCTTTAGGAAAACCCAATCATGAACCTCGAACTCAAGATGCCGACGACGATGATCTGCATACGACTTCCGACTCGAGTCATTAATAGCCGCCTGATAAGCTTCACCTTATCCATCGTCACGCACCAAATCTGGTCCCACTAGCCGCACTCGCCACATCGAACCAACCTATAGGCGATCCGCACTTCCTCCCATACAAGGCCTCATAAGGCGCCATCCAATACCGAGTGGTAGCTATTATTATACGCGAACTCAATTAGAGGCAAATGATCCTCCCAACTACCATCGGTCAATAACACAGCTCGCAGATATCCTCGAGTCCGGATAGTGCGCTCGCCCGTCGTCTGCTCGCGGATGGAATGCGATTCGTGCTCACCGCCCCTAAACCTCTCTCGAAAGACCTCCTAAGTTAGCCGTAAACCGGGATCCTGCCTCGATATGATCGAAATAGGACTCCATGCACCGACGATCTCTGATGTAAAGTCCGCATAATCCTCACCGAAAAGTCGCCCGACGGAAGAAAGTGGGCTGATTTCGCCACCGCCGACGATAACCCATATAGAATCATGTCTCTCCGAGTGCGAGGTAATCCCGTGATAAAGTCCATGTTGATTACCTCCCACTTCCGTGTCGGGATCTCAATCGTCAGAATAAAACCACCGTGCCTCGTGCTCTACCTTCACCGCCGACAACACGCACCGAGCTACGAACTCGCAACGCCCTCTTCAAGCCATCCCACCAATACACGATCTAAGCGTCGTGGTACATCTTGGTCTACCGGACGGATAGAGTAACGCGCTACCGCAGGCTTCCCAAGAACTCGCCACAAGTCCTCAAACATCCGAACACACAACTCGCCTCAAACCTTAGCACCCCATCAAAGCTACTCAAAAGGACCTTGCCCTCACGTAAGAGTCAGACACGATAACGTGTCAAAATCGATCTCGAATCGCCTCTTCACCTCTCGACGACGGAAGACTCGCAACCTCACGAACTCTAACCCCATCGCTATCGTAATCAATCAAACGGACACCAAGGCTCGCTAATCGATGCAAATCACGAACCATGTCCTCCTCTCTAGCCGCAACATCCGATAGGCTCCCATCGACCTACGACTAAGAGCATCCGCCACAACATCGCCTTTCCCGTGGTACAGATATCAACATCGTAATCCTTAAGCAACTCTAACCACCGCTCTCGCCGTAAGTTCACTCCTCCGGTCAAGATATACCGAGGCTCTTGTGGTCCAAAAATATCCACGCAACCCCATACAATAAGGCCTCCGATCTTCAAAGCGCGAATCACACCGCCAACTCCAAATCACGCGGGTAGTTCCTCGTGTTCTTCACCGCGGACGCATATGCTATAACCTTGCCATGTTGCATCAACACACATCCCAACCCGATGCCCGACGATCGCAATACACAACATAACCGTCCGACCTCCGGAAGAGTAAGAACGGGGCGGCCGCCTTCTCTTTCAAAGAATCGAAACCCCGCCACAAGCATCACCATCAAACTTGGTCGCTTTCTCGAGTCACCTAGTCAATGGTGCGTAGATAGAAGCAAACTTCTCCACGAACCGATAATATCCTCGCAAGGCCTAAAATCGCGAACTCTGGAGTAAGAGTTCAGGCCAAGTCCCGATCGCTTCGATCTCGCCGATTCACTGAATGCCATCACCCACAATATGCCCAAGAAACGCCATCAAGTCAACCAAAACTCACATTTGGAAAACTTGGCGATAATCACTGGTCTCGAGAATCACAAGATAGCCTCAAATGCCCGCGTGCTCCCGCTTGAGCGAATAAACCAAGATATCATCAATGAACACTATCACAACGTGTTCAAAATGGTTTGAACACTTGCTCATCAAATCCATGAATACCGCCGAGCATCGTCAACCCAAAAGACATGACTCAACTCATAATGCCCGCACTGTCCCGAACGCAATCCTGTGACATCCACCTCTCGACTGCACTGATGATAGCCCGACCCAGATCAATCTTCGAGAAAGATTCGCACTCGCAATCGATCGAACAAATCATCAATCTCGGAAGGGTATTCGTTTAATGGTCACCTTGTTCACCGCTCAGATCAACACACATGCGCAGCTGGCCCCGCCCTTCTTCTTCACGAACAATACCGGCTTCCCTGCGAGAAACATCAGTTCGGATGGCCCTTCTCCAAAGAAATCTCTAAGCCGATCCTTCAACTCTCTCAACTCGCAGTGCCATTCGTATGGAGGAATGGAAATAGCCGAGTGTCCGCAATATGTCAATACAAAACTCAATCTCCTCTCGTGAGGATACCCGAGGTCGCCTGAAACACGCCTGGGAACTTCTCACCACCGAATCGACGGAAAATCTGGTACCGCAGCCTTCGATTAAACACCCGAACGAGATGGTAGATATACCCTTCTCGCACTATCTTCCTAGCCTCGAGGTAGGAAATAAACCTACCCTCGCGATACCGCGCTCCTCCCACTCAACAACCGCCCTCAGAAACCGAACTGCATTACTTCTCTCTCAGCCTACATTGGCGTAGCAGAAGCTAGCCAATCCATCCCTATGATCACGCCGGTCAATCATCTCCAACTCTATCAAGTCGGCCAGGTCCGACGATCAGAATGGTCACAGAAAGCTCTATATACCCGCCGAGCTACCACCGAATCACCATCGCGTAGCTACCTCGAAGTGGTCCATGGACTCGTGCTCTATCCCTATCCTACTAGCAACAAGGGAGATATATAGATGTAGTAGAACCCGATCTATCAAAGCATACACATCAAACCTGAACCGATAAGGTACCGTGACGACATCAGCGAGGCCTCCGATCCCGCTTACCGGACAGCATAAACGCGCTCGAGGACCGCTAGACCGGGACCCGCCATTTACTCGCCACACTCGCTGGTCCACGAGTACCTTGCCCCGGCGAGTAATCGTCGGGGATGAAGCAAGACCGGCGAAAGAACTCAGTAGTCGACTTTTACCATCAAGATCGCCTCGCTCTGACAGCCGATAGTGACTTCGCCGCCACAATCAAACAAGCTCCCGTAGCACCACAACTCCCGGCCGATCTACCGGATCGCCACACTGGCGGGTGGTCCCGACGCCGCACTCGCCGCCTGACGTCAAGTCCCGCCCCGGTTCGCTCGAATGTCTCTGCCAGGCCGAGGACGGCAGAGTGCTCGAGCCGCAGTGCAAATCTAGATCGCCGAGGCCGCCACCACGATAGCTACCAAAAGACTCGCCGCCCCGGCCTTCTTCGCCGCCGTCACAACCCGCCGATCTCTACGACATCCAAGAGCATGAGCTCGCACGCGTAATGTCCATACCCACCGAAGAGAAACACCCGCATATGACTCGCCATATAATCATCTAGCCCGTGACGTAGCGGTGCACCCTATCTCCATATCGCTACCAACGCCGACGACGAGCCAAAGAATCAAACTCGACATTGTACTCCCGACAAGACGCCCTCTCGCCTCGCCAAAGAAAAATCTATCACCGCGCCTCCTCATCTCGCGAGGCAAGAAGTAGCGAGGAAAGCCTCGAGAACTCATCCCAAATAGCTGGGACGCGTGCTCTCCCGATAACTCCCATGAATCAAACCAATCGATCGCGTATCACGCACTGACGCGAACCGGCGTCACAGACTGCCTTCGAGGCCTTGATCACCGCATGATCCTTCAGAATGACTTGATGAACTCTCGCGATCATCCTCCGCCACGACCAGAAACTCAAGGGCTACAACTCAAGAAATCTCAGAGCCTCAAACTATTCGCCGTGCACCACGCGGTGCGACGAGCCGAGCTGAATCGAATCGCCGCGATTCAAATTTATCTCGATTCGCCACAACTTCTAGCTAATAGCCGCTATCTCTCAGACTCCTAACTCCTCCGCCCAGCCGCGGGCTGTGAGGCGGGTACTGTGGTCTCGGGCCGCGGCGCCATAACTCGCCGCGCGTATAGATCGGGCCCGAGCCCTCGTGAATTTTGTCCGATCGCAGCCTCGGCCGCTTTGCTCTTCGGGCCCGCCGCTTTACGAGGCATAATCATATAAAAGGAATACGTTAGAGGGTCCAACTTTAACACGCCTCTAAAGCACGATCTCAGAGTGAGAAGAATGGAAACCAATCCTAAATATCTTATAGCCTCGACATTATGGCGCACAACACACCGATAATCAAGACTTACTAGATACGGTCAGACACTTTCCGAGGATTAATCGCTCGATACCACTTTTGTCACGACCCATTCCGGCCCGTGGATCGTGCCTTACCGGCACCCAAGTAGTCATACATCGAGTAATCACGAAATATAAAACAAGACATGAAACAGCTTTATAAAATAAGACACGCTTTATGTGAGAAAACGCCGCTTTCTGATATATATAAAAACATGGTTTAGCGCTACATCCGACATCGCATAACATGACTACGCACTTAAGGAAATATACAACTATGGCGACAGGCCTCGCCATGCCCCGATCAGATAAAACTATCTACAACAGGAGATCATACCCAAAAGTAGAGCCTCCTAAAAGATGGAGCTCCCGACACCAACGTAGAGATCCTAAGAATGTGGATCTAGCACTGCCGCTCTTACCGCATGAACGCAGCCTCCAAGGAGGTCAAGACAACAGTACTAAGTATATGAAATCAGAAATACTTAAATGAAAACATATCATTTTAAAATCGTTTTGCAAGTATGTATGAAACAACTATGGACCGCATATAGCTACATCATAAACAAGAGCAACAATAGGTAAATCAGAATGTCTTTTCTAGGCCGCGAATGATCAAGCAGGCCAATTTCGTAGTATCACCACGCAGCCTAATCTCGACTCGTAGTCCGTGATAGGCCACTCACATAGGCCCGCATAGTACATAACCCCGCATCGAGGGTAGCTACTCTAAGATCGCCCCGACTCGTAGTCCGCACGCCACATAGACCGCATGAGGTATAACCCCGCATCACTAACCTCGAACTCCCGTAGCTCGCGATAGGTCCCTTGGACCCGCACGAGGTATTCTCGAATCACGGTCCTGCATCACCGAGTCTACCCCGACGGAGGCGCTTAACCCCAGAATATGTCAAGAGGTGAGTGATAGTACACTAACATAACAAATTATCTTTAAACAACATAAGCACAACAAGAATACTTCTTATACAAACGCTACAAGACACTAACACACATAGCATCATATCATGTCTACTTATCAAACCATCTTATTATTCTTTTCACAATTCACTATAAGTCCGTTATAAACACATAGGCAAACTGTTTCTTTTATCATTCTTAAGTGGTTATACTTAACTTCCCATAAAGCTAGTATAACTCTTAAGCTTCGCTTTAAAACTCAATTAGTTCTCTTTAAAAATGATTCAGATTCTTTTGAAATGCTTTCTTCTTTATTATTCAGCTTAAGCCGCAGGCATCACGTAAGTGTTATTCAGCTTAAGCCGAGGCATTGCCGTAGTATTATTCAGCTTAAGTCAAAGACATTGCCGTAGTTATTATTCATTAACACACGACGCTCACCGCATTTACATATATATTGTAAAATATCATGTTTTAGGAAGAATCACATACCTTCTCAAATAAAACCACCGCCAAGTTGAATATGTCGCTACAGAGTCACTATAATAGTCGACACGCCTATCAACGCTCGCACTACTTTGTAAACAATTCTAAACAGAGGGTTCTATATCCTACGGAAAATCGGGCAAGACTTCCCTACCCGCGAGCTACTCAAGTTCATCAGAAAACAAATTCTATGTAAGTACTTTTTGATTATTCTTCTTTAAACCCTTCTACCGTGATACCAATTCTATTCTCGCAATATTCTTCTAAGTATTTATACTTATTCTTATACTACTACAAAGAAGTATTCTCTAATTCAAAAGAGGTTAGGATTAGTTACCTCTAGCCCAATAATATCCTAGAAAAAGTCGCGCCTGAGCAAGGTTTTTCTCCTAAGTTGTATGCTCCAAGGAAACCTTAAGTTCTTCACAACTTCTACTAAGTACTAAGGGATTTGGGCTAGGTATTTTGGGCATTATAACAATACAAGAAGGCAACTTTTCTACCAAGGGAGGGGTAGATTTCGGCTAGGCAGTGGCCTCGCCAAACTTCAAGGGAGGAGGTGTTTGGACGAAAGGCTACAAAGGGAGAGGATTTTTAGACTTGGAGCTTTGTGGACGAAGAACTCTTCATCTCAAGACGGGTATTTATAGGTCAAGGATGGCCAACCAAGGGCCAAGATGTGCCAGGCAAGTGTAAGGCGAGATTAGGGCAAGTGTACCTAGCCAACTTGCACACAAAATATCCTACCAACTACTTGACAAAATCGCTCTCCAATTCGGTCCAATTCCGCCACAAGTCCATCAATCGGAGGTGACAAGGTCGCCTCCCGCTGGTCCAAAATGTTTCGCCTCTGAAAAATCCGCAAAATTAGAAATGGCATAGCCGGAATTTACCCTATGAAAGTCGTGGAAACGCTTCGTCGGAAAACTATTTGCTTTGTGAGTTATGCCCAAAATCGCCCAAGGCCTAAACTTTAAGGCCAACCAGACGTATTCCTCACGCATACTGGAAATACGGGGTATAACAAGTACGAAGGCTAACTACCAGATACCACCAGCATCACGAGACTTCGCCACAAAACTGCTATAAAACTAACTCACAAAGCTGACATGAGGCAAGTACAAAGGCCGACTACCAGATACCACCTGCGTCACGTAGCTGACGGGGGAAAGTACGAAGGCTAACTACCAGATACCACCAGCATCACGAGATTCGCCACAAAATTGACCGGTCACGACGGCTAACTACGGATACCTTCCGCCACGCCAATGGGGCAAGTATGAAAACCAACTACGGATACCAACAGACAAGAAACCTCATGGAGAGCTAGTCCATGGAATAACACTATCAACAGGGAAATGAACCCTCATCATGGCCGCATACCGTGGACCATCCATCGAGAGACGCGGTAACATAAGGATACAACACTTGCACAACAAGGCTATCACAAGCAAACATAGGCAAGTTACTCACACTCAAGGTACTTTCATTTTATGCCAAAAATCCGGGTTTTAACCCCAAAGTACTACATACTTTCATTCTTTCAAAAAGACCTTTTTCATGTAAAAGCCACACGGTACTAATACTCGTAGTATCAAAGCACGTTTTCTTTTCAAACCAAATTACTACACCTTCAGAAAATCTTTACAAGGCTTTTAAAATCAAGTTACTTCTCCTTTTCCAAAAACAAGTCGTTTATCAGTCAAGTCTCTTATCTTTCAAAATCAAGTCGTTTAGCTTTCAAAACCAAATCAAGACAATACCATGCCTTCTTTTTAAACAAAACACTTCTCCTTTCAAAGGTCAAGTACAAAATACTTCTCAAAATAGTTTAAGCCTCATTACTTCTTAAAAATATCAAGTTACCGTTTTAAATCCAATGATAGAACCGTTCTTTCGTTTTCATAAAGTCGTTATAACTAACTTCCCATAAAGTCGTTATAACACTTTACATTTTAAATCAACCAAGGACAACTACTCATATTTCCGAAATCAAGATAACTTTATTCTTTTAAAGACCAAGTACCAATTACTCACGAATGAGGTTTCACAACTTTTTAACACAATTCAAGGACACAAAAAGGAAATCCAACTCCTTTAACACACGTGCGTCTACCGCACTATATATTTCACAAATAATCATGCTCAAGAGAATAGGAAGAATCACATACCTCTTCGGCTTAATCCACAAGCCAAGTCGAGTATGCCGCGCGTAGACAATCCACCTATAATAACCACAACACATCTATCAACTTCTAGTTCTCTTCGTAGAATAATTCTAAGTATACAGTTCCTTATTCTACGGAAAATTGGGCAGCACCTCCCCTGTATCTACTTACCTCTCCACCTTTCCAACGTCCAGATCAATAGCCAACATGCCACATTTAAGGCGCAGAATACAACAAAGGGATTACACGCCTAATCGACGTGTAAAATTCTGCCCACAAGATATACAAATACTATTTCTTTTCAGCCTTCTATCCACATACCATACACTCAATTATAAACTACTACAACATGTAATCTCCAATTACAATAGGGGGATAAAGATCATTACCTCGATAAGCCCAAAATTATCCAAGATTTATAAGTCGATCCTTAGCAACGTTTAGCTCCAAATCCTTACGTTCCAATCCACTCCAAGCAACCCTTAGAAGTTCCTAACCAACTTCTCTTCAAGATCCAACTCCAAAAAGTGAAGAACACTTAGGCTTAAAAATGGGCAAGTTTCGGCCAAGGGGTATAACTTAGGCTAGGGGTGTGAAATCTTTTCTAACTCTTGGTTCATAATCTTCCTAACACCTTAAGGAAGAACACTTAAAAGTTTAAGAATTTTTGGACAAGGTTTCAAGCCATTGTCGTGAGCTACAAGGGAGAGGGAGGGAATTTTTGCCTTGGAAAATCTCAAGTGTGGATGAATAAGTCTTGCATTCAAGGGGGGTATTTATAGAGAAATCAAAGGCTAGGATTAAAATAAGTGTGTGGTGAGATTGGGGGACAAGTGTGTGTGGGTCCCACCCACCACATGCCACACAAAAGCTTGGGACAAGTGGCTTGCCACTTGGCTAAGCATTTCGGCCAAGGCCACTTGTCCACAAGAGACGGCCAACATGGCCACATGGGGGTGACATGTGTTGCCCCCCTACTCGTCCAAAATATTTCATCTCTCGAAAATATCCATAATCTCGAAAACAAAGTTGGCCCCACAAAACCGTAAATTTTCCCCGTGGGCCCCACGTGACCAAATTCGGAAATAAAATTCCATAATTCTATTATAATCCCAGAAGTCCGAATACCAAATCTGGGAATCCAATTCCCATTAACGAACCTTTTTCCTTCACAAAATCCGGAAAATTTTCCGTCGGAAAATCAAATCTTTCTTCCTTTCCAATCTTAATGTCGTATTCTCGTACATACGTCCTCACATACATACCCTGGAACTACGGGGCGTAACATTCTTTCCCCTTAGAAACATTCGTTCCGAACATTCCTTCTAAGTCTCCAAACACACATGCGCCGGTATAGTCCTTACTACTATACTTACAAAACCAATTATGCCACACATGGCCATAATATAACACATGCGCCAAACTCAAATCCGAGTCAACGAGGAATCACCTCTAACGTGTATAACAACACTAAAGCTTCCACCCATGGTCTAAAGGATACTCTCTTCACATCTTTACTTCACAAAATGATCACTTCCCTTCTCTTAACACATGTTCACTTCTTCTCTTACTCGTCGTACCCTTCTCGAACACCCGAACTCTTTCTAGTACACGTACCACACTTCCGTCATTGCTTCAGTTTTCAACACTTTGGAGTTACCACCTCCAAACTTGGTCATTACGCTAGCTTCAATTTCCTTTAAGGTCATTCCCGGCCTTCACGATCCGATTCTGGTCGAACGCATCCACGAACTCGTACAATGGTTACCTAGACTTGGGCTTAGCACCCTCGTGACCCTATAACCTAGCGGGACCACCTCAAACTGACCCCACCTCAATCCGGGCTGCGGGTTGACCCGCGACCTTGCCTCAACCCGACCCATTTCGTACCAACTCTTGTTCCCGGTCCGGAACAATCTCACTATTCAAGTCATGAAAACCTAGTGGTCTCATTAGCTTAACCACCCACTTTCATTTCACACCACTCATGGATTTATCACACAAAAACACTCCACGTATACTATGTGCTCCGACAAGGATCAACCGTAAATCTTTTACTCAAGACGGCCTTGCATCTAATGTCTCCACGTGTAATATTCTAAGGCTCACAATCTCCCTGTCCCCAAACTTACCTTTCCAACTAACCATGTTCTCTAAATCACAATTTACACAATGCTATCCGAACATAACACTTAACATAAAATCATCATATCACGCATACTAATCTCTAGAGGGTTAAGGATATACCTGTAACTACTGCTTCACTTCCCCTTTGCCGCTCTAATCATAATCCTTCCCTGTTGGGCGCATAGCTATAGAAGGCGATGACCCGCTACTGATCCTGACGGATGACTCTTAACATCTGCTCTACCTCTGATCGGACAACCATTCGCAAAATGGCCCTGTCGGCCGCAAGTATAGCAATCTCCCAAACTAGCATGACACTTGTCACGACCCGACCTCGGGCCCGCGACTGGTGCCTTACCCCGGGCACCCTTAGTGATACAACATCAGAGAAAATCAGCGGAAATAAAAATTCTTAAACATGGAACAAGATAAACAAGAAACAGGCTAACCAAAACGGTTACCTTTCTGTATATAAATTAAAAACTTGAACAGTTACATCCCTTACAACCCTGCCCACAACAGTACTACAGACCTCTAAGAATTGTTACCACAACTACGACGGGACAGGGCCCCGCCATACCCCTGAATGTAAGTACTACAACGATTGTCACGACCGATCCGGGCGGATCGGTGCCTTACCCCGCACCCTAGTGATACAACATCGAGATAAAACCAGGAAATAAAAACTTAAACATGAATACAGACAAGATAATGAAACAAGGCCAACCAAACGGTTACCTTCCAATAAAATATATATAAACAACTCTTTTAAAACGATGTTTAATCCTTTTACCAAACCCCGCCACATAGTGCTCATGCACTCTAAGAGTTTATACAACAACTATGACCAGGACAGGCCCGCCATACCCCTCAAAGTACAAGAACCTACTGCACTAAGGTAACATACCAACAGATAAGCCTCCAAGGAACTGAGCTTCCCAAAACGCTGAAATGAGATCCTAAACGCGGATCGACGGTAGATGTATCTCACCCACTGCGCAGATTAACGCAAATCTCGAAAGGAGGTCGATAACAGTACCAAGTATGTGAAATCAGAATGAAATCATAATAGTCTATAAAAGGTGAGACAGTATGATAACCAAACTACAAGACACACACATAACAGCTTATATCAATTCGTGGTCTCACGCCACAACATTAATCACGCTGTGAGTACCTTCCTCACGCCAGCCTATGATATGATAACAACAAGACAAAGAATCCAAATGGAGCATACCCGCGCGCTTACGATCGTGTCGGTATGTCCAAAGCGGAACAAATAAGACAACATTCCAAATGGAAGATACCCGCGCTACGATCGTGTCGGCGTGTCCAGGGAAACAATAAGACAAAGATTCCAAATGGAAGCATACCCGCGCGCTACGATCGTGTCGAGATGTCCAAAGGAAACAATAAGACAAAGATTCCAAATGGAAGCATACCCGCAGCGCCACGCATCGTGTCGATATGTCCAAAGGAAACAATAAGACAACAAGCGGTAATCAAAGTGGAAGCATACCCGCGCGCCACGATCGTGTCGCATGTCCAAAGCGATTAACAAAAGTAACACTATCAACGAGAACGCATCTGCGGAATTTATCCGCCACCACGGCCACATCCAAGTAAGTTCTCAACAAGTCAACCGACCCTCCATCGAGAGACGCGGTAGTATAGAAACACAATTCTTGCACAACAAAGGCTATCACAACAAGCATAGGCAAGTTTCACAACAACAAGCATAGGCAAGTTTCACAACAACAAGCATAGGCAAGTTTCACAACAACAAGCATAGGCAAGTTTCACAACAACAAGCATAGGCAAGTTTATACACAACTCGAAGTACTTTCATTTTATGCCCAAGTTCGGGTTTTACCCCTAAAGTACTACGTACGTTAAATTCCTTTTAAAGAGATTTATTCCTTTTATAAAAGTCACCCGATACCCGTAGTATAAAATAGAGTGGCTTATATCTTTTAAGTAAACTAAAACAACTTCCATACTATCCTTTTTAAAACCAAATTAAGGCAACACCATGCCTTCTTTTTAGACCAAAACACTTCTCCTTTTTAAAGTCAAGTTACCACCTTAAAACCAGTGATAAAACCTTCTTTTGTTTTCATAACGTCGTTATAACCAACTTCCCATAAGGCTGTTATAACACGTTATGTTTTAAACCATTTTAAGACAACACAATGCCTTTCTTTACCCTAAAGTTCCAGTTTGCCAAATTTTCAATTACGCAAGTCTCTTTTTAGAAAAGTTTCATAGTTCAATGTCTTAATCTCTTTTAAAACAATTGAGTAACATATGCCCTAGGCGAGTAGGTTATTCTTGATCATAATCAATCTTATTAAGCAGCCATGATCTAGAAAATGTAATATCATTTTGTCTCATCTTATCTTCTATGCATGGAGGTTTCTACCGTTTTAATAATACTTAGTTAGTCATTACATTTTCCTTTATTAGCGCTGCGATGGTTTGTTCGATACTTATACGATTTCGAATCAAGAAACATTATTCCTTTTAAAATCAAGTACTTATTACTCACGAATGAGGTTTCACACTAACATCCATATCAAGTCAAGTCTCTTAAGACGTTATACCTAACTTCCCATAAAGCTAGTATAACTCTTATATTTTCAAAACCAAGTATTACTCTTCTTTCAAAACGGTTTCTTAATGAAATACTTCAAATGCTTTATTATCACACATCAAGTCGCTTATAAGTCAAATCGCTACCTTTAACAATCACAAAGCATTTTCTTATCTACATAAAGTCGTTATAACCAACCTCCCATAAAGCCGCTATAACACTTTATGTCTCGGACCAATCAAATACATTTAGCACGTACGCTCACCGCACTACATAGTTACACACATATCATGCTAGAAAAGATAGGAAGAGGTTCACATACCTCGCGACGGTTATCGACTAATAGCAAAACGCCCAAGTACCTCAAACCGTTGGCTACACCTTGCCAAGCAGATCACTCCACACGTAGTACTTTAACCTAGAGGCCACAAGGCGCCTATTAATATCTTTAGATCCCGACTTAGAAAATTCTACGTAAAATTCGCAAGACCTCCCGCAACAGCGGAATCTCCTCCTTATCGAGGCCGCCACCAAGCCAACCGGGGTTAACACGCCTAACCTGACGTGTACAATTCTACTACACAAGAATGCTACACAAGTTCATGTAATACCCCTATGTAATTACATTCGATTCGATTCTTAAAATTGAGCTTAAGTCGCAAGACATCACGTAAGTATTATTCAGCTTAAGTCCAAAGACATTGACGCACAGTGTTGTTAAGTTCTATATATATAGTATACTTAACTATATACTCCTACAACATGTAATTTCCAATTACAACAGAAGGTCAAGAATGTTTACCTCGATAAGCCCAAAATTATCCGAGTTTATATGTCGATCCTGAGCAAGGTTTAGCTCTACTCCGTGCGCTCCAACCCGCTCCAAACAACCCTTAGAAGTTCTAACTAACTTCTACTTATAACTTCAACTACGGGTGAAGATTTACTTAGGGTTTCGTTTTTGTGACTGAGGGAAGTATAATAGTATTTTCTGGGCTTTTGTATAAGTGTAACCTTGTGAATACTACAAGGTATTTGGCTAAAGTATTTTGGGCATTATAACAATACTAGAGAGTATTTCTATACCACAACAAAGGGTATTATACGAAAACAACTAGGCTAGGGGTGTGTACCCACGGCCAAGCCTCTACAGCGGGGTAGGTTTCGCGAGGCCTTCAAGAGGGAGGGTGTGTGGCGGACGAGATCACAAGAGGGAGAGGGGTTTGAGACTTAGAAAGATTGCTCAATTTTGGATGAAGAATGTCTTCAACTAGGGTATTTATAGGTCAAGTGAAAGTCAACCAATGGCCAAGATGAAGACAAGTGTGGTGCAAGTGTAGGGCTAGATTTCAACCATGTGGACCTTATCCATCTACCACACCAACTTGCACAAATATCCTACCAACCCAAGGCACAAAAACGTGCCTTTGCTTGCCTTTGCCGTCCACTTCACGCCCAATGTGAGGTGACACATGTCACCCTCCCGTTGGTCCAAAATGTTTCGCCTCTCGAAAAATCCGCAAAATTATAAATGACATAGCCGAATTTTCCTTCGAAAGTCAGGAAACGTTTCATTTAAAAACGACTTTTTGTAGCTATGCACAAATTCAACCTATCCCTACTTTAAGGCTCAAATTGTATACGTGCGCCTCACGTATATACTGGAAATACGGTATAATGCATGCGGGCTATACCAAAGATAAGCCTCCGAGGAACGGAGCTTCCCAAAACGTTGAACCGTGATCCTGGCGAGGATCAACAATCGGTGTACCTACCTGCGGCATGAACGCAGCCTCGAGAGGTCGATAACAGTACCAAGTATGTGAAATCGAAAATATCAGAAATAAAATCATAGTAGTCTATATAAAGCAGAGACATATATTATAACCAAACTACAGTACACAATATGTAAGCAGTCATGTCAAGTCAGGGACTCACGCCCTCGAAGTCATCACTTAAATATAACCATGGGTCTCACGCCCACAACATCAATCATGCCCGTGGAATACCTTCCTCACTGCAGGCAGTCTACGATAACAACACCAAGGAGTACACATGAACACCAGGTCCCACATGTGTCATAAAACCGTGACGGCAAGACGGCGCATAGCTACCAGATCCAACCTGCATCATCAACTGACCGGGGCAAGTACGAAATCCAGCTACCAGAACCTATCGTACCAATCAATACTAAATAACTATATCACGAAGCTGACACGTGGCAAGTGCGATAGCCTCTACCGGATCCACCCTGCATCACGCCGACCGGGCAAGACGTAGGCTAACCACCGATCACAACCGTAAGTCACGAAACTTCGCCACAAAACTATAAACTAACTCACGAAGCTGACACGGGGCAAGGACGAAGGCCGACTACCAGATACCTACCACGCCACGTAGCTGACGGAGGCAAGTACGAAGACCAACTACCAGATACCAAAACCGTAATCACGAGACTTCGTCACAAAACTGAACGGGACAAGTACGAAGGCTAACTACCAGATACCAAAGCCGAATCAGCCACGGCCGGGATAAATACGAGCCAACTACCGGATACCAAAGTCAATCAAGAAACCTCATGGAGAGCTAGTCCATGGAATAATAATAATTGAAGCGTACCCGTGGAATCCTCCGTCACTGCCGGTACGTCCAAGTAAGTTCACAACAAGTCAACCGGCCCTCCATCGAGAGACGCGGTGGTATAGAAATACAATACTTGCACAACAAAGGCTATCACAACCAGCATAGGCAAGTTCAACATACTCTTAGACTCCCATTAACATGTAATTTGATTCACCATTTATAAAAACTCAAGTACTCCATTTTATGCCAACAATCCGGGTTTTAACCCTAAAGTACTACGTACGTTAAATTCTTTCAAAAGATCCATTTCTTTTACAAAGGTCACACGATACCCGTAGTATCAGAATAGAGTGACTATCATTTTGAGTAAACCAAAACAATTTCCATACTTTCTTTTTAAACCAAATTAAGACAATATCATGCCTTCTTTTTAAACCAAATCACTTCCCCTTTTTAAGTCAAGTTGCCATTTTAAATCCAATGATAAAACCATTCTTTTGTTTTCATAAAGTCGTTATAACTAACCTCTCATAAAGATATTATAACACTTTATGTTTTGAACCAATTAAAGACAAAACCATGCCTTTCTTTTAAACCAAAAACTCTTCAATTCCTCAAGTCTCTTTTCTTTTAAAAATCAAGTTTCTTACTTTGGAAATTTAAGAAAATTAATACTTGTTTATAATGATTCTTATTAAAGCAGTCATGATCTAGGAAATGTAATACAATTTTGTCTTATCTTAACTTCTATGCAGATGGAGGTTTCTACATGTTTTAATATAATTAATTGTCATTATTTTTTCCTTTATTAACGCTGCAATGGTTTGTTCGATAGTTATTCCCATTTCCGAAATCAATATAACTTATCCCTTTTCTTTTTAGACCAAATACTCATTACTCAAGAATGCGGTTTCATAACTTTTTAACACAAACCAAGTCCTTAATATTTCACATCAAGTCATTTATAAGTCAAGTCTCTTATCTTTTAAAATCAACAAACCATTCTTTTATTTACATCAGGTCGTTATAACCAACTTCCCATAAAGTCGTTATAACCCTTTATGTTTTAAACCTACCAAATTCGTTTATCATATGTACGTCTACCGTACTACATAGTTCACAACAATCATGCTAGAAAGGATAGGAAGAGGTTCACATACCTCGCGACGATTATCGACAATTAGCAAAACGCTCCAAAGTACTATAACCTCACTAGCCTTTTCCACCCTTCAAGTAGAATATGCTACTCGTAGTACTTCAACCTATAAAGGCCACAAAACGTCTATCAACTTCTAGATCTCTTCGTAGAATATTTCTAAGTACAAGGTTCCATATTCTGCGAAAAATTCGGCAGCACCTCCTTTGTTTCTACATACTTTGCCACCTTTTCCAAGGCCCGATAATAGTAACCAACATGCCATAAATAAGGCGCAACAATTCCGAAATTTAAAGAAGGGGATCACACGCCCAAACGGACGCGATTAACAATCTTCCCCTTAACAACAACAATAATTAAAGAAGGGGATCACACGCCCAAACGGAACGCGATTAACAATCTTCCCCTTAACAACAATGTAAATACCAAAGTAAATACATCCAAAGTAAATACGGTCCAAAGTAAATACTACGGTCCAAAGTAAATACAGTCCTTAAGTTGGGGTCCTTGGCCAACTTTTACAATATTACTTATCCAATTACTTCATTAATCCTTCAACTTATATTCCAATCTTTATATAAGTTATAGTTTCCTTGTTGTTAACTTCTTAGCAAGTAATGAATACATTTTTACCATTTTAATGGCTAATATGTCAATTCTCCTTTTAACATCTTAACAAGGTCCAAATCTTTCCTTATATCTCATACTCCATAATATACTTTCAATATATGTATAATATCCAATATACATAATAATCAACTTCACAAAGAGGTTAAGGTTCATTACCTCAAAATAGCCCAAAAATATCCAAGAACTTAAAGTCGTTCCAAAGCAAGTCTTAGCTCCAAATCTTTGTGTTCCAAACCACCACAAGTTACCCTTAGAAGTTCCTAACCAACTTCTATTCAAGAATTAACTCCAAAAAGTGAAGAACACTAAGGTTCCAATTTCTCCAACTCTCGGCCAAGGGGGGGGGGGGGGGGGATTTTGGGCTAGGGGTGTGAAATCTTGTCTAACTTTTGGTTAATAATCTTCCTAATACATCAAGGAAGAACACTTAGAAGTTTAAGAATTTTTGGACAACAATTGCTCAAATATTGAGGCTTTGGACGAGAACAACAAGAAAAGGGAGAGAAAATATTTTCAAGGCTTGAAATGTTCTAAGTGTGGAAGATTTCATCAACTAGAGGTGTTTATATAGTACAACCAAGGGTTAGGATTGAAACATGTGTATGGTATAGATTGTTTGTGTAGGTTCCTTTCTCCACTTGTCCCACAAATGCCATGCAAGACTTTGACCATTTGACTTGCCCACTAATTCTTGCAAAAAAAAACGTCCACTACCATGCAAATGCCATGCAAGACTTTTGGCCACTTGTCTTGCCCACTAGTCTTGAAAAAAAACGTCCAACATGGCTCTTGGGGTGACACATGTCGCCCTCCTATTGGTCCAAAATATTTATCTCTCGGAAAAATTTCATAATTGGAAAAAAAAATATTGAAAACGTAAAACTTCCTTCACAAGGTTCGGAATATTTTCCGTCGGAAAACAATTCTGTCATTCTTACCCTAATTAGGGCTTATACATTCGTACGTACGTCCTCACATACATACTCCGGAACTACGGGGTATAACATTCTCCCCCCCTTAGAAACATTCGTCCCGAATGTTCCTTCTAAGTCTCCAAGCACATGCGCCGGTATAGTCTTCACTACTACACTTACCAAACCAATCATGCCACCAATGGCCATAGTATAACATACGCGCAAAAACTCAAATCCAAGCCAACGAGAAATCATCTCTAAAGTGTATACAACACTATTAGCTCCCACCCAAGGTCTAAAGGATACTCCATTCGCATCTTTACTTCATTAAAGGAATACTTCTATCTTCTTAACACATCTTCGCCTCTTTTCTTACTCGTCGTACCCTCCTTGTACACTCGAACTCTTTCTAGTATACGTACCATCCTTCAGTCATTGCTTCAGTTTCCAAAACTTTGGAGTTACCACCTCCCAACTTGGTCATTTTACTAGCCTTACATTCCTCTAAGGCCATTCCTACCACGACCGACTGCAGTCGAACACATCCGCGAACTCGTCGATGGTTACCTAAACTTGGGCCTAACACCGCGGACCCTATCATCTGGCGGGACCACCCCAAAATTGACCCCACCTCATTCCGGGCTGCGGGTTGACCCGCGATCTTGCCTCAACCCGACCCATTATCGCTCTAAATTCTTGTTCCCGTCCGGGACAATCTTACTATTCTCGTCATGAAAATTACCACTTTTATCTTGCTCGACCTATGGAATTATCCCACAATACTTCTCACACATACAAAGCACTTCGACAAAGACTAACTGTAAAATCTTTTTCTCAAGACGGCCATACATCTAAGGTCTCAACTGTTATAATATTCTAAGGCTCACAATTTCCCTGCCCCTAAACTTACCTTTTCAACTAGCCATGTTTTCTAAATCACAATTTTACACAGTGCTATCCAAACATAACACTTTAACATAAAATCATCATATCACGCATACAAATCTCTAGAGGGTTAAGGATATACCTGTAACTATTGCTTCACTTTTCCCTTGTCGTTCTAATCATGATCCTGCCCTGCATGGCGCATAGCAAAAGAAGGCGATGAACCAACATCGATCCCGGCGATGAGTCTCTACATTCACGCCACCGTTGGACAATTCCGCAAATGGCCTGCCGCCGCATGTATAACAACCCCCCGAACCAGCACGACACTCCCCCTTATGGATTCTACCACAACGGCCACACTGAGGTAAGGGTGGCCTCATCCGGCTAGTACCCACACTCTCCCGGAAACCTAAAACCTTGGAGCCCTGACCTGCTCCTGAATACCCTGCACGCCCCAAGGCATCGGAGAACTACTCGAATCGGGCGAGGGCATAACTAGCTCGCCGCCGAGGCTGCCGCCGAAAGTCACCAAAGGACCCTATTGTCCCGCCCTTGTCGTTGTTCCGTTATTCCGCCGGCCTCTACGTTCGTCACGCGATACGCCGCACGCGGGCAATGTCCATGCCCGGTGAAGAGCTACGCCGTGCAACCTTCTCGCTAAATAATCATCAAGTCTGTGACATATCGGTGCACTCTATCCTCCATGTTAGCTACTAAAGCGGGACGTCTGAGCCAATGAGTCAAACTCTACATTGTACTCCCGAACCGCCCGCCTGCTCGCCTCAACATCAAAAATCTATCCGCCCGCGCTCTCTCATCTGCGAAGGCGCAAGTGGGCAAGAAATGCCTCTGAGAACTCGTCCCAACCAGCTGGAAGGGCATGCCCTCCCCGGGACAACTCCCATGAATCTAACCAGTCGACTGCAGTATCACGCAACCGATGTGAACCTAAGACCACTGACTCGGTCTCCAAGCCTTAATCACTCACGATCCGTAGAATCGCCGAATGAACTCCTGCGGATCATCCTCAAGCCTCACCCATGTAACTCGGTGAGGTGCGGCTCGTGAAGTCCCGTAGTCTCAAACTATCCGACCGGGGTGAACTACGGTGCTCTGACCGAATCGAATCCAGATTCCAACCTATCTCGTGCCTCGCCACGACCACGACTAATAATCGCCATCTCAGTAACCCGTCTCTCGCCTCGGTGCGGATCGAGGCTCAGTGTCGTGGCCTCGTAGCCACCGCTGCGCTCTAAACCTCGCTGGGCGGCGGCGTCGTGGAACTTCGCCACCGTACCACTCGGGTAAAGGCGCTGCCCTCGTGACCCTCTGTGTCCTACTAGCAGCTCCCTCGGCTGCCTTGCCCTTCTCGGCCCGGGTTGCCTTACGTGGAGGCATAACTGGTAAACAAAGAAATTCGTCAGAGGGGTCCAACTTATAACACAGCTCTAAGGCACGATCTCAGAGTGAGAAGAATAGAAACCAATCCTAAATATCCTGCAGCCTCCTGATTATTGATGTGGTGCATAACACACCGATAATCAAGACTCTACTAGACACGGTCTGTAGACACTTTCCGAGGACTAACTTCTCTGATACCACTTTTGTCACGACCCGACCTCGGGCCCGCGACTGGTGTCTTACCCCGGGCACCCTTAGTGATACAACATCAGAGAAAATCAGCGGAAATAAAAATTCTTAAACATGGAACAAGATAAACAAGAAACAGGCTAACCAAAACGGTTACCTTTCTATATATAAATTAAAAACTTGAACAGTTACATCCCTTACAAACCTCGCCACAACAAGATTACGCACTTCTAAGAATTGTTAATATTAACTACGACGACGGGTTCGCCATACCTGAATGTAAGTACCTACAACGACAGGGGACTATACCAAAAGATAAGCCTCCGGAGAAACGGAGCTTCCCAAAACGCTGAACTGTGATCCTATGAGCGAGGATCAACAACCGGTGTACCTCTGCAGATGAACGCGGCCGAGGAGGTCGATAAGAGGTACCAAGTATGTGAAATCAAAATATCAGAAATAAAATCATAGTAGTCTATATAAAGCAGAGACATATATGATAACCAAACTACGATACGATATGTAGCGATCATGTCAAGTCGGGGACTCACGCCTCGAAGTCATCACTCAAATATAACCGTGGGTCTCACGCCACAACATCAATCATGTCCGTGGAATACCTTCTCACCGCGATCACGATAACAACACGAGAGTACACATGAACACGTGTCCCACTGTGTCGTAAAAAGCGATGCGGGGCAAGAGCGAAGGCATAGCTACGGATCCAACTGCATCATCAATCGACCGGCAAGCAAAGCCGGCTACTAACCTACCGTACCAATCAATACTAAATAACTATATCACAAAGCTGACACGTGGCAAGTGCGATAGCCTCTACCAGATCCACCCTGCATCACGTCGCTGACCGGGGCAAGTACGTAGGCTAACCACCAGATCACAACCGTAAGTCACGAAACTTCGCCACAAAACTATAAACTAACTCACGAAGATGACACGGGGCAAATACGAAGGCCGACTACCAGATACCTACCATGCCACGTAGCTGACGGAGGCAAGTACGAAGACCAACTAGCAGATACCAAAACCGTAATCACGAGACTTCGTCCACAAACCGAACGGGGCAAGTCTGAAGGCTAACTACGGATACCAAAGCCGAATCAGCCACGGCCGGCAAGTACGAGAGCCAACTACCGATACAAAGCCGAATCGGTAAAACCTCGTGGAGAGCTAGTCCATGGAATAATAATAATGGAGCGTGCAGTGGAATCCTCGTCGCAGATGCGTCCAAGTAAGTTCACAACAAGTCAACCTACTCCATCGAGAGACGCGGTGGTATAGAAATACAATACTTGCACAACAAAGGCTATCACAACCAGCATAGGCAAGTTCAACATACTCTTAGACTCCCATTAACATGTAATTTGATTCACCATTTATAAAAACTCAAGTACTCAATTTTATGCCAATAATCCGGGTTTTAACCCTAAAGTACTACGTACGTTAAATTCTTTCAAAAGATCCATTTCTTTTACAAAGGTCACACGATACCCGTAGTATCAGAATAGAGTGACTATCATTTTGAGTAAACCAAAACAATTTTCATACTTTCTTTTTAAACAAAATTAAGACAATAATATGCCTTCTTTTTAAACCAAATCACTTCCCCTTTTTAAGTCAAGTTGCCATTTTAAATCCAATGATAAAACCATTTTTTTGTTTTCATAAAGTCGTTATAACTAACTTCCCATAAAGATATTATAACACTTTATGTTTTAAACCAATTAAATACAAAACCATGCCTTTCTTTTAAACCAAAAACTCTTCAATTACTCGAGTCTCTTTTCTTTTAAAAATCTAGTTCCTTACTTTGGAAATTTAAGAAAATTAATACTTGTTTATAATGATTCTTATTAAAGTAGTCATGATCTAGGAAATGTAATACAATTTTGTCTTATCTTAACTTCTATGCAGATGGAGGTTTCTACTTGTTTTAATATAATTAATTGTCATTACTTTTTCCTTTATTAACGCTGCAATGGCTTGTTCGATAGTTATTCCCATTTCCGAAATCAATATAACTTATCCCTTTTCTTTTTAGACCAAATACTCATTACTCAAGAATGCGGTTTCATAACTTTTTAACACAAACCAAGTCCTTAATATTTCACATCAAGTCATTTATAAGTCAAGTCTCTTATCTTTTAAAATCAACAAACCATTCTTTTATTTACATCATGTCGTTATAACCAACTTCCCATAAAGTCGTTATAACCCTTTATGTTTTAAACCTACCAAATTGCTTAACACGTGACGTCTACCGTACTACATAGTTCACAACAATCATGCTAGAAAGGATAGGAAGAGGTTCACATACCTCGCGACGATTATCGACAATTAGCAAAACGCTCCAAAGTACTATAACCTCACTAGCCTTTTCCACCCTTCAAGTAGAATATGCTACTCGTAGTACTTCAACCTATAAAGGCCACAAAACGTCTATCAACTTCTAGATCTCTTCGTAGAATATTTCTAAGTACAAGGTTCCATATTCTGCGGAAAATTCGGCAGCACCTCCTTTGTTTCTACATACTTTGCCACCTTTTCCAAGGCCCGATAATAGTAACCAACATGCCATAAATAAGGCGCAACAATTCCGAAATTTAAAGAAGGGGATCACATGCCCAAACGGACGCGATTAACAATTTTCCCCTTAACAACAACAATAATTAAAGAAGGGGATCACACGCCCAAACGGAACGCGATTAACAATCTTCCCCTTAACAACAATGTAAAAACAGTCCAAAGTAAATATAGTCCAAAGTAAATACGGTCCAAAGTAAATACGCTCCAAAGTAAATACGGTCCAAAGTAAATACAGTCCTTAAGTTGGGGTCCTTGGCCAACTTTTACAATATTACTTATCCAATTACTTCATTAATCCTTCAACTTATATTCCAATCTTTATATAAGTTATAGTTTCCTTGTTGTTAACTTCTTAGCAAGTAATGGATACATTTTTACCATTTTAATGGCTAATATGTCAATTCTCCTTTTAACATCTTAACAAGGTCCAAATCTTTCCTTATATCTCATACTCCATAATATACTTTCAATATATGTATAATATCCAATATACATAATAATCAACTTCACAAAGAGGTTAAGGTTCATTACCTCAAAATAGCCCAAAAATATCCAAGAACTTAAAGTCGTTCCAAAGCAAGTCTTAGCTCCAAATCTTTGTGTTCCAAACCACCACAAGTTACCCTTAGAAGTTCCTAACCAACTTCTATTCAAGAATTAACTCCAAAAAGTGAAGAACACTAAGGTTCCAATTTCTCCAACTCTCGGCCAAGGGGGGGGGGGGGGATTTTGGGCTCGGGGTGTGAAATCTTGTCTAACTTTTGGTTAATAATCTTCCTAATACATTAAGGAAGAACACTTAAAAGTTTAAGAATTTTTGGACAACAATTGATCAAATATTGATGCTTTGGATGAGAACAACAAGAAAAGGGAGAGAAAATATTTTCAAGTCTTGAAATGTTCTAAGTGTGGAAGATTTCATCAACTAGAGGTGTTTATATAGTACAACCAAGGGTTAGGATTGAAACATGTGTATGGTATAGATTGTTTGTGTAGGTTCCTTTCTCCACTTGTCCCACAAATGCCATGCAAGACTTTGACCATTTGACTTGCCCACTAATTCTTGCAAAAAAACGTCCACTACCATGCAAATGCCATGCAAGACTTTTGTCCACTTGTCTTGCCCACTAGTCTTGGAAAAAAACGTCCAACATGGCTCTTGGGGTGACACATGTCGTCCTCCTATTGGTCCAAAATATTTATCTCTCGGAAAAATTTCATAATTGGAAAAAAAAATATTGAAAACGTAAAACTTCCTTCACAAGGTTCGGAATATTTTCCGTCGAAAAACAATTCTTTCATTCTTACCCTAATTAGGGCTTATACATTCGTACGTACGTCCTCACATACATACTCCGGAACTACGGGGTATAACAACACTCCCCCTTATGGATTTTACCACAACGGCCACACTGAGGTAAGGGTGGCCTTATCCGCCCAAAGACTCCTACTCCCGAAAACTCAAACCTCGAGCTCGACCGCTCTCAATATCTGACGCCCAAGAAGCGGAGGACCACTGCACAAGCGGAGGCGCATAACTAGCTCACAGGCGGTCCGCCTCGAAAGTTACCAGGACCTGCTTGGCCTCTTATGCGATCTCGGTCGCCGGTGCCTACGCCTCGGCCCTCGTGCGTAAGCTCAGTATACGGCAATGTCCGTACGGTGAAGAGCTACTCCCGCAACCTGCGCTAAGTAATCATCGAGCCCTGCGACATAGCGGTGCACTCTGTCCTCCATGTCTGCCACTAAAGCGGTGACGTACCGAGCCAATGAGTCAAACTATACATTGTACTCCCGAACCGTTCGTCCGTTCTGCCTCAACATCATAAATCTATCTGCACGAGCTCTCCTCATCTGCGAAGGTAAGAAGTGTGTAAGAAATGTCTCTGAGAACTCGTCCCAACCAGCTGGAAGCGCAGGCTCCCCCCGGGACAGTTCCCATAAATCAAACCAGTCGACTGCAGTATCACGCAGCCGATGTGAACCCAATACCACCGACTCTGTCTCCGAGGCCTTGATCACTCCGCTGCAACTGTCGGATAAACTCCTGAGGATCATCCTCAGTCCTCGATCCATAGAACTCTGGGGGACTGCAACTCAAGAAGTCCCGAAGTCTCAAACTATCGGATCTAGGGTGAACCACTGGTACTGCCGGAACCACCGGCTCCCGTCCATCCCCATGCCTAGCCACGGTCCTGGCTAATAACTGGGCCATCTCCTTGTAATCCATATTATCGGCTCCTGGTCGGGTGAATTCGCATCGTGGCCTCGGTGAGACCGGCCGCTCTAAACTCTCTCTGAAATTGGCGTCGTAGAATCGCCGTAGCACCACCTCGTAAAGACTGAGTGCCATCGTGAACCCTCTGCTCTACTCGCCTCCTCTGCGCTTTGCCTTCTGGGCCCTGGTTGCCTTGCGTAGAGGCATAACTGGTACATAAGAATACGTCAGAGGGAGTCCAACTTATAACACAGCTCTAAGGCACGATCTCAGAGTGAGAAAAATAGAAACCAATCCTAAATATCCTGCAGCCTCCTGATTATAGGTGTGGTGCACAACACGCCGATAATCAAGACTCTACTAGATACGGTCTAAAGACACTTTCCGAGGATTAACTGCTCTGATACCACTTTTGTCACGACCCGACCTCGGGCCCGCGATTGGTGCCTTACCCCGGGTACCCTAGTGATAACACATCAGAGAAAAACCAGCGGAAATAAAATCATAGACATGAAACAAGATATGAATTAAGAAACAGGCTAACCAAAACGTCGATATATATATATATATATATATATATATATATATATATATATATATATAAAACCGAACAGTTACATCCTTTACAAACCCTGCCCACAACAGTACTACAGACCTCTAAGAGTTTTTATAACATCTATGACGGGACAGGCCCCATACCCCGAATGTACAAGTACTTACAATAACAGGAATCTATACTAAAAGATAAGCCTCGGAGAACGGAGCTTCCTAATACGCAAAACCGTGATCCTACGAGCGAGGATCAATAACCGTGTACCTCTACCGCTGATGAACGCAACCCCGAAGGAGGTCGATCTGGACAGTACAGTATGTGAAGCGAAAATCGTAAATGAAATCATAACGATCTATATAAAGCGGGAGACATGTATGATAACTAAACTACGATACCTGACATATAGCGATGTGTCAAGTCGAACTCTCGCCGCAAAGTCATCACTCAAATATAACCATGGGTCTCACGCACAATATCAATCATGCGGAATTTCTTCCTCACGCCGGCATCATGATATAACAACACCGAAGTACCCATGAACACGGTCCACTGTGTCATAAGAACCGTGCCGTCACGGCGCATAGCTACCGAACCAACTGCATCATCAATCGATCAGGGAAAGTACGAAATCCAACTACCGGATACCTACCGCACTAACAATACTATATAATCAGTATCACGGTCAGAGGCACGTAAGGCGCACGCCGACTACCGGATACCACCCGTGTCACGAGTCGACGGCAAGCACTGAGCTAACTACCAGATATCACCAGCATCATGAGACTTCGCCACAAAACTGCTATAAAACTAACTCACGAAGCTGACACGAGGCAAGTACGGCGCCACGATACCACGCGCCACGTGACGAGCGGGGCAAGTACGAAGGCTAACTACCAGATACCACCAGCATCACGAGACTTCGCCACAAAACTGATCGGGGCAAGTACGAAGGCTAACTACCAGATATCTCCTGCGTCACGCCAATGACGGGGGCAAGTACGAAAACCAACTACCAGATACCAACCGTATCAGTAAACCTCATGGAGAGTTAGTCCATGGAATAACACTATCAACAGGGAAACAAACCCTCATCATGGCCGCATACCCGTGGACCATCCATCGAGAGACGCGGTAACATAAGGATACAACACTTGCACAACAAGGCTATCACAAGCAAACATATGCAAGTTACTCACACTCAAGGTACTTTCATTTTATGCCAAAAATCCGGATTTTAACCCCAAAGTAATACATACTTTCATTCTTTCAAAAAGACTTTTTTTCATGTAAAAGCCACACGATACTAATACTCGTAGTATCAAAGCACGTTTTCTTTTCAAACCAAATTACTACACCTTCAGAAAATCTTTACAAGGCTTTTAAAATCAAGTTACTTCTCCTTTTCCGAAAACAAGTCGTTTATAAGTCAAGTATCTTATCTTTCAAAATCAAGTCGTTTAGCTTTCAAAACCAAATCAAGACAATACCATGCCTTCTTTTTAAACAAAACACTTCTCCTTTCAAAGGTCAAGTACAAAATACTTCTCAAAATAGTTTAAGCCTCATTACTTCTTAAAAATATCAAGTTACCATTTTAAATCCAATGATAGAACCGTTCTTTCGTTTTCATAAAGTCGTTATAACTAACTTCCCATAAAGCCGTTATAACACTTTACATTTTAAACCAACCAAGGACAACTACTCACATTTCCGAAATCAAGATAACTTTATTCTTTTAAAGACCAAGTACCAATTACTCACGAATGAGGTTTCACAACTTTTTAACACAATTCAAGGACACAAAAAGGAAATTCAACTCCTTTAACACACGTGCGTCTACCGCACTATATATTTCACAAATAATCATGCTCAAGAGAATAGGAAGAATCATATACCTCTTCGGATTAATCCACAAGCCAAGTCGAGTATGCCGCGCGTAGACAATCCACCTATAATAACCACAACACATCTATCATCTTCTAGTTCTCTTCGTAGAATAATTCTAAGTATACAGTTCCTTATTCTACGGAAAATTGGGTAGCACCTCCCCTGTATCTACTTACCTCTCCACCTTTTCCAAGGTCCGGTATCAATAGCCAACATGCCACATTTAAGGCGCAGTAATACAATAGTCAAAGGGGATTACACGCCTAACTGGACGTGTAAAATTCTGCCCCACAGTATACAAACAGACTATTTCTTTTCAACCTTTTATCCACATACCATACACTCAATTATAAACTACTACAACATGTAATCTCCAATTACAATAGGGGGTAAAGATCATTACCTCGATAAGCCCAAAATTATTCAAGATTTATAAGTCGATCCTTAGCAACGTTTAGCTCCAAATCATTACGTTCCAATCTACTCCAAGCAACCCTTAGAAGTTCCTAACCAACTTCTCTTCAAGATCCAACTCCAAAAAGTGAAGAACACTCAGGCTTAAAAATGGGCAAGTTTCGGCCAAGGGGTATAACTTAGGCTAGGGGTGTGAAATCTTTTCTAACTCTTGGTTCATAATCTACCTAACACCTTAAGGAAGAACACTTAAAAGTTTAAGAATTTTTGGACAAGGTTTCAAGCCATTGCCGTGAGCTACAAGGGAGAGGGAGGGAATTTTTTGCCTTGGAAAATCTCAAGTGTGGATGAATAAGTCTTGCATTCAAGGGGGGGTATTTATAGAGAAATCAAAGGCTAGAATTAAAACAAGTGTGTGGTGAGATTGGGGGACAAGTGTGTGTGGGTCCCACCCACCACATGCCACACAAAAGCTTGGGACAAGTGGCTTGCCACTTGGCTAAGCATTTCGGCCAAGGCCACTTGTCTACGCAGACGGCCAACACGGCCACACGGGGTGACACGCGCCCCTACTCGCTAAATCAAAATATTTCATCTCCCGAAAATATCCATAATCTCGAAAACAAAGTGGGCCCCACAAAACCGTAAATTTTCCCCGTGGGCCCCACGTGACCAAATCCGGAAATAATATTCCATAATTATATTATAATCCCAGAAGTCCGAATACCAAATCTGGGAATCCAATTCCCATTAACGAACCTTTTTCCTTCACAAAATCCGAAAAATTTTCCGTCGGAAAATCAAATCATTCTTCATTTCCAATCTTAATGTCGTATTCTCGTACGTACGTCCTCACATACATACCCTGAAACTACGGGGCGTAACAGTAAGGATTCTGGTGATCCCCGGGGGAAGGTGTTAGACACCCTGATATTAAGAATCCGTAGAATATTGTTAACCTTCAGGTTCTATAGCATGTTTAAGGTTATAAATTACTTAAAATGTTTATTTCACGCAAAAAAATCATGTAATTCATTTCTTCTCACACTCAAGATGTCACGACCCTTTTTCAGGAGTCGTAATGGCACCTACATAATCTCGCGATAGGCAAACCATTCTCAAATCTTTCGCAAGATATGATACGAATAAGAAGAAAATTACAAATACTAAAATCTATGTCTCATAAAATAACGTGAAAGAATATGATAGTATGAAACATCGAACCACACCCCCGAGTAATCTAGTCTGGGCATACAAGAGCACTAGTCAAAACAACATAAGTCTGAATAAATGGGAACGTAGGCCAAAACTAAATACATAGTCTGAATATGTCTCTCCAATACGAATAAAATAAAATAAGAAGAAATAGAGTATCCAAGGGCATGCTGGAAGGAGCATCATCACCCTGTATACTGAGGATCACAACTCTGACTCAGCTACGTTGTCCTGAGATGTGGAAGGTACTAAATCTGCATCTAAAAAGAATGTAATAAGTGTAGCATGAGTACACAACATACCCCCATAGACATCATAGGCCAATAAGGAGGGACGATACATAATCAGAGATAAATAACAAGTTGACACCAAATAAGCCTATGCAACAGCTTAATAACCCAAGTACGTCAGATAGTCAACATGTTCACAAAGTTTAGTAGTATATCAGATATCAATAAATAACCTTTCAAGTTCATAATCACTCAATACACAGTTCATTATAATTCATCAATCAAATAGTATATGTATGTATGATATGAATGCAATGCATATGCAAGATATCTTTATTAACCTGGTATACAGTACGCCAAGGTTTACTTATGATTTGTACACCCATGAAGGACCCGTCAAGTCCATATACCTCTCCTAGCCAGTCGGAATTCCACACACGAATCAGACTAAATCTTATGACTCATTTGTCAAGTCTCAATCATGTTGCAGGTATGCAACTCCGCTCCACATGTATCAATCTCAAGTGCTATAATCTCATATTACTCTTCTCTTTCTTGTCTCTTGGACCATAGCGTATCCATACCACTCTCATATCAAGTCATAGAAAAATGAGTGTATGTATGCAATGACAACAGAAGGCAAGATATCATGATATAATAAGATGCAATCAAGTAGAGATGGTGTCCACATGCTTTCAAGAGTTCAACAACACATAGGCAAATCCAAGTTAAATAAGGATATCAATTGAAAGCATGTGTGATGAGTAAATAAATAATAGGAAATATAGCGACAAGACCACATATGGCAACAAGCCCAAATAATCATCAATTAGAACCAGCATAAGATCGATTTCCCAAATCATCTCATCATCACAATTCAACACCGGTACCCACTTCAGACTCTCATCACAACTGCCTGAGTAGGACCCTCAAATATGTCCAATACCTCTCAATATTATAACTAATTACGTACTTCTATCAGAGTCTCAAAAATTGAAACTGTATCCTACATCAAAGCCTAGCATGTGCTCTACAAAATCAATCCTCGATGATAGCCTTGACCTTCATTTGTCTCTCTTGATAATCAATGTATATTCACGCATATTACATCATAAATATAAATATGACACAATAAAACAAGACTTCAAATACCCATCCAGGGCACATGCTACAAAAAACTAAACTTTATTACACAAAACCCATTATTACATACTAGGTAGTCATATCCTAGAGTTAATTGAAAATCTATTCACATTTGCATCAATTGAACAATAATCAAAAAGCCCCAATTGAAACCCTAGAAATTTCCCCCAATTGAAAACATGTTTTTACAATCAAATTAGGACATATAACATGATAATAAAACATAATTCAATCCTAATTCATGGTATTAACACCATTTGATCTATAAATCTCCATTAAAATCACCCATATAACTCGTTTATTCTCACAACATGCATTACTCATCTTCCCCAACTCAAATAATATGCTAAACCACCATTAATAAGCTTAATCATAAATGTAAACCAAATAATGAAGAAAACTCTTACCCAATGGTTGAAACTGCTCTTAAGGCTTTAGTTATACTCCCAAACAGCGCTGGTATCAAGATAGACTATTTTGGGAAAGAAGTTTCTGACCTAAGAATATTTATAGGACACCTAAATAGTGTTACACCCCAGCGGAATTGACTCTTCCATAGCAAACCCACTGTGGCAAAAAACCCTTTGTTGGGACGAGAGCCACTTGACACCTCACCCCTCTCCACGACGGACCCGACTTCGCTATGGCAGAAACTATCCAAACCCCAACATCTGCTTCGGTGAGCCAACATCTCGCCGAGGCGGACCCACTGGATTAGATACCGGTGTCGTCGTGGTAGACATCAGACACCGACAATTGTAAAATAGCAAAATCTTCCATCCAACACCCCATACATTCCCAGAAACCCCCGGACACAAACCAAATATGTACGTTTAATGTAAATAATGCTATGAATCGCTCGCACTTCGATTTCACATATGACTGAGCTAAGGTATACTTTTCTAAAGAATCATATGAGACAAACCAAAAATCCAAACTTACAAATAAGGCCACAAAATACATCAGACTTCCTCGGGAAGCGAACCAATGACGCGACTAAGTTATAAATGACCCTCCAAAACTATCAAAAGTGACAGAATCCGGAAATGAACTCATCTATCCAAAAGTCAACTTTGAGTCAAACTAACCAACTATAAGTTTCAAGACCTAAGCTTTTTCATCCGAAACTCATGAAAATAGACCTCAGGATCTGTGACACCCATCCCCGCACATCATAAACCCGACACAGAGACCACGGGAAGGGTGAATTTAGCAAATAAGGGTGTTTAGCTAAAAATGACCGGATAAGTCGTTACATCAGGTACTAATTAACACAATGTTTGTCCTATAACAGAGAGAATAAACAATGGAAATGTACTAGAAGAAGTGAACAAGCCAGGATATCTTCTGCACATATTATACCCGATCTCCAAAGTTGCCTCCTTGATAGGACGATGCCTCCACTAAAGTTATCTCATTTAATCTCAACTTGCTCACATGCTTGTCTAAAATAGCCACAGGCTCCTCCTCGAACTCTAGATCTTGATCAAGAAATACTGAGTCCAGTGGATAATGTAAGAAACATCGGCATGATACTTTTTCAGCATAAACACATAAAAGACTGGATGAATTCCTGAAAGACCTAGTGGCAGAGCCAACTCATATGCCACCTCTCCCACTATCTAAAAAACCTCAAACGGTCTGATATACCTCAAACTCAACATCTATCTTTTGTTGAATCTCATCATATCATTTATGGGTAAAACCTTCAGAAGAACCTTGTCATCAACCATGAACTCTAAATCTCGAACCTTCCAGTCTACCTACTCCTTCTGTCTACTCGACGTTGCCAGGAGCTTATCATGGATCACTTTCACTCTCTCTAAGGACTCCCACAAAAAATCAGTACCCCAAGGATGGACCTAGAAGACATCAAACCAACAAATCGAAGATTGACATCTCCTAATATATAAGGCCTCTAATGGTGCCATATCAATATTGGAATAATAGTTGTTGTTGTACGCAAACTCTGCCAAATGTTGTTGTTAATCTCAATGACCACCAAAATCCGCTCATAACATATCTTCTATTACCTTAATAGTCTGCTCAGACTGATCGTCGGTCTGAGAGTGAGACGCTATAATGAGATCCAAGCGAGTACACAACTCTCTTTGCAAAGTCCGCTAAGTGGCATCGAAAATTCGATTCGAGATGATAGAAATAGGAACTCCATAAAGATGAAAAATCTCTCGGATGTAGATCTTAGCTAACTTCTCAACATTATACGTCGTCTAAACTGGAATTAAATGAGCGAACTTGGTCAATTTATCAACAATTAACTAAATCGCATCAAACTTGCCCAAGTTCTTAGGCAATCCTACAACAAAGTCCATAGCGATCCTCTCCCACTTCTACTTAGGAATAGGCATCCTCTAAGATACACCATCCGGACGTTGATGCTCACACATGACCTTCTAGAAAGTCTCATACAAGGAGTTTGCTTAGCCTGGGAGCACCAATTATTACATGAGAACTTTGGTGTTAAGCCTCCAAAGGTCTATTAAGATTGGTACCAGATTACAAGTGTCTATGGGGGTATTTTATTTATCCCCCTATCATCCGAGGTCGTGGTTCCATTGACACTCATACCCTGATCATGGAGGAGCCACATGAAGTTGTACGTGAAGATGGATCTGGGCTAGACCAAGAACCGCAATCCGTAGAAGCCTATGATGCAAAATTGAAGGATGAACTTCACCAACCATGGACATATGATTCATTGATCCGATGGGAAACATATTTGAAGAATGGTCTCTTCAAATGGTTGGCCGAATTTCAAGAAGGCTCATACAAGAAATCACGTACAAATGAAAGCATCAAGATTTTGTTTGATAGTGAGGAGTCCTCGCAATTGATCCCCACGAATTTGAGGACAAATATTTTCAAAGAAAGGGAGAATGATGTAAATCAAACCCCGCACATAATTCCTCAATTCATGATATGAAGAAAATCTCCAATAATGCCAATGGTGAATCATGAACACACGACCAGAGGCTTAAATGTGTATAGAGTATGGAATGGCATAGGAGACAATACGTGATTGTCTCAAAAAGTTAAATTTTATTCGGCCTTATGTGTTGGTCTTGGCTGAGACCTTGCCTTTAAATTCTTAGATTAACTTACTTAGGACATAGTAAAGTGATGTAATATCCCGTAGCTACACACTAGGACACATTAAAAAGGGGAAGATGACTAAGCCAAGACAAGCCTCATCCCGAGATGACATGGAAAAGTGTGTACACGGTCATAAGAGGATCATGCACCATTTAGAATATCTGATCTTCAAGATGGACAAACCGTGTGTGTGTATTTCATCAAGGATGCATTTTGGTGAAGCTGAGGTGTTGGTCGAGTTGTTCTCCTTACCAATCGACCAAGGGGCATGCATCTCAACACACTCCAAGGAGCTCATTCAAGTGTTAACTAACCGGAAGCCATCAAAGAAGGTTCTAAAATATTGTATTTGTACGTGAAGCTCCCCTCGGCTGAGTACCCCTCCCCTCCCCCTTTCCCACCTAGTCGATTAAGTCTTAGTTTGTGTCTTTATGTTTTCCTTCTAGAAGGGTCCTTGCTCAACTATAAAAGGAGCCCTTAGGATATTGTATGAAAGAGTTGTTAATATAAAACTTGAGTATTTACTCATTTTGCTAAGTCTTTCAATCCGGGATTGTAAGTTCTTAGTTGATCATCCGGGAGAGCCTCTTGGTTCTCCAGGAGAACCACCTATCTTTTATAAGGTTTCAGTCACCGACTTGGTTAGTGTTGAGTCTCGCGGTTAGAAAACCTCAACCTAGTCCTTGTGCAATTGACCACAACATTCTTAGAGACCACACGAGCAATTAACTCCTCGTGTTACCAGAACCATATATCGACCGAATTGAGACTTAGTTTGTGTCTTGGAATGTTTCCAACCATTCGTATGACTTTCTTATTTCAATTACTTGTTTCCCCACAACACCTCATTAATATCATCTCAAAAGGCCTCCATCTGAAACCAACCATAACTCCACGCAACACCAGCAAACACGCCAACGTCTCTACTAAGCCCACCCCTCAGACCCTCATTGTCTCAGGTTATTTCTGCAACCTTAGCCTCACCAAATTACCAAACCACCACCACCGTCACAATCCTCATACCACTCATGACAACCACAAAAAGTTCCTTGACCCGACTCCTTATCCATTTACCCAACACCGTCGCCAAACACCCCACACCTCGACTTACCGAGAACCCGAGAAACCCCACGTTCCTTGCCTAAATTTGGGTCAACTCGAATCTCACCAAAACTCGAATCACTTACCAACTCAAAGCCCTATTTACATACATCATATTTGATTTCCCCATTTGAGGTTATGTCATGAAAGATAGCATGGGTGACATAAATGACACAAGTATTTATGGCTTGGTGTCGATCTTTGGGAAAGACCATGATTTAGAAGGCATATGGAAAGGCTAAGGGTCGGGTGGCTTCCCGATTAGCATAAGACTGAAACTCAATGAAGTGTTATAGATATCCCCGTTTGGACCCAAATCAATTGTAGAGATCCCTAAAGGCTACTGTTAGGCCAAATATCTAATTGGCACTAGCTAGGGATAGGGATGTCGATGGCGGGGAAGGGTACCGCACTGCACTGGCCACCTAAAACCCACCTCCACCTCCGCCCAACATCCATCACGGGTAGTAAATTCTCCACCCTCCTCCGCCCCACTTACCCCAGCGGGTACCTATCACCTGTAGTAAAAAAAAAATATATAATAAAAAATGAGGTCAAAAAAATGGAAAAAATAAACTTGTTTCGCTATGGTGTATCAAATATCAAAGTCTGAAACTTTACCAAAATATTAGGAATATTAAAAAGTTAAAATAAAGCGTGAAATTTATATAGAAGAAGACAAGAAATTTTCTAGTCCTTTCAAATAATCACAATTGTAAAAAAAAAGAAAAGAAAAACTCCAATGTCATTACCAAAGTTGTCACATATGCACTGGTAGAGTTGTTGCATTCTACCATACATTTCACACAAAAACATTAAAAATATGAAGGGTACCGTACACTTTATTTTAAATGAATAATAATAATAATAATAATAATGACTTGACAAAAATAAGGGAGTCTTGACAAGAATAAGAGATTTCAAGTCTTTGTCTAGTTAAGAATACTATAAAATCAGCATAATTAAAGAATCCAACACAAACATGTACGGGACGGTAGTGGGGCGGGGCGGGTAGCGGGGTGGGGCGGGTGCGGGTCTTATATGAAATTCACCCCGCCCCACTATCCATGGCGGGTAGCACTTTTGATACTCATACCCATCCCACCACCCACCAAATCATCCCTATACCCGCTTTAACTGGAGCGGCCACATTTACCCTCCCCACTGACATTCCTAGCTAGGGATAAGAACTTCAATATCTCATCGGGAGTAGGATAATGGACTCATGGCGGGTAGCACTTTTGATACCCATACCCACCTCACCACCCACCAAATCATCCTTATACCCACTTTAACTGGAGCGGCCACATTTACCCTCCCCACTGACATTCCTAGCTAGGGATAAGAACTTCAATATCTCATCGGGAGTAGGATAATGGGGTACTAGAAGGTTGTGGTCGGGTTTCTTCCTCCTTTTCATGCATATCACATTGCCATCTATGCAGTCCAGATTTTCTATGGTCGGATGATTGCAAAACCGAATAATCATCTTTGTGCACTAATGTAGATGTATGTGCGTGTCATTTGGCAGAATAATGAGATTCATGAATGACAAATATGATTTGCAGAAATTTAAACACATAAGCAATTCATATCAACTAAAATATATTGTATTGAAACCATTATGGTTAAAACCTAGGTTTTTCCTCAGCAGAGTCGCCATCTATTACGATTCACTTTTACGCGAAGACATAAAAGCTACCAAGAGGTTGTTGGTATCTAAGTTAGATAATTTACTTTTAGAGTTGCCGCCCTTACGAATTTAAAAAGGCTTATTTAGAAAGTCCGTGAAAAATCCTCTTTAAACCAGAGTCAAGGTAAGAGTTCTGGTAATGCCAATATGATTTGCAGAAATTTAAACACATAAGCAATTCATATCAACTAAAATATATTGGATTGAAACCATTATGGTTAGAACCTAGGTTTTTCCCTAGCAGAGTCGCCATCTATTACGATTCACTTTTACGCGAAGGCATAAAAGCTACCAAGAGGTTGTTGGTACTCTAAGTTAGATAATTTACTTTTAGAGTTGCCATACGAATTTAAAAAGGTTTATTTAGAAAGTCCGTGAAAAGTCCTTTTTAAACCAGAGTCAAAGTAAGAGTTCTGATAATGCCCCGGAAAGGTGTTAGATACTCGGTATTAAGGATCCGTAGAATACGGTTGATCTACGGGTTCTATAACATGTTTAAATTTATAAACTGTTTAAAATATTTACTTTCCACAAAAAAAATCATGTCATTCATTTCATCTCAAATTCAAGAAGTTTTGTAAACCAAAGAGTTAAATTCAATAGTTCATATAAAGGTATTTTAGTTAAGTCTATTTTTATACTAAAGTGCACCCAAACTTAGTTTGAGTAGAACTCTAATGTTTTAGTCTAATGGGTTGTCCATATGTTCCTTATATACTTTTGAAATCTATCAACTTCAAAAAAAGAGTAATTCATTTGAAAATGACATGTTTAATGTTTTAAAAGAATAGAAATAGATTTTTTCTATTAAATGTTGTTTCCCTAAAGGTCAAACCATATCATACAACTTCTCCCAAGACCCAAAATATCAACTCAATTTCTCAAGGTTTTAGTTGCCTCTTTAAAACACCTTAGTTGGGCTTGGCCCAAAATCACCCACAAATGTTTCTTAAACATGTTCTATAAATTTCTTAACACTAACTCGTCCAAAATTCTTTAACCCATTTAAAAGAGTGACGGTTCGCTTTTTGTTCAATCTCATCCCAAATAAGTCTGATTAATCGTAAAATCCAAACCAATCGATTTCTCATCAATTTTAAAATATACTAACAAAGTTAATCATTTTGAAATTTGTTTTCATGTCGTAACCATAAAAAGGGTTCCAGTATTTCAAAATACATATTTTTATACAAATAGTATATATATAATACAAATGTATTAAAATTACAGAGATGAGTTTAGGCTGGTGGGCCTACCTAAGCTCCCCAGTTGGCTATTTTCACAAATAGTTGTACTTTCTTACGCAACTACTCTTTGCCGGAAGGTTGGGCCTTTTGCCCAACAAGCTAGTAATGCAGTGGCCAAGCGGCCCATCGTGGTGTGTGGAACGGAGAAGGGGAACATGAAACCGACTAACACAAAGTTAAGATAAAAAATAAACATACAATGATATGCCATTTATGGGCTTCTAGCTCAAATCGAGCCCAACTAAAACACACAAATATGATCTCGCAAGGATCGCCCAAATTCAATGACAACATATGCAAGGGAAAATAAATGGGCTGTGCCTAACATTCAGTATCGACAACTTAGAAAAACATTACAAGAAGAAAAAGATAGGCCAGGCCCAAATGACTTTTTGAATAAGGTTCTTTCACTTGATATACACAGGAAGTATATCGGACTTGGATACCTTGTATACATTGAGTATACATGATATGCAACATGTATACTGCAGTGTATATTAAGACATATATACCAAATAACACATTAGAAGGTAGCACTTAGAGGACACACAATATACTAAATCACACATTTCATGCTCATACACATTCACACCTAGGTAATGGGAATATGCATTTATAGCTCTTAAAAAAAAAAAGCCATGGCAATCTGATTAATCAAAAGAATTTTCATCAATAGGCCACAGGGACAAATCAAACATTCTATTCAAGCATGGCATAGCTAATGCATTGTCTATCTAAGGGATGCCTAGTTATTTAGAACTCAAGAGGTGATGTAGGTGAAATTATAGTTGTACAAGATGGGTAGTGATGCGATTCAATTTTCAACCAAGCAACAATTACATATAAAGCATCTAGGCACACATACTAGCAGGTAGACATGCATCTTTAATGTTAACACAAGACCAATTCAAACACACATTAGCTAGTTAGATACCTGACATTATGGTCATATGCACACAGGCTCAAAGTTTCAACTTTAACCAAATGTATCAATTTGATAATCCTAATAAATGAAACATAGAAAATGAAGTCACATGGGCATGACAATTTTGAACTTATGTATGCAAAGGTTCATGCTATGGTCTTTGGCTTATTAACATTTAGAGGTGTTGTCAATCCTAGTTAACCTCTAGTCATGTTAATAATCCAAGCCTTCAAACAAGTAATTTTAGGTCCTTGTCCTGGAACAAAACAGCATGTCACAACAAATAGAAACATCCAGTTATCATCACAAGTTCACATATCCATTTGGGGTGCATTTTCAAGGCTTTCTAACCTAAACTAATGTTCAGACTACTTCAACTTAAAGGATAAAGTGTCAATCTAACTCAGGTAAAGGTCATGAATACCATCAGTGTATCAACAACATGCAAGAGGCAAACAAGCTTGACAAACCAAACTTGGGGTCATATTCAAACAGGCAGGGATAAAACTAAATTGAATTCTCCATAGGCACCTTTAGATTACTAAGCCATGTTTAAATCACTCTTCTAAAGAACATGGTAGATCATACATGCTTGCCATAACATTTCAAAAGAGGGACAAATGCATTACTTTGCCTTAACAAATGAAAAACCAAACACAAGTTTGAGCTGGGTTATATATTCAGACCTAACTAAATAGCCTATCCTAGTTTCAACTACAATTTTTAGACTTGAATAATCAATTAGGTGATCAGGACTTTAGCAGACCTAGCATGAATATATGACAAGGGACTGACACACCACACAAACAACATTCATGTCATATAAGGCCTTAAAACTTATTCAATACATATTATGGTAGTAGGTAGATGGTTCAGCCGGCTTTATACCAAAAGTATGTAGATATGACATAACCTTATAGCATTTCAACCCAAGCAGTGCTCAAGATACACAAACATGACAGAGTCTCAGTTAATATACAAAATGATTTAGTTTATTACTACCAACTATAAATCCTAAACAAGATATAGGCAAACTCAAATAGGTTTAATACATGATCATACATGACTCAAATCAAAACACGTGTATTTGTGGTTCATGAGCAGATAGAGAAAAACACATACAAGATCAGATTTTCATATATTAAGGCTAGAACAACACAGAAATGTCATTTTCATCTGTATTTAATCTAGGCTAAACAATGTGGACAGTGAAAGCTACAACATGGATCAGACAGACACCAAGGCATTTAATATCTCCTATCAAAACTAAGCAGGTCATTTTTAGGCATAGAACAAACATGTCATGCATCTAATTCAAGTTTATGCAGGTTGCTATCCCTAAAATTTCTATTAATGAGTGTTCTAAATCATTTTTGACCTATTTATACTTGGTTGTCCTATACACCTTTATACTATCCTAATGTTTACTTGCTACACTTAAGGTCATTTCAAAACCAGGTCACAACCATGTTAAACACCTCTGAACTCATATTTATCTCAAATATAAGCATAGGGAGGAAAATAAGGAAGACAAGTTTCATATTGTTGGTTATACAAGCAAAGAGACACACATCATAGGCAAACCAGATCATTACAACTCATATTAACGCCAAATCATTCTTGAATTAATCATAATATATAACTAATCAGTTTTTGTAAGGGCCTTACTATTTAAACAGGCTAGTTAAGCTAATCGCATATACTTCCATGTTCAATCACATGATTTCTAAACCAACATATAGACATGAATTTGATTAAAGCAGGTTTTAGCACATGGTTAAGTTGATAAAACGTCCTAAATACACTACAAAACCAAAATCATACTCATACTAATTACATAATACTCCTAAGCCATAAAAATAGATTCACATTTTAACAAAGACAAATAATTCAAAGTTATTCTTCGCATCTAATAAACCTTATCCACTTATACACATTCAAATTAACTAAAGATAATTTTTTTACAAAAAACAGTAAACAAATGAAATTACATAAAGGAATAGAAATTACCTTTTACGAGGGCAGCCTTGGGTCGAGGTAGGGGCTTGAACTTCAGCTTCCATATTCCATTTGCACTTGCACACACATAAACAAGAGGGTTTTAGTTTGTAAGGACTAACTAAGGCTAATTCGAGGTCCACCAAAGGGCTTGAATCCCTATTAAACTATAATTAATCGAATTTAGCTCGAAAATGGCTTCTAAAAATATAAAAGCCTCATATTCGAACCTGCGGACCTTTTAACAATGAAGGGAAGTGGTTCAATTTGTAGAACCCTAGAAATTGGGGCTTTCTATTGGTGTGGGACAAATGAAAATTAGAGGAAAATATCCCTCCCAAATCATGTAGGCAATAGAAACTATGGATTCAAAATTCAAATAGGACGAAAACCATTAGGTTCATTAGATAAAGCCAAGATGCAGAGGGTTTGTCACGACCCAAACCGGAGGGCCGCGACGGGCACCGGGACCCGACCCGTCGGGCACCACTGACCATACATCTCATACTTAACCATATTATCCACGAACTAAGCCGAGAAGCATTAGGTAAAGTTTCAACCTAAAAACTCCAACTTATATAATAAGGCAAAGGCCGACAAGGTCATGCATGACAACTAACCACAAGACACTTATCTATAGGCCTCTAAGAGTATAACACACCACAATCAGACTGCACTCTAAAATAAATAGAGTGCTACCACAAAGCTGAACTAGAAACCTCCTACTATGCGGGCATAAAACGCAGCGTACCCCAGCAAAAAAAGACGTCAGTACGACTGATGTACTGAGTATGTTAGGCATAACGAGTAACATAACAGAGATATATCTAGAGATATATCATAATCTGAAACAGAAACAACTGACCAACAGTAATTGCCTCTGAGGGCCCTAATGTATATGCCTAAATGTTACGCATAGTGCAGTATACGCATACCTCGGCCTCATCGGAAAATCTTTCTTACCATAAGAGCCTCTGGGCATCATACCATACGATGGTTAATGAATGAATGCATGATGCAAATGCGGTACATATATATATTTATATGTTAGTGTTGCGGATCGTGCAACCCGTACCAATAAGCCACACAGGCATCACATCACATCATCACATCATTTTGGCCTCTTAGGACTCTTTTGTGAGGTGTGAATATATAATGTGTCTCTCATTTCCCATACATAGATATAATGCATACATATAGTAGAATATATAACAACTTGGAGGTCCGGGGTAATATATGGATGCAATACAAATGAAAATACATGAATAATAATAAAATACCCTAAACAACACAACACCCTTTATACTTTTGGTTAACATTGGGAATATCAACGTCTTTTCCTGTATTGCCACAATAAGGACTTAGAACCATACTTAGACATGTTTTTAGCATAGGAATCAATAACATAATTATTCTTAACTTCTAGGAGTAGAATAAGTTATGGAGCAAAATGATGGTTATATCTTGTACATAGAATTATGCCAAAAGAAAGGAATGAATTGCCTTCACATATATTGTTGTCGAATTTATCTAAGTTCCCACGGGTCCTTGTAAGCTTTACGAATGATTATCTACATTATACGGATGATTTACATTATAACCGGATCAATAACACTATTAACAAACTCATTGAGACATTTTATCAAACACCTTATTCGCGTAGAATCTATGTTTCTTCTATGTGAAACCCTATACATGCAACACAATCAACCTTTCCAATTCTCCTACTTAATGTTTCAATGTCTAAAAAAACCCAGCAATTTTACATGCAATTTCCTATTTCATATCAACAACCCCAATAGTAGCCAACTAACCTAGTATTTTCGTTAACCACCCTAGAATTAGTAAGAGTCATGCTCTATGATTCATATAAATTTGGGAACAAAAAGGATTACCTCTGTTAGAGGCAGCGACGAGAATCGTCGAAAACCTGTCGTCTAATTCAGTTTCCGACGAGCAAAAACAGGACTTTCAAAAATTGACTTCCCATCTTCTCTTGAAACTCTTGCTCTCGGCTTGGGTTTCTGAGTTCCCAAGCTTGTTCAATACTTCAATTTTGCTTAGATTAAGGCCCAGAACACTTTGAATCTTCTACCTCTTTGGGTATGTCAGGTTTATGGAATTTCCCTAAATTCAGCTAAGAGTTGCAGGACTTAGCAACTGAGATTACTCTTGTTGGAAAGGTGAGAATTTTCCTTCAGAGGACGACTTCTACAAAGTTTTGAGAGATGAAGGTTTGAAGAAATAGAGGAGTTTTGAAGAGGTGAATCTCTGTTAATGTTAGAGAAGGGTGAAGATTCTAATTATCTGGAAGCTCCCAATTGCCACGGAGCATTGGTTTAACTTTGTCACCTGGGTAGTGGGCTTATAACGCCCCACGTAGTATCCCATCAAGTTTTGTCCCTACTTATAATTAATTAATCTCATAATTAATTAATTATACACGTAACTAAATTCTTGATCTCAATTCACTTAAATCCCGACGACTTATAAAATTCTTTTATATCTAATGGCATAATTCCGTAATATGACACTAGTTTGTAACCTCCTTGGGGATATAAAATTGTTATTAATCCCCTATTTGTTAAATCCAAATTATTCCGGGATCACATCCTTTTATATACTAATTTCCTTATTAGTAAGCTCACGTGATACTTTCTTAATTAAAAAGTAAATTAAATGATTTTTTAACAATATTCGGTCAGCAAAAAGTTATTTTTGCATCATTTGTGTAACTGAAGGGGTGTATATACACCACTTTTGAACGGGTGTATATATGTTCTATATTGCAAAGTTGAGGGGTATATTTACACATTTTCCCTTGGAAATTTATACATACTTTATCAGATTTTATACAATTTATATGTACTTTGTTAGAATTATTACAATGTACGTACAATTTATACATATTTTATATATAAAACACTATAAAAAATGACCTACGATGACAGTTTGAGTGTGACAGTTTTAAAAAATCGTCACGGTTTTTGCATTGATTTTCTGGTCAATGAACCTTCGTGATAGATATGTGACATTTTTTTTAATCGTCGCATTTTTTTTTAAATTGTATTCATCCGACCCAACCCATTTAACTCCAAAACCGGTTTTTCATTACTAAAATCGACCAAATTCAAAACAACACAAATTTCTCCATCATCCAAATAAAACCTTCAACACATAACCCTAATCCAGCCCATTTAAAAAAAAAACCTTAAACCCCCTAAAATGCTCTCAAATACGGCGAATTTTTTGCCGCTACAGTAGCGTCGCCAGTTAAACGCCATTTTCGGCGGTGTCCAACGGTCATTTGCGACGTCCGACATACCAACGGAATCGTCCTGTCGTCCTCCTTCATTGTATCATACCCACATCCATCGATTCTTACTCATTCACCTTCAAAAAGCATATCAAAAATCGGACTCTTTTACCGTTTTAATAATTTGCGTTTTTCGGTGAACTCCGGTTGAATCGAGCTGCGATTTTGGTACCACTGTGTTCGTATCAGCTTCCTCTATCTTTGTATACCATTTTTCACCTTCGAATCATCGTCTACAACCATTTCAATTTTCAGATCGAAAAGATAAACCTTAGCCGACGCCGGTCTTTTTCCGGCGTCCTCAAGCAACAGTGTAGGTCAAAAATGGTCTCATTTTATTTGTCTAACTCTCCTCTACAATTGACACACACACCCTCTGTTCGATTTAACTCCCAAGATTTTTGGAACTTTCGAAAGCGCCTGGCATATATCTCTTTGTTCTTTCTTCTTATTTCACTTAATTTTGATCTGTTAGTGGATTATTGTCTGCTTCTGTCCTGCATGATGTATATCGACCTTGTATGAGCTTGTATGGCTCCATGTTTCTCACTATGTGTTACTTATAGCTTACCCAGTTTACTGATGCTGGTCTCTACTAGGTTCTTGCATCACCGGTTGATCATAATGAATAGATATCTGCAACTGTGATGGAACGGCTCGCTGCCACAGCTGCTGCTGAACCTTATGAATTTGTTTCTTGCGCATTTGTGTCATATGGTAGCAGCGTTAATTGAAGCATTCTCATTATGTCAAGCAGGGCTATCGATGTTTATGGTATGATAGCTACTTCTTAATTTGGTTATGTAAACTAGTGGATATTTCGTAATGCCGTAAAATATTTAATTTTATGTATACTGTAAAACATGAATTAGTTCATAATGCTCGTGTTCTTATTGCACCGGGTACTTCTTTAATTTACTACTCCATCTTTTACAATTTGTTGTCTTACTTTTCTTTATAGTCTTTATAAAAATAATTTATTTTTCTTGTTTGACAACTCTTTAATTTGGGTGATATTGTTTTTATTTGAATATCTTCATCCATTTGGAATCTAAATGAGTGTCTTAAGCATGTAAATTAATGTTACTTAAGAATTACTAGCTACATGTAAGTTCATTTCCAAGTATGGAGACTAATATTGAAGATTTCATGACTTGTCGGTTCTTCTAAATTTAGTCTTTAGACTGATAGACTTATCATATAGTGAAATCTTGATTTTGGAAATAAATAATTCATCTTAGAAAAAAAAACTCATATTTACATTTCTCTTGTTGTGTCGCTATATCTCTAAAATAATCTGAACCTTTTTGCATATAAGAATCTAAAAATCTTAGTCATGAATGCTGGTAATGGTGTTAGGCATATCTCATTTAATTTTGGCATAGTCCATCCAACCTACTAAATGTCCATCTCGGTCTTTGCCATACAGAGGTGGTACTCTTATGGCCTTCTCCACTTCCACGAGCAATGTGTCAAGCGAGCAAGATTGAGGGTTTTTGTCACGACCCGACCTTGGGCCCGCGACTGGTGTCTTACCCCGGGCACCCTAGTGATAATACATCAGAGAAAATCAACGAAAATAAAAACTCAAAGATATGAACAATATGAAATAAGAAACAGGCTAACCAAAACGGTCACCTTTCTGCATATATATAAAACCGAACAGTTACATCCTTTACAAACCACGCCCACAATAAAGATTCTGCACTCTAAGAGTTTTTATAACAACTATGACGACGGGGCCCCGCCATACCCACGAATGTACAAGTACCTACAATGACAGGACTATACTAAAAGATAAGCCTCGGAGAAATGGAGCTTCCAATACGCAGAACGTGATCCTATGGTGAGGATCAACAACCGTGTACCTCTGCAGCGTGAACGCGGCCTCGAAGGAGGTCGATAACAGTACCAAGTATGTGGAAATCAAAATATCAGAAAATGAAATCATAACAGTCTATATAAAACAGGAGACATGTATGATAACCAAACTACAATACACAATATATATTAGCAGTCATGTCAAGTCAGGGACTCATACCCTCAAAGTCATCACTCAAATATAACCATGGATCTCACGCCCACAATATCAATCATGCCGTGGAATTCCTTCCTCACCGCGGCGTATGATATAACAACGCGAGTACATGAACACCGAGTCCCACTGTGTCATAAGAACCGTCTGGCAAGACGAAGGCATAGCTACGAGATCCACCTGCGTCATCAATCGATCGGCAAGTACGAAGCCAACTACGGATACCTACCGTACAACAATACTATATAAGCGTATCGCTGGCCAAGGCAAGTCTGAAGTTAACTACGGATACCACTGCGCCACGTCGCCGATCGGCAAGTACGGCTAACTACCGGATACCACTGCGTCGCTAGACTTCGCCATAAACCGACCGGTGGCAAAGGCTAACTACCAGATACCTCCTGCATCACGTCAATGACCGGGGCAAGTACCTTAAGCTATCTACCAGTGCCTGCCGATACACGAGAAATGACCAGGACAAGTATCTAAAGTGTGCCTGTAACCACATGTACAAATCAAGCCTGTGATCGCTCGTCACTGCGGCAAGCTTCATGGATTAGCGGTCCATGGACTAATAACATAACCCGGGAATTTAACCCTCACAATGACCGCATGCCCCGGCATCTTACCTCGGTATAAGCATGGCCATGGAACCATCCTAGTGGACGCATACCCGTGGACCATCCACTCGTCAGTATGTCCAAAGGAAATAACAAGATAACACTCATAGTAGAAGCATACCCGTGGACCATCCAACTCGTCAGTATGTCCAAGCAATCAACCAGACAACCGACCCTTCATCGAGAGACGCGGTAGCATAGAAATACAACACTTGCACAACAAAGGCTATCACAACAAGCATAGGCAAGTTCAACGTACTTTTAGACTTTCATTTTATGCCAACAATCCGGGTTTTAACCCCAAAATACCACATACTTTTCATTCTTAAAAAGACCTCTTTTTACGTAAAAGCCACACGACACTAATACTCGTAGTATCAAAACACGTTTTCTTTTCAAACCAAATTATACACCTTCAGAAAATCTTTACAAGGCCTTTAAAATCAAGTACTCTATACTTTTTAAATCAAGTTCTTTACATTTTTAAGACAACATCAAGTATATTTTTAAAACCCAAGTAACTTACTCTTTTCAAAACAAGTAACCCATACTTTTAAATCAAGTTACTTCTCCTTTTCCGTAATCAAGTCGTTTATAAGTCAAGTCTCTTATCTTTCAAAATCAAGTCGTTTAGCTTTCAAAACCAAATCAAGACAATAACATGCCTTCCTTTTAAACAAAACACTTCTCCTTTCAAAGGTCAAGTAACAATATACTTCTCAAAATAGTTTAAGCCTCATTACTTCTTAAAAATATCAAGTTACCGCTTAAATCTAATGATAAAACCATTCTTTCGTTTTCATAAAGTCGTTATAACTAACTTCCCATAAAGCTGTTATAACACTTTACATCTTAAACCAACCAAGGACAACTACTCACATTTCTGAAATCAAGATAACTTTATTCTTTTAAAGACCAAGTACCCGTTACTCACGAATGAGGTTTTACAACTTTGTAACACAATTCAAGTTCTTAACATTTCATATCAAGTCACTTAACATTTAGAATCAAGTCAAGAACACAAAAAGGAAATCCAACTCCTTTAACACACGTGCGTCTACCATACTATATATTTCACAAATAATCATGCTCAAGAGAATAGGAAGAATCACATACCTCTTCGGCTTAATCCACTAGCCAAGTCGAGTATGCCGCGCGTAGTATATCCACCTATAATAGCCACAACACATCTATCAACTTCTAGTTCTCTTCGTAGAATAATTCTAAGTATAAGGTTCCTTATTCTACGGAAAATTGGGCAGCACCTCCCCTGTATTTACTTACCTCTCCACCTTTTCCAAGGCCTGATATCAATAGCCAACATGCCACATGTTACACCCCGTAATTCAGGTCATGCTATGAGAACGTACGACATGAGTTAAGATTTAAAATTTTAGAAAGATAGGCTGTCAAAATGATTCGAGCAGGTTTTAGTCAACTTTGGAGCGGCATATCTCCTAGTTCATGAAGAGTTTGTAGGTATTTCTAAGGCCTAGCATGTAGTTCGTTGAGTCTAGTTTCCAACGCAACCAACCGTTCGTCGATAGGACATCAGAGTAGAAAGTTACGGAAGTTACAAGTTCGGTCTTGTGATCGAGAAAAGCAACATCGGTCGGGGACCACAGTGCATGGCCACGGAAAGCGAGGCATGGCGCGGAAGATCCGAGAGCTGGCAGAGGTTTCAGCACCGCGGCGCCGAGGCGGGTTCTGCGAGGCTGGGTGGAAAAATCTGAATTGTTTTGTTTTAAAAAAGGCCATGGGAGGGTGACAAGTGCCCCCCCATCTGATTTTGCATGTTCTATTTATTGACCAATTCTTGAAGACTTGGTCATTCTTCAAGCTCTCCTCTCTCTCTAGAATTAAAAGCTCTCCCTTCTCTCTAGAAAATCAAGAAGAAATCAAGGCTTAAGAAAAATCTGAAAAAAGTGGCAAGAAGGAAACTTGTTGGCAAGCTTGTAGGAGTTTTTGTGGTGGTGATTGTGGAAAGGAGGCTAGTGAATTTGTTGGATTATTTTGGGTAAGCTCTAAGGTAATAATTCTTTCTCTTTTTGCTAGTTTTTTGTGTTGCATGTGAAGAAGAAAGAACTTGTGGTGGTAAATATTGCTCTTAGATACATTGCATGTAGGAAATATGATTTGGATATGAAAGGATTGGATAAGAATGATATGTAAGCATGTTATAGCCTAGATATTACCTTTAACTTATTGATTTTTGTTAAATATGCATTGTGGGGCAGAATTTTACACATCCAAGATTATGTGTGTAATCCCCTTTGTATGGATTGGATTGTTGGGCCTTAAAAGTGGCGTTGGATGTTGAATTTCGGACCTTGAAAAGGTGGAAAAGTATATAGAAACAAAGGAAATGTTGTCCGATTTTCCGTAGAATTTAGTGACCTTGCACTTGGAATATTCTACGTTGAAGCTAGAGGTTAATAAACGTATTATGGTCATTATAGGTTGACGTACTACGTGCGGTATATTGGACTTAGCAAGTGGATTGACCGAAGAGGTATGTGGAAACTTTCTTATCTCTTGAGCATGAGTAGTTATAACTATATAGTACTGTAGACGTATGTGATTTAAATGAAGTAAACCCATTTGGTATCCTTGACTTATTTTAAAGAATGCCTAAGTTGGCTGAGTTAGAGAGTTAACTCACTTGCTCTGGAGGAATGGTTTATTCTAATAAGGTAGACAAGGATTTCTTGACATGAAAAAGTATAGAATATTTGGTGTGGAAAGTATTGAGTATTGAACCATTCTAAAGAGAAGACACCTGAATTTTAAGTTAAGAAACTTGTTTTCTAAAGATAAGAGACTTGAAGTATTTTTAAAATTGTGTAAACTGATTTGAAGTATAAGTCTCTTGGTTAATAAAAGAACGAAATTGTTTGAGATATAAGGAGTTATAACGGCTTTATGGGAAGTTAGTTATAACGGGCTTATGAAAGGATAAGAATGTCTTAATTTCAAAAAGCATAAAGTTAGTATAACGGCTTTATGGGGAGTTGGTTATAATAATTTTATGGAAAGGTTAAAGAGTTGGTTTTCTTGAATAAGGTAAATATAGATGAAAGAGTTGAAACTAAGAAGGGCAATTCGATTTAAAGGCATCAATTGCTTAACGTTTAAATGAGGGTCACTTGAGTTAGAAGCCCGAAACATATTTCTAAAAGTATAGTGACTTGTTTGAAATGTAGATGAGTCCTGATACTACGGGTGATAGTATCTTGGGGTCTTATGTGAAAAAGGGGATCTTTGGAAAGAATGGAAGTACATAGTACTTTGGGTTGAATTTCCCCGGAATTGTTAAGTGGTATGAAAAGTACCTTAAGACCATTAAAATGAGATCCATTTTGTATGTTAATGAAAGTCTAAAGAAGTTATGAAATTACTTGGACGTACCGACAGTGATGCGGGATTCCACGGGTATGCTTCCATTGTCTTAGTATGAGTTTACTTGGACATACCGACAGTGATGCGGGATTCCACGGGTATGCTTCCATTGTCTTAGTATGAGTTTACTTGGACGTACCGACAGTGATGCGGGATTCCACGGGTATGCTTCCATTGTCTTAGTATGAGTTTACTTGGACGTACCGTCAGTGATGGAGGATTCCACGGGTATGCTTCCACTATGATTGATCCTTGGACATGCTTATCCGATGTGGGATTCCGGGGCATGCGACCATGTTGGATATTGTTATTCCATGGACTAGCCCTCCATGAGGTTTAGTAGCGAGGATGGGTGGTAGATAGCCTTCGTACTTGCCCCGTCGGTGGTGGCGAGATGGGTAGTAGATAGCTTTCGTACTTGCCCCGTCGATCTTTATAACACGATTTGGTAGTAGGCTCGGTAGATAGCTTTCGCACTTGCCCCGATTATATCTCGTGACGACAGGCTGGACTGGTAGTTAGATTTCGTACTTGCCGATCGATGGTGTATGGTGGATCTGTAGTTGGCTTCGTACTTGCCGTCGATTTTATGATGCGGTGGATCACGGTGGTTCGTTTTCCTACTTAGCGTCTGATTTTAGAACACAGGTGGGACTTGGTGTTCATGTATGCGTATCGATGTTATATTATATCATGGACTGACGGCAGTGAGGAAGGATTCCACGGGCATGGTTGATATTATGGGCATGAGACCCGTAGCTACATTTGAGTTGTGACTTTGAGGGCATGCGTCCCTGACTTGATATGACTGCTTATGTATTGTGTACTGTAATTGATTATCATACATGTCTCGGTTATTTTAGACTTATGAGGTATTTCTGATATTTTTTCGATTCGCATACTTGGTACATGTTGTCTCGACCTCATTCGGAAATTGCGTTCATGCCGCGAGTTGGTGCGTAACTGGCGATCCACACTCTTAGGATCACTGTTCGGTTCTTGAAAAGCTCCGTTTCTCCGGAGGCTTTGTCTTTTGGTACGGTTCCCTGAGGGTGTAGACTTTTGTACATTCAGGGGGTATGGCGGGGCCCTGTCCCGTCACAGTTGTTATGTAAACTCTTAGAGGTCTGTAGTCATATCTTGTGGGTCACTTTAAAAAAAATGATTGAGGTAACTACTTTTGGGATTTATATGTCCAGGAAGGTGGCTCTATCGGCTAACCTATTATTTATTTCATTGTTAAGTTTATGTATGTTCCGCTGATTATCTCTGATGTGTACCTGTAAGGGTGCCCAGGTAGGGTACCGATCGCGGGCGAGTGGTCGTGACAAAAGTGGTATCAGAGCAGTTAGTCCTCGGAAAGTGTCTACAGACCGTGTCTAGTAGAGTCTTAATTATCGGTGTGTTGTGCACCACATCTATAATCAGGAGGCTGCAGGACATTTAGGATTTTTTTCCATTCTTCTCACTCTGAGATCGTGCGATAGAGTTGTGTTGTTAGGGTCGTCCCTCCCTAACGAGTTATGTTGATTGCAGCTGCGAGAAAGGCAGTCGTAACCCAGGAAGGATTATGTGGATTGCGTATCCAGATGGGTTGTAATTGTTGTATAGTTGGTATAATGACGTACAATTTTACAGATTTATGTAGGAGAGTCATATATGTGTTGCCTAGAATGAGTTTAGATTACCAGGAAGTGGTAAGGACTAATTAGGTACCGGGAAGGTATGGAACGGTTTAATGAACTCTCATCAAGGTTTTACGTACTAATTTGTGATAATTAGGAGATGATGAGTTGTCTGAGAAGGTAATGAACCCTTAAGAAGTTTAATTAAGGGACCTAATAGGAGACTATGTTTGTAAATTAAGCTACGTGGTATGCTTAAGAGGATAGTACGGATGAGATCCGTGTGGAGTAAGTAATGATTGTTGTGATCAAGACGACACAATTAGGGTATTATGAGAAGTTAGTGTACTCGTTTATGGGGTGGGATCAGTTGATAGTAGTCCCGCTACGTGACAGGGTCACGAGGGTACAAGCTCGAGTCTAGTTAATCATTTTACGGGTTCGTGGACGCATTCCACCGGAACCAGGTTGTGAGAGCCGGAAATGGCCTTATATTGTTTAACTTAGTAACTCCAAGATTGGAGGCCAGCGTTATTATGGAAGTTATGTACATGTGATAGAATAAGTTGGTAGATACGAACAGGCAATCCTGTTAGGCCGTGAATGGGAGTAAGTGGTGATGGTTCACACTTGGGATTCATTTTCCTGTTTGACTTACGATGAATGGATATGCGTATGCGATATCTTAGGGTCACAAGTGGCATAATAAGGTCCCATTAAGCATAAAGTACGGGGATGTACCGGGGAATATTAGATTGGCTCCAAAAGAACATTCGGGGACGAATGTTTCTAAGGGGGGAGAATGTTACGCCCCGTAATTCAGGTCATGCTATGAGAACGTACGACAGGAGTTAAGATTTAAAATTTTAGAAAGATAGGTTGTCAGAATGATTCGGGCAGGTTTTAGTCAACTTTGGAGCGGCATATCTCCTAGTTTATGAAGAGTTTGTAGGTGTTTCTAAGGCCTAGCATGTAGTTCGTTGAGTCTATTTTCCAACGCAACCAACCGTTCGTCGATAGGACATCAGAGTAGAAAGTTATGGAAGTTACAAGTTCGGTCTTGCGATCGGCGAGAAAAACAACATCGGTCGGGGACCACGCGGCGCGGCGCCGGAAGCGAACGCGGCCGGAAGATCCGAGAGCTGGCCGAGGTGTCAGCGCCGCGGCCGCCAGCTGCGGCGCCGAGGCGGGTTCTGCGGTGGGTGGAAAAATCTGGCTTTGTTTTAAAAAAGGCCATGGGAGGGTGACAAGTGTCCCATCCGATTTTGCATGTCTATTTATTGACCAAGTCTTGAAGACTTGGTCATTCTTCAAGCTCTCCTCTCTCTCTAGAATTAAAAGCTCTCCCTTCTCTCTAGAAAATCAAGAAGAAATCAAGGCTTGAGAAAAATCTGAAAAAAGTGGCAAGAAGGAAACTTGTTGGCAAGCTTGTAGGAGTTTTTGTGGTGGTGATTGTGGAAAGGAGGCTAGTGAATTTGTTAGATTATTTTGGGTAAGCTCTAAGGTAACAATTCTTTCTCTTTTTTCTAGTTTTTGGTGTTGCATGTGAAGAAGAAAGAACTTGTGGTGGTAAATATTGCTCTTAGATACATTGCATGTAGAAAATATGGTTTGGATATGAAAGGATTGGATAATAATGATATGTAAGCATGTTATAGCCTAGATATTACCTTTAGCTTATTGATTTTTGTTAAATATGCATTGTGGGGCAGAATTTTACACATCCAAGATTAGGTGTGTAATCCCTTTTGTATGGATTGGATTGTTGGGCCTTAAAAGTGGCGTTGGATGTTGAATTTCGGACCTTGAAAAGGTGGAAAAGTATATAGAAACAAAGGAAATGCTTTCCGATTTTCCGTAGAATTTAGTGACCTTGCACTTGGAATATTCTACGTTGAAGCTAGAGGTAAATAAACGTAGTATGGTCATTATAGGTTGACGTACTATGTGCGGTATATTGGACTTAGCAAGTGGATTGACCGAAGAGGTATGTGGAAACTTTCTTATCTCTTGAGCATGAGTAGTTATAACTATATAGTACGGTAGACGTACGTGATTTAAATGAAGTAAACCCATTTGGTATCCTTGACTTATTTTAAAGAATGCCTAAGTTGGTTGAGTTAGAGAGTTAACTCACTTGTTCTGGAGGAATGGTTTATTCTAATAAGGTAGACAAGGATTTCTTGACATGAAAAAGTATAGAATATTTGGTGTGGAAAGTATTGAGTATTGAACCATTCTAAAGAGAAGACACCTGAATTTTAAGTTAAGAAACTTGTTTTCTAAAAATAAGAGACTTGAAGTATTTTTAAAATTGTGTAAACTGATTTGAAGTATAAGTCTCTTGGTTAATAAAAGAACGAAATTGTTTGAGATATAAGGAGTTATAACGGCTTTATGGGAAGTTAGTTGTTATACCCCGTATTTCCCGAGTATGTACGTAAGGACGTACGTAGAAAATTCGAACTTGAGAATTAGGCTTGGCCGAAATTTATTTGTTCACAACACCCGATTAGAGTCGTTTTTTGAAACGTTTTCCACGACTTTCGGAGGAAAATTCCGGCTATGTCATTTTTAATTTTTGCGGATTTTTAGAGACGAAACATTTTGGACCAACGAGAGGCGCCACTTGGCACCTCCCATTGACGGCGTGAGGCGGACCTTGGGCGAATTGATGAGGGAGTTGGTAGGATATTTTGTGTGTTAGTTGGTTAAGGACATGGGTGAATCTTGGCCTACACTTGCTATGCGCTTGGCTAGATCTTGGCCATTGGTTGGCTTTGGCTTGTCTATAAATACCCCTCTTTGATGACTTCTTCATCCATTCCTAAAATAATTCTAAGTGTTAAATCCTCCTCCATCCCCTTAGTGTAGAATTCGGCCAAGAGCCTCCTCCTCCTCGCCGAGAGCCCTTCCCCCTTGGGGTGCTAGTAAATTTACCCCTAGCCTAGTTGTTTTCGTATAATACCCCACTTTGGTAGAAATACTCTCAAAAGTATTGTTATAATGCCCAAATTACCTTAGCCATATACCTTGTAGTATTCTAAGGTTATACTTATACAAAAAGCCGAAATACTATTATACTTTCCGTCGATCCAAACCGAAACCCTAAGGAAAATCTCCATAGTTAGTTGGAGTAATAAGTAGAAGTTGGTTAGAACTTCTAAGGGTTGTTTGGAGGCGGAGGCGCCGAGTAGGAGCTAAACCTTGCTCGGGATCGACATTATAACTTGGATAATTATGGGCTTATCAAGGTAAATATTTTGTCCTCTATTGTAATTGGAAATTACATGATTGTTAGACTATATAGTTGAAGTATACTATATATAGAACTGAGCGTTGTTATCGTGATGTCTTTTGACTTAAGCCTGAATAATAAGAAACCTTTTCGAAAGAAGAGTCTTGAATCAGTATTTACATGGGTATTCTGATGGACTTGTGTAGCTTTTACGTGGAGTAGAATTGTACAGTTCGGGTTAGATGTATAACCCCGGTTGGCTTAGTAGCGGCCTCGATAAAGGAGGAGATTTACGTCGCGGGGAGGTCTTTGCCGAATTTTGGTAGAAGGTTCTACGATGAGGTCTAAAGGGTAATAAGCGCCGGGTGGCCTTATAGGTTGAAGTACTACGTGTGGCGCGATCTACTTGGCTGAAGGAGTAGCCGACGGTTGGAAGTACTTGGAGCGTTTTGCTATTAGTCGATACTCGTCGCGAGGTATGTGAACCTCTTCCTATCTCTTCTAGCATGATATGTGTGAACTATGTAATGCGGTAGACGTACGTGTGCTAAATGTATTTGATTGGTTTAAAACATAAAGTGTTATAACGGCTTTATGGGAAGTTGGTTATAACGACCTTATGTTGGTAAGAAAATACTTGTGGTTTTAAAAGGTAAGCGATTTGAACTATAAGCGGCTTATTATGTGTTAATAAAGAACTTGAAGTATTTCAAAAGATTTTTGGAATCATTTGAAGAAGAAGTAATACTTGGTTTTGAAAACTTAAGAGTTATACTAGCTTTATGGGAAGCTAGGTAATAACGACTTAAGAATGTTTCTTGATTTGAAATCGAATGTGTATCGACAAACCACTGCAGCGTTAATAAAAGGAAATGTTTTGTGATTAAGTATTATTAAAACCAGTAGAAACTTCCATCTGCATAGAAGCTAAGATGAGACAAAATGATATTTCCTAGATCATATTCTTTGTAATAAGATTGTTATAAACAAGAATATCCTACTCACATATAAGGCTTATGTTTCTCGGATAGTTTAAAGAGAATTATATTCTTAAATGAATAAGACTATGAACTACGGAACCTTTCTAAAGTAAGAAACGTGAACATTTGAAATTAGGCAAACTTGGACGTTTGAGAAATAATGTTGTTACTTGATTTTACAAAGAGAAGTGTTTTGCTTTACTTCAAAAGATAATCACTCTAGTTTTCATATACTACGGGTATTGTGTGACTTTTGTAAACGTAACGTATCTTTTAAAAGATAATGTATGAAGTACTTTGGGAATAGATACTCGATCTTGTTAATCATATAATAGAATGTACCTTGTGTGTATAACTGGATTGTGTTGGTTTGTGATAGCCTTGTAATACCTTCGTGTTGATTTGATAAGTAATCATATTAGGATGCTACGTGTGTTAGTATTCTGTGATATTTGTGTAAAGGGGTTTTCCCTTGATTGTGCCACATTCTTACGCACATGATTAGGAAAAATCATTAAGTTCATTACTATATAACTTACTTATCTTTCATAAGTATAATTCGGCCCTTTAAGGAGGGCGCATATACTACCCGGCCCAATCTGGGACGCGATCAAGTCACACAAATATCAAAGCGTGTCCGTGGAATCCCCATCACCGCCGACTATAAGGGTAAATTATAACCATGTGTGGCGCCGTGGCATCCCACCTCAGTCGGCGTACGCATGACACATATATATATATCGTGCCCGTGGAATCTCACATCACTAAGCCGGTATAAGTGTAAAATATAACCATGTGGCGCCTGTGGCATCCGCTCATCACACACATATACACAATATATATATATATATATATATATATATATATATATATATATATATATATATACTGTGTGCGTGCCCTAATCCCACATCGTATAAAGCGTGGTCATAACGTGCCTCGCGTCCTCATCGTGAGTGCGGTCTTCGTGGGAGCTAGCCCGTGGAGTAATAATATAACATGCCCGGAATCCTCATCGTGGGTACGTGTCTTCATGGGAGCTAGCCCATGGAGTAAAGTATAACATGGTCGCATGCCGGAATCCCACATCGTATAAGCGTGGCCATGAGTAATAAAACACGCGGGCATCTAACCCGCATCTCGGCTACATGCCGGCATCCTCATCGTATAAGCGTGGCGAGATCGATCACAATGGAAGCATACGTGGAATCCCCGTCACCGCAGACGTCGATAAAATGTCCGCATCTAACCCGCATCCGTCACGTGCCGGAATCCCACATCGTATAAGCATGTCGAGGATCATCATGATGGAAGCATACCCGTGGAATCCCACATCACCGCCGACGTCAAGTACTTATAAGACGATCGGCCTCCAACTGAGAGACACGACAACATACACATATAATACTTGCACTCAAAGCTATCACAAGCCATCCCAGGCAAGTTCATTAAACCTTTAGACTTCCGTTTTTTATAAACTCGTGGCACTTTCGTTTTACACATCAAAATCCGGGAATTAAACCCCAAGATACTAACGCCCGTAGTATCCAGGCTTGTGTACATTTCACATAAGTCACGATACTTTTAGAAATACATTTCTCGGCTTCTAAATCAAGTGACCCTGACTTTAAAGATTTTAAGCAAGTGATACCTTTAAATCACATTGCCCTTCCTTAATACAAGTTAATTCTTTGATTACTTTATTCGAGAAAACCATTCTCTTAACCTTTTATAAAGCCGTTATAACCAACTTTCCATAAAGCCGTTATAACCCTTTATGGTTTTAGACAAAACTCATTCCTTTTATAACCAAGAGACTTCTACTTTTTTAAAACCAAGTATTACATACTTTCAAATCAATTCTCTTAACTTTCAAAATACAATTAGTCTCTTAACCCTTAGAAAACAAGTGACTCCTTTTATTATAAAACCTTAGGCAATTGATGCCTTAAAATCAAGTTGTCTTTTTACTAAAATCAAGTCATTTATCTTTCCATAAAGCAAATATAACCAACTTCCCATAAAGTCGTTATATTCACTTTATACCTTAGCCAAAAATATAATTTCCTATCCAAGGGACTTATACGTTTAAAAGCGGAACAAGTATCACATACTTGAAACTCTTCAAGTCCCATAACTTTAATAAATCATTAGACATCCTTAATACTTTCAAAGAAGTGAGTTAATCTCTAACTCACCCGACTTGGCTATTCAATAACTAGTAAAGGATATCAAGGTGTTGTCATCTACCGTACTACATACGTGCAACTAGTCATGCTCAAAAGATAGGAAAAGTTCTACATAGAGTAAATCACACAACTACCTCTTAACTTCTAAGAGTAGAAGGAAACATGAAATGATACCTCGAGTATATTCCATACATTGAATCATGCCAAAGGAAGGAAGAGGTTCACATACCTCGCGACGATTATCGACAAGTAGCAAAATGCTCCAAAGTACTTCAACCTTGATAGCTATTCCACCCTCCAAGTAGGATACGCTATACTTAGTACTTCAACCTATAATGGTCACAATATGTCCATTAACCTCTTACTTCAAACGTAGAATATTCTAAGTGCAATGCCACTAAATTCTACGGAAAATCGGACAGCACCTCCTTTGTTTCTACTCACTTTGCCACCTTTTTCAAGGCCGAATACAATAACCAAACACGCCACATTTAAGGGCACACCAATGCAATCAACAATAGGTGATTACACGCCTACTAGACGTGTAAAATTCCGCCCCACAAACGATATTAATTTAATACAACATACTTGGCCAATTCGGCTACATTGAGGTACCACAACATTAATTCTTATCCAATTTCCAATTCAATCCAAGTTGTTAGCATAACATGATATCAAGTCGCAACCAATTATAACTACTATAATCTTCAAGTCAATAACATGCGACGATTCTAATAACGACCAAATTATAATCTAACTTAACATGGCTCACATTACATTTCGGTTCCAAGGCCACAATCAATCCATAATCGCTTACAAACTTCAACACATATACTTCATGCTAGCAACAATATAAATAATCTTGTAACACTTTCAAAGAACAAGATTATACCTCAACGAATCTAATCAACTCCAAATCCGAAGTCGCCCTTAGCAACCTAGAGCCTCTTCAAGATACTTCAATCCGCTACTTGAGCCCCTTAGAACCACACCAACAATTTTCCTTCAAACTTCTCAACAAAACCTAGAAAGACAACTAGGTTTTCTTCTTGCGACTAACACGAAAACCATCTTTTTCCGGGATTTTTCTATTGAGATACGCTTACAATACACTTAGGAACCTTGGTTTAAAGTGGGAAGATTATTGGACAAGAAACAAAAATTTTCTCTTTTCAAAATGCAAGGAACCCGAGAGCAACTAAGCTTGTTCTTCCAATTTTTGTAAATTTTGGCTAAGTATGGAACTTGTCTCACTACTAGTAGTATAATATAGTCTGATGGAGGTTAAGATCTAAACAAATGGGTGGTTAGGATGAGCTCTTGCTAAATATCAAGACTAATTGACTCCTTTGACTTGGTCAATAATCTCATGCTCACAAGTTGCAAGACTTAGTCATACAAGACTATGGTCAATGACCATTTTGGCCATGCCTTATTTCGTCCAAGGCATCATAAGGGGGTGACACGTGTCGCCCTCCCATTCGTCACAATATTACGTTTTCCGACAATTCCAAAATTCCGATAAATTTTTACAAGTCTCAAATCTTAATACTTGTGAGTTCTTACGTACGTTCTTAAAACATGTCCTGTAAATACGGGGTGTAACAGTTTGCAAGACACAAGGCTCGTCTTGTAGGTGATGGTAAGACTCAGCAGGTTGGTGTAGATTGTGGTGAGACATTTAGCCCGGTGGTCAAATCGGCTACCATTCACACTGTGCTCAGCTTGGCTCTGTCGAAATCATGACACATTCATCAGCTAGACGTGAAGAATGCATCCCTACATGGTGATCTCATTGAGACTGTCTATATGCATCAGCCCTTGGGGTTTAGAGATACTAGATATCCTCATCATGTCTGTTTGTTGAAAAAGTTCTTGTATGAGCTTAAGCAATTTCCACGAGCTTGGTATAAGAGGTTTGCTGACTATGTTTCGACTATTGGATTCTCTCACATCATGTCTGATAATTCATTATTCATATATTATCGGGGTTCTTCCATATCTTATATACTATTATATTTGGATGATATTATCTTGACTGCCTCTTCTGATGCTTTGCGGAAGTCTGTCATGACAATGCTCAGTTCTGAGTTTGTCATGAAAGACTTGGGGCCATTGAGTTATTTTTTGGAGATTGTTGTCACTCGTCATGCAGGTGGACTGTTCTTATCACACAGGAAATATGCAGCTGAGATCATTGAGAGGGCTGTGATGTCATCCTGTAAGTCCACTTCTACTCCAGTTGATACTAAACCCAAGTTGGGTGTTGCAGGTAGCTCTCTCTATGAGGATCCGACCCGATATTGTAGTCTTGCAGGCGCCCTTCAGTATCTTACGTTCACGCGACCTGATATTACATATGCCGTACAGTAGGTGTATTTGTTTATGCATGATCCCAGGATTGAACATATGAATGCGCTCAAACGCATTCTTAGGTACATTCAGGGAACACTTGATTATGGCTTGCATTTGTATCCTTCGCCGACGTCTACACTTGTCTCCTATACATATGTTGATTGGGGTGGTTGTCTAGATACTAAACGGTCTACGTCTGGCTATTGTATGTTTTTAGGTAATAACTTGGTCTCATGGTCTGTCAAGCGTCAATCCACGCTATCACATTCAAGTGCAGTTGCCGAGTATCGAGGGGTAGCCAATGTGGTTTCTGAGTCGTGTTGGTTATGTAATCTTCTTTTAGAGTCCATTGTCCTATTCAGAAAGCTACCTTGGTGTATTGTGATAATATAAGTGTCATCTACCTTTCTGGTAATCCAGTTCAACATCAGCGCACTAAACATATAGAGATGAATATTCATTTTGTTTGAGAAAAGGTAGCTAGTGGACAAGTATGCGTTTTCCATGTCCCTTCCAGATATCAAATTGCAGACATCTTTACAAAGGGTCTTCCCTCGGTCCTTTTAGAAGATTTTATAGACAATCTCAGCGTACGAAGACCGCCCGCTATGTCTGTGCGGGGGGAGGGGGTGTGTGTGTTAAATATACACATGATATACATGTATATTGTATGTATATTGAATATATTTTCTAAGACTAATTAGCCAAAGCCAAGAGGCCCAGCCCAGATCGTGGATCGTGGCCCAGCAGTCGAGCCCATCACGGACATGTTTCACTTTAGTGTATATTTGGTATATATTTGACTTAGTCTTGTACCCTAATTAGTAGTGTAATATTACCATAATTGTATAGTTAGTCACCAAATAGAATAGGGTTTTAGATGTAGAATAGAAAAATGATTTTTCATGTAACTTGTATATATTTATGTCTTTCATCAATAAGAATAATCAAGTTATTAATTCTTTCAATATCATCAATTAGTTTATCATCTTTTCATATTAGTGTAACACAATTAAAAGTAAAGATTTCAAAAGAATCAAATAATAATTTATAAGTCGTTGGGCTAAAACTTAAATAAAAAAGCTAGATGCTGCCTCCATTCTTGAATTCTTAAAATTCATTTTAATGGGTTTGGCAAAATTGTTGGAAATGGTTAGTAAAGAAGTGGGCGGACTCGTGGTAGAAGTTGTGGCATTGAAAATGGTGTGGAAGTGGCAATAAGTTTATGGAAGAAGAAGAGGAACAAGAAAAATACATTTTAATCGTTTTTCGGAGCTGTATGCACTTTCTATGTCAAGTGATAAAAAAAAAACCCGCATCTTTTCCTCATCTATATATATTCCATCCATCTTAGAAATTTTCCAAGAAAAAAAAGAGGGTTAGGTGTGTAAAAAAATATATGAAATGTTTTCAAAGCATTACTTCCTCTGTACTAAAAAAATTGATATTTTTTAATTTTCGAGAGTCAAACGAGTTGCTCTTTGATCATAATTTTTTAAAATATTTTAAATTAATTATGGTTACTTATACTACTTTTTACATAGTTTCTAAATATATAAATTTTATTTTAAAAAATTAAAAGACCTAATATTTAAATACATGATCAAAATTAAAAACTTTGACAGTGGAAAAATAAAAAATATCAATATTCGTAGGGAGGAGGAGTACTTTTTTTTATTTGCATGGAATCCGACAATTGTTATATGCATATCAGATCTTAAGCATAATTTAATTTACTGCTTTTTTTAAGTCTTCGTGTCCCCTCTATTACCCTACTTGTCATCATTGCAGTTGAGGTGGCGTGGGGCACTAATACGTTATAGGTCTGCTTTATTTGACGAGGGGAAAGTCCGGAAGGCGAAACACCCCACCTGTATTAGAAGTCATTAATACGTTATAGGTCTGCTTTCTTGATGAGGAGAAAATTCGGAAGGCGAAATCCCCATCCGTACATGCAGGAAGCTTAGCGGGTGGAATGTAAATCGAGGATATGCGATGGCGACCTGCAGAAGAGGACCAACGGGACACGAATCCAGCAATAACCCTTGTAATATTTCAGCAAAGTATTATTATCACACGGGTTCGAACCCGCGACGTCGGAGAGGTTGTACTCCAATCACCTTGCCACTTACCAACTCGCCTGTGCCCCTGGAGACAAAAACTAAGGTAGGGTAAACTTTTTAAAGTGACTTGTTCCACCGCAGTACGGCCCCATACCCCAGAAAATCCTACCCCCGGCTGACCCTACGAATTAGTATATACTACTTTGACTTTTCACTAGTAGGGATTTTTTTTGGGAAACAAAGTTCCACTCTCGCTGGTCAGGAGAATCGAACACGAGACCCCAAACAACAATATCCTAAAAAAATGGCCACTGGGCCACTCTCGCTGGATAGGTCTGCTAATCGTTACGGACTCCCTCCCTCCCTCTCAATAAATTATCTTAATTTGACTTAAAATGAAATTTTAAAAATAAAATAAGATTTTTGTAATATATGATCCAAAATAAAATTTAAATATTGTATAATTGTAAATTATCTTATAAAATTAAATTGCTTTTAAATATAAAAATATGTTAATTTTTTTAAGATAAATTAATAAAAAAATAAGAAAATCTTTTTAGGGAGAGGAAGTAATTACAACTACTGCTTTTTTGGGCAGAGCTTAAGGAATGTTCCGTTGCTTGCACTTTTAAATTTATTACTCCCTCCGTTTTAAAAATATTAATCTAATTTGATTTGACATAAGATTTAAAAAATAAAGAAAGATTTTTTAAATGTGTCAACATGGATCTACTTTCCTTTTAAAGATTTGTCAACAATCTTTAAGATTTTTAAAGATTTGTCAACAAATTAATAAGAAGAGTAGGTAAAAAAAAATTAGAGGCAGGAAATACATCATTACATACTTTTGTGGATCTACTTTAATTGGGAGCAAAAAAACGAAATTTCTCGCCCACAGGGCCCCCATCCCTCCGACCCGACAGAAATTGATGGAGGAATGTAAATCATGATACTCAACGGTCCACTAAGTGAGAGACACAATATCGGGTGCCCACAGTGGATCTACTTTCCTTTTAGCACTGGATTGCCTTTCTGTTGAATTGGAGTGGAATTAGCTTTATTATCCACCATCTACCCTAACCCCCTCTCGCAAATGGAAAAGAGAGCACTACTCACCAAACAAAAAATTGGCAAATTTCATGGATAATCCTATTATATGTAATGTAATAGTTCTCCCAGCTTCACGTTACACTTCATAAATAGGGCGGCTCAATATATTTAGTGGCTTAAAGCCAAAATATATTGAAAGGCCTTCAAACTTTTATTTTATAACATTCATCTAATAAAATGACTTTGACTAGTGGTGAGAGTGTCATGTGTGATGTGTGGGTTGGGCCTACATCACATAATTAAACCCTCTCATATTCAAAAATCATGATATTTAAGTAGAAAAATATAAAGCGGTGAATTTATTATCCACCGATTTTCGAACCTTACGACATTTGCCTTATCGATTTCTTAGTTAGAAAGATGAGATACAAAAAAACATGTTTTCTAATATATGGATCAATTAAATATGATAAAAATAAAATAGCTAAATCAGAAAAACTAAGTTCAGTTAGAAAATAAATTTGTCATTAACTTGAAAAACAAACTTTACATGGAGGGAGAAAATTAGAATTGATGACATCTTAAAATGTACTTACTATTTACTTTAGTGAGAAAAAGATTATCATTATTTACTCTCTTAACCATATAATCTTTATCAAAATTTTAAAAATGGTGAGATTTGAAATCTTTTATTAATAATTACATATATTATATGTTATATAATAATAATATAGTACTTCATATTTGTGGGGCAGGCCGGAACTCTCTCACCCCATCTTCCGTTGGCAGAACTGAAACTGTTCGAGCAGGCGACTCTGGGATCCTCGGATGGATCCTCCTTAATAGAAATCATGATCTTTGACGGATCTGACTCAATAGTGTAACTTACGTCTTTTTTTCCTACTTCTGTAGCCTTTTAACCTGCACTGACCGTGGTACTGCCTAATATCTCCCTTGCGGAATACTGCACTTTTACTAACACAGTCTTCTTCGTCATAGACTTCGCTGCAATTTCAAATGGGAAAATAGGATTAGGAACAATTTTTCTTATGACTCGGCTCTATCAAATGATCTAGGTTATGAAAGAATGAGACCATCATAAATGCCATGTAGCCTCCTGCTTATAAATGGCGTGCTACACACCCATAAACTAGACTCTAACAGACACGACATGTAGATATTCCTAGGATAGACCTGCTCTGATACCAAATTTGTCGACCCAAATCGGAGGGCCATGACGAGTGCCTGGACCTTAATTACTGAGTACCACTAATCATTTTAGCATGCAACTATAACTTCTCATGGCTCACAAGGGTCGCCACGAGATATCCTGTCGACATATGAAAATATCAAACTAGAAAAGAGCTATGTAAAATCATACAACAAGAAGGACTCAGCCTATATACATATACATCAAGGTCGACAAAGCCATACATGATTACTATACACTGGACAACTGGCTATAAGCCTTTCAAGAGTATGTGACATCATAAGGTCGGGACAGGGCCCCGTCATACTCATATGCACATGCAACAATATTGTACCAAGACTAGACCGCAACCCCGGAACAAATGGAGTGCTCCAATATCACCTGAATTGGCTGGTGTGGAACGTCGCCCTATCTACCTGGACATGAGGGCATAAAACACAACTTCCCCCGACAAAAGAGACGTTAGTACGAATAATGTACCGAGTATGTCAGACATAAAAAATAGCATAATAGAGACCTGAAAGTAACCTGAGATAAGAAAAAATCAACCAGTAGAGAATGCCTCTGAGGGCCATAATATGCCTAAGTACCATGTCTGTGTCAAATGCCTCTGAGGGCTATAATATGCCTAAATGTTATGCACAATGCGGTCATATATATATATATATATATATATAACACCATCAAGCCTCTGCGGGCATCCCATCATATCATATCGGCTCTCTATAGGCATAATCATCATCGTGTATATATGTACCAGCTGCAGGTGGTGTGCGTATATAACACATTTTCTTTTTCCATACCACATACATATATATAATGCATACATATGGTAGAGTATATAACTCTTTTGAGGTCAAGGTATGCACATGAATATAATGTATGAATGATGTTAAGACACTTTGAGCTTATCGGAGTGACATAATGTCGTTTCACCTCCTATTAACATTATGAATACTAACATATTTTCCATATACCTTAATAAGGATTTAAGAACATATTTAGACATGCATTGACAATAGGAATGAATAACATGAACATCTATAACTACTAAGAGTTGAATCATTTATGGGATAATATTACGTTTACGCTTCGTACTTAGAACATGCCAAAAGAAAAAAAGATTTGCCTTAACATACCTTGGGTTATCGACCCCTCAATGACGAGGATGAAACTGACCACCTTCACAAGTTAATCTAGGATGATAGGGACTATCATATTTCCACCTTACTTCACCTAAAAGGAAGTTAAAACTTCAGTAACAATACCAAACAATGCTCTATGTAAGCTTTATGGGAACAACGAGACTAAACCAGTAAGTACACCCCTATGTTGTTCTTGGAAGAAAATCTTATATTGTTTTCTTAGTATTCGCACTCATTTACTGCCCCAAGAAGTAAGTATCACGTTGTTGTAGATAAGCTAGTTGCTATGTCTAAATGTCTAAGTTTACAACAAGGCTACGTTAAAGATAGATATATTAATATTACTTGCCTTAACATGTGGAAACCTTATGGTCACTTCTTGACACTAAGACGCTAACGTGTCACCTCCACATTATACGACCTTACACATCACCTAGATATCTAACTTATCTATTAATCAAAGGCCCACATAAATTAATCCACACAACTATTATTCACAATTCATTTGAATAATTATTATTTTCAACACACTTCATATACTCATTATCATGATTGTGTGACATAGCACTAGCCCATAACCTCTTTAGGCATGAACGAAATATTATTTCCAACCATTGTCGTCACCCTTTTATGTCCTAAATCATTTTGGGACTTTATCCTTTTATACACCAAGCTCTGAATGTGAATACTTAAATATAACAAAATTCTCCAGGACTCATGTCTACTTCCGTATGTCTAGTGACTCAAACCATGGTCTGAAAGTATGGGGTGTTACAACATCCGGAAGACAGCACCCTTAACCTCCTCAATCATAATACTCTTATAATACCAAAAATTCTGGTACCTACTCGATTGCAACAGGTCTCCTAGTACACTGTCTCTATCTCCTTCTTCGTTCAAGAGTTTATGGAAGTAATACTGCTACCTCCGCCTAATATACGCGTTCTCCACTAGTACTTTGTTGTCATCGTCCTTGATACACCTCACGTGATCCAAGTCACGGGCCCTCCTCTCCCTCATCGTGGCTAGTTTGTAAAACTTCTTATCCCCTCTATTATCCTCTAACCCACATACAGGCGTTGAAAAACTGCCATTTTTGCCATCGTGACATCAATCTTTGCCTCTTTCCATGCCATCTTATACAATTTCCTATTCGTCCACTTCTACAACTCATCTTTTAGATCTACTAAGTTTGCATACACCACTTTTTTTGCTTCCACCTTCTCTCGAACTTTATCATTCCACCGTCAGTCCCCTCGATGCCTACCACGGTGATCCCACGAGACTCCTAGCACTTCTCTGGCTACCTCCCGAATGCAACTGGTCAGCCTATCTCATATACTGGCCGGATCCCCACTACTTCCCCAGGCCCCTTGGCCATTAAACCCTTCCCCAACTCTTCTACACTAGCCTAATTCAAACTCCCCCATTTGATTCTTAACCTGTCATCCCCTGTTATACCCCGTAGTTCTGGCCATACGTATGAGAGTGTACGAAAGGGATTAAGACTTAAATTATAGAAGGATAGGTTGTCGGATTGTTTCGGACGGGTTTTTGGTCAACTTTGGGGCGGGTTATGACCCGTTACATTGAGGGTTCCTATGTGTTTCAAAGGCCTAGTGCGTAGTTCGTTGAGTCTAGTTTCCAACGCAACCAACCGTTCGTCGATAGGACATCGGAGTAGAAAGTTATGGGAGTTACAAGTTCGATCTTGTGATGAGCAATGTTTGATCGGGAAGCCAGAGCGGCGCGCAGAAGCAGCGGCGCGGATGATCTGGGGTTCTCTGAAGTTGCAGCGCGCGCCGGAAGCGAGGCCGCGGCGGAAAGTTCGAGGTGACAGAGGTTTCAGCCGCGCTGGCGGTTCTGCGAAGTTGAGTGGAAAAATCTGAACTGTTTTGTTTTAAAAGAGGCCATGGGAGGGTGACAAGTGTCCCCCCCCCATCTGATTTTGCATGCACTACTTATTGACCAAGTCTTGAAGACTTGGTCATTCTTCAAGTCCTTCTCTCTCTCTAAAGCTAAAAGCTCTCCCTTCTCTCTAGAATTTCAAGAGGAAATCTAAGCTTGAGGAAAATCTGAAAGTGTTGCAAGAAGGAATCTTGTTGGCTAGCTTGTAGGAGTTATTGTGGTGGTGATTGTGAAAAAGAGGCTAGCGAATTTGTTGGAATATTTGGCTAAAGTTTTAAGATAACAATTTCTTCTCTCTTTGTTGGTTTTTGGTGTTGCATGTGAAGAAGAAAGAATTTGTAGTTGAAAATATTACTTTTAGATAAATTGCATGTAAGAAATATGGGTTGGATATGAAAGAATTGGATAAGAAGGTTATGTGAGCTTGTTGTAGCCAAAATACTACCTTAAACTTGTTAAGTTAGTTGTTGTACATTGTGGGGCAGAATTTTACACACCCAAGATTAGGTGTGTAATCCCCTTTGTGTTGATTGGATTGTTGGACCTTAAATGTGGCGTTTGGATGTTGAATTCGGCCTTGATAAAGGTGGCAAAGTATGTAGAAACAAAGGAAATGCTGCCCGATTTTCCATAGAAATTAGTAACCTTGAACTTGGAATATTCTACATTGAAACTAGAGGTTAATAAAAGTATTATGGTCATTATAGGTTGACGACACGCGGTAGTTTGGACTTGGCAAGTGGATTGACCCAAGAGGTATGTAGAACTTTCCTACCTCTTGAGCATGAATAATTGTATCTATGTAGTACGGTGAGACGTCTGAGGCTTTGGTATCCCTTACTTGTTTTAATGATGTTTTAAGTCTTAAAGTTAAGGGACTTTGAGTGTTTGAAGTACATGATACTTGTTTCGTTTAAAAGTATAAGTCCCTTGGATATAGGGAGATGTGTTTGACTAGTGTATAATGATAATATAACGACTTTATGGGAAGTTGGTTGTATTGACTTTATGGAAAGTTAACAAAGAAAGGTTTACTCCAAGTAAAACAAGTACGGATAAATGATTTGAATTTGTGAAAGGCAAATTGTTTTTAAGGCATTAATTGCCTAAGGTTTTTAAAGAAATGAAGTCACTTGATTTAGAAGCCTATTGTATTTTTAAAGATAAACGTGACTTGTTTTGAAAAGTTGTCGTGACTTGATACTACGGTTATTAGTATCTTGGGAGTTTTATATAAAAATGAGTCATTTTCTTAAAAGGTTTAAGGAATGTGGTACTTGGGTTAAATTTCCGGATTTTCTTTTAAAATGACATGTAGTGCCTTAAGTAACTAAAATGAGAGGATGTACTAGAAATGTTATTAAGAAGTTAGGAGACATTCTTAACTTGCTTACGTTATGATAAGCCGGTAGCGCTTATGTTATGTATGATAGCGGTTGTCCGATTTATGTATTATTATTATTATTACTATTTATGTCATGGATTTGCTACCCATGACGCGAGTGTCGCGCTTGTACTGCGGGCCCACCGTCCACGCGGTGAAATAGTCCCACGCGGCGGATGACCTCACGCGGTGAAATAGTCTCACGCGTGAAATAGTCTCACGCGAGTGATGACCTTACGCGGGTCCACTGGACTATGCGGGTGAAATAGTCCTGCGAGTAGGATTGCTTAATGATACTACGCGGAGACCCTGCTTTGATCACGAGCCTCTTATTTTTACGCAGAGAGTTTATACTTGTTACTCATTGTTAGTAAGGCACGATTATCGTATTTTGATTTTCTTCTATGACTCAAATTGTTTTAGACTTATGATATTAATACAAGATTTTCCGTTTACATACTTGGTACATATCATGTGTCGACCCCTTCTGGGCTGCGTTCATGCCGCGGTAAGGTAGCGGTGGTGGATCCTCATTCTTAGGATCTTGCTCAGTTGTCAGAAGCTCCATTTCTCCGGAGGCTCAACTTTTGGTACGGTTCTCCCTGGTGTTGTAGATATTTGTACATTCAGGGGTATGACGGGGCCCTGTCCCGTCATAGTGTTTACGCATTCTGTAGGTCCAGAGTCCCGCCATAACTTGGGTTGTTAGGATGTAAGCGTCACTTTGTTATATTTAGAGGTAGCCATTTTGGGTTAGCCTGCTTATATTCTATATGAGTTCTTGTTGTGAGTTTATTTTCCGCTGGTTTTCTCTGATGTTGTATCACAAGGGTGCCCGGGGTAAGGCACGATCCACGGTCGTGGTCGTCGTGACAAAAGTGGTATCGAGCGCTTAATCCTCGGAGAAAGGGTCTACAGGCCGTATCTAGTAGAGTCTTGATTATCGGTGTGTTGTGCACCACATCTATAATCAGGAGGCTACATAATATTTAGGATTGGTTTCCATTCTTTCACTCTAAGATCGTGCAATAGAGCTGTGTTATAGGTTGAACTTCCTCTGACATATTTCTATGTATCAGTTATGCCTCCACGCAAGGCAACCGCGGCCCTGAAGGGAAAGCGCTGAGGAGCCGCTAGTAGGACACGTAGGTCACGCGGCACGTGCCCGGGCCCTACCGAGGGTGTTTTGGCCGGCGAGTTCCACGACGTCGTCACCCCCAGCAGAGTTCGGGGCAGCAGCAGCGGCTACTGAGACCGCGATACCTGAGCCCCCAGTTACACAGCTTGGAGCGGAGGAGATGGGTTACAAGGAGATGGCCCAGTTATTAGCCCGTGGCTAGGCAGGATGACAGATGGGAGGCAGCGGTTCCGGTTGTACCCGTGGTCCACCCCAGATCTGATAGCTTGAGACTGCGGGACTTTTTGAGTTGCAGCCCACCAGAGTTCTATGGGTCGAGGCCTGAGGATGATCCTCATGAGTTTATCCGAAGCGATTCTGACGGATCATGAGAGTGATCGTGGCTTGGAGACAGAGTCGGTATTATTGGGTTCACATCGGTGCGGATACCGCAGCTTGATCGTATGATTCATGGGAACTATCCGGGAGCATGCGCTTCCACTGTTTGGGACGAAGTTCTCGAGGCGTTCATAGCCATTTCTTGCCTCCGCATGGCGAGAGCTCGGCCGATAGATTTTTGACACTAAGGCGAGTGGGCGGACGGTCCGAGTACAATGTAGAGTTTGACTCGTTGGCTCAGTATGCACCGCTTTGGTAGCGACATGGAGGACAGTGCACCGCTATGTCACGAGGCTCGACGATTACTTGGCGAGAGTTGCAGGAGTAGCTCTTCACCGCATGGACATTGCCCGCTGCGGCATATGCACTTTGGTGTGAGAACGCGGCCGACGATTGACGAAGTATCGCCAGAAGAGGGCGGGACAGCAGGTCCTCTGGTAGTTTTCGAGGTAGACAACCTCAGCAGTAGACCGGATTTGCACCTCAGCCGGTTCAGAGTGCTCCTCCACCATCCTCCGGACGCATCAGGCATTCGGGCGGGACAGTGTTCGTGGCTTTGGGTTCCCGCAGGACGAGCTCCAGTCAGATGAGGCCACCTATACCTCGGTGTGGTCGATGTGGCGAGTACCATTATGGGGGGTGTCGTGTTCCTCCAGGAGCTTGTTACTCTTGTGGCCAGTAGGGCCATTTGAGGAGAGATTGTCCGACTAGAGGCGGCGGGAATGTTATGGCTCGGTACCGAGTCGCTGGTGGATCTTCGCCTTCGTGGCGATGCGCCGGAGGCGGTGTTCACGACCAGCAGAGCGGCAGGGTCGTGGTAGGGTCCTGCCTCAGCGGTCCTCAGAACCGCATCTATGCTATGTCCAGCCGTCAGGACCAGGAGGCGTCACCAGATGTCGTCATAGGTACATTATTGATTGCATGTTATGATGTATATGCTTTGATAGATCCAGGTTCTACCTTGTCCTATATATCTCCTCATATTCTTTGGTAGAATTGGGATAGAGCCGAGTCCATAAAACCTTTTGAGGTGGCTACGCCGATGGGTGATTCGGTGGTAGCCGAGCGGGTATATAAGGCTTGCCCAATGACTATAAGCGATCGTCGGACTCTGGCGACTTGATAGAGTTCGATACGACGAACTTTGATGTAATTATAGGTATGGATTGGCAGCGTCTTGCTATGCCAATGTGGGTATGAGAGAGAGTGCGGTTCGGTTCTGGTGGCCTTATCGAGTGGAAGGGAATCTGCGTCGTAGAGTAGGTTTATTTCTTACCTCAAGGCTAGGAAAATGGTGCGGAAAGGGTATATCTACCATATGGTTCGGTATTCGACATCGAGGTGAGATACCTGACCTTGATCGATTCCGGCCGTTAGAGAGTTTTCGACGTATTCCCACGAAGCTTCCGTATCCTCCTGAGAGGGAGATTGAGTTTTGCATTGATTTGGCGCCAGAAACTCGACCGATATCTATTCCGCCATATAGGATGACACCTGCTGAGTTGAAGGAATTGAAATACCAGCTGAAGGATTTGCTGGAGAAAGGCTTATCAGGCCAAGTGTTTCTCCCTGGGGAGCGCCAGTGTTGTTTGTAAAGAAGAAGGATGGGACGCTGCGTATGTGTGTTGATTACAGCCAGCTGAATAAGGTAACTATCAAGAACAGATATCCCCTCCCCAGGATTGATGATTTGTTTGACCGATTGCGAGTGCGAGGTGTTTCTCCAAGATAGACTGCGATCCGTTATCATCAGTGCGAGTTAGAGGCGAGATATCCCAAGATCGCATTCGGGACCGGTATGGGCACTATGAGTTCAGGGTGATGTCTTTCGGGTTGACCAATGCCCAAGCAGTATTCATGGATTTGATGAACAGGGTGTTCAGGCCATTCTTGGATATGTTCGTTATAGTATTCATTGATGATATCCTGGTTTATTCACGCACGAGCGAGCACGCGGATCATTTAAGGGCGGTATTGAGAGTCCTCCGGGGCCGCATTGTATGCCAAGTTCTCGAAATCACGAGTTTTGGTTGGCTTGAGGGCTTTCTTAGGGCATGTTATCGGACCGATGGTATTCGGTAGATACAAAGAAAGATTGAGGCGATCAAGACTTGGCCTAGACCCACTACACCGGAGTGCGCGTTTTAGCCTCGGGTTATTATCAGAGGTTTGTGGAGAAGTTTTCTTCCATTTCAGCACCTTTGACTAAGCTGACTCAGAAGGCAGCTATGTTCCGGTGGACGGATGTTTGTGAGGGAAGTTTCCAGTTGCTAAAAGAGAAATTGACGACCGCCCCAGTTCTTACTCTTTCAGAGGGTTTAGACGGATATGTGGTTTATTGTGATGCGTCAGGTGTCGGGCTTGGGTGTGTGCTGATGCAGCACGGTAAAGTTATAGCTTACGCATCTCGACAGCTTAGGAAGCATGAGAAGAACTATCCCGCACATGACTTGGAGTTGGCGTGATGATTCATGCCTTGAAGATCCGAGACATTATTTATATGGAGTTCACGTGGATATTTACGGACCACAAGAGTCTCGGATATCTTCACCTGGAGGAGCCGAACTTGCGGCGAGAGGCGGTGGTTGAGCCGCTAAGGATTACGATGTCGATATCCTATACCATCCAGGGAAAGCTAATGTAGTTGCAGACGCCCTTAGTCGTCGATCGATGGGTAGTCTGTCAGGTGTACAGCCAGAGAAGAGGGGCATGGTCCGCGAGTTACATCAACTAGCGAGCCTTGGGGTTCGTCTGGTTGATTCTGATAGTAATGGAGTTCGGATTCGAGAGGTTGCCGAGTCTTCCATCGCCGAAGAGGTGAAGAGGCGACAATATGAGGATCCGATTATGGTACGGTATCGAGATGCAGCTCTTCAGGAGGAGAAGAGTCTATTTGAGGTAGCACCTGATGGGGTGCTAAGATTTAAGGGCCCGGTTGTGTGTTCCCGATGTGACAGGACTTCGCCAGCAGATTCTGGGAGAGGCACACAGTGCTCGTTATTCTATTCATCCGGGGTCGACTAAGATATACCATGACCTCAGATGTGTGTACTGGTGGGATGGCCTGAAGAGGGACGTGGCAGGTTTTGTTGCCCAGTGCGAATTGTCGCCAGTCAAGGTTGAGCACCGTAAGACGGTGGTCATTGCGGCTATTGATATTAGATGTGGAAATGGGAGGTGATCAATATGGACTTTATTACGTGGTTACCTCACACTCGGAGAAGCATGATTCCATTTGGGTTATCGTCGACAGTGTGAAATCAGCCCATTTTCTTCCGTCGGGACGACTTTTTTGGAGGATTATGCTAGATCAGATATCGAGAGAGATTGTGAGACCGCACGGAGTTCCTATATCGATTATTTCGCAGAGGATCGATTCACGGCTAACTTCGGAGGTCTTTCGGAAGGATTAGGACGCAGGTGAGTCTCGATCTGCGTTCATCCTCGAGCCGACGGACGGCCGAGCGCACTATCCGCACAACGAGGATATGTGCGGATTTGTGTTATTGATTTCGAGGTAGCCGGGAGGATCATTTACCTCTTGTGGAGTTTGCTTATAACAACGGCTACCATTCTAGTGTTCGATGGTGCCTTATGAGGCCTTATAGGAGGAAGTGCAGTCGTCGATAGGCGGGTTTGAGGTGGGAGAAATGCGATTAGTCGGGCGGACTTGATTCAGTGACGATGGATAAGGTGAAGCTTATCCAGGAGCGGTTATTGTCAGCTCAGAGTCGACAGAAGTCATATGCAGATCATCGGCGTCGACACTTAGAGTTTGAGGTAGATGATTGGGTCTTCCTGAAGGTGTCACCCATGAAGGGCGTGATGAGATTTGGGAAGAAGGGGAAACTTAGCCCAAGGTACATTGGACCTTATCAAATTGTCCGTGGGGTGGGCAAGGTTGCCTATGAGTTAGATCTGCCGTCGGATCTGGAGGCAGTACATCCAGTTTTTCATGTGTCTATGTTGCGGAAATGTATTGGAGATCCATCTAGAGTGCACCCGATTCATGATGTCCAGGTGACGGAGGAGTTATCGTATGAGGAGAGTCCCATAGCGATACTCGATCGTCAGGTTAGGCGACTTCGGACAAAGAATGTGGCTTCCGTCAAGGTCTTATGGCGGAACGAGAACAGGGAAGAGATGACGTGGGAAGAAGAGGATGACATGATGAAGAAGTATCCTCACTTATTCCCTATACCTCCAGGTAACCCACTTTCCTGATTGTTAGTTTTAATTTGGCAATTATGCTTGAGTAATGTTGTGGCTATGTGGAGTGTTTTATTTGCAAAAAGAAATAGTTAAGAGGGTCTATGTCGATATCGTGATTTGAGTAAGCCTAGAAGGAACATTCGGGACGAATGTTTCTAAGGGGGGAGAATGTTATACCCCGTAGTTCTGGCCATACGTGTGAGAGCGTACGAAAGGGATTAAGACTTAAATTTTAGAAGGATAGGTTGTCGGATTGTTTTGGACGGGTTTTTGGTTAACTTTGGGGCGGGTTATGACCCGTTACATTGAGGGTTCCTAGGTGTTTCAAAGGCCTAGTGCGTAGTTCGTTGAGTCTAGTTTCCAACGCAACCAACCGTTCGTCGATAGGACATCGGAGTAGAAAGTTATGGGAGTTACAAGTTCGGGCAATCGGACAGAGATGTGTTTGGTCGAGAGCCACGTGGCACGGCGCCGGATGATCTGAGGTTCGCTGAAGTTGCAGGCCGCGCCACGGAAGCGAGGCAGCGGCGAAAGTTCGAGGGTGGCAGAGGTTTGTGTGTGGCCATGGCCAGCAGTGTCGCGCGCCGAAGGTTCTGCAGTTAGTGGAAAAATTTGGTATTTTGTTTTAAAAAAGGCCATGGGAGGGTGACAAGTGTCCCCCCCATCTGATTTTGCATGCACTACTTATTGACCAAGTCTTGAAGACTTGGTCATTCTTCAAGTCCTTCTCTCTCTCTAAAGCTAAAAGCTCTTCCTTCTCTCTAGAATTTCAAGAGGAAATCTAAGCTTGAGGAAAATCTGAAAGTGTGGAAAGAAGGAAGCTTGTTGGCTAGATTGTAGGAGTTATTGTGGTGGTGATTGTGGAAAGGAGGCTAGCGAATTTGTTGGAATATTTGGCTAAAGTTTTAAGGTAACAATTCCTTCTCTCTTTGTTGGTTTTTGGTGTTGCATGTGAAGAAGAAAGAATTTATAGTTGAAAATATTACTTTTAGATAAATTGCATGTAAGAAATATGGGTTGGATATGAAAGAATTGGATAAGAAGGTTATGTGAGCTTGTTGTAGCCAAAATACTACCTTAAACTTGTTAAGTTAGTTGTTGTACATTGTGGGGCAAAATTTTACACACCCAAGATTAGGTGTGTAATCCCCTTTGTGTTGATTGGATTGTTGGGCCTTAAATGTGGCGTTTGGATGTTGAATTCGGCCTTGATAAAGGTGGCAAAGTATGTAGAAACAAAGGAAATCTTTTAGATTTTCCATAGAAATTAGTAACCTTGAACTTGGAATATTCTACATTGAAACTAGAGGTTAATAAACGTATTATGGTCATTATAGGTTGACGTATTACGTGCGGTAGTTTGGACTTGGCAAGTGGATTGACCCGAAGAGGTATGTGGAACTTTCCTACCTCTTGAACATGAATAATTGTATCTATGTAGTACGGTAGACGTACAAAGGCTTTGGTATCCCTTACTTGTTTTAATGATGTTTTAAGTCTTAAAGTTAAGGGACTTTGAGTGTTTGAAGTACATGATACTTGTTTCGTTTAAAAGTATAAGTCCCTTGGATATAGGGAGATGTGTTTGACTAGTGTATAATGATAATATAACGACTATATGGGAAGTTGGTTGTATTGGCTTTATGGAAAGTTAACAAAGAAAGGTTTACTCCAAGTAAAACAAGTACGGATAATTGATTTGAATTTGTGAAAGACAAATTGTTTTTAAGGCATTAATTGCCTAAGGTTTTTAAAGAAATGAAGTCACTTGATTTAGAAGCCTATTGTATTTTTAAAGATAAATGTGACTTGTTTTGAAAAGTTGTCGTGACTTGATACTACGGTTATTAGTATCTTGAGAGTTTTATATAAAAAGGAGTCATTTTCTTAAAAGGTTTAAGGAACGTGGTACTTGGGTTAAATTCCCGGATTTTCTTTTAAAATGACATGTAGTGCCTTAAGTAACTAAAATGAGAGGATGTACTAGAAATGTTATTAAGAAGTTAGGAGACATTCTTAACTTGCTTACGTTATGATAAGCCGGTAGCGCTTATGTTATGTATGATAGCCGGTTGTGCTGATTTATGTATTATTATTATTATTACTATTTATGCCATGGATTTTCTACCCATGATGCGAGTGTGACGCTTGTACTCATGCGGGCCCACCGGGTCCATGCGGGTGAAATAGTCTCATGCGGGTGAAATAGTCTCATGCGAGGCGGATGACCTCATACGGGTGAAATAGTCCCATGCGGGTGAAATAGTCCCATGCAAGGTGATGACCTTATGCGCGTCCACAGGACCTATGCGGGTGAAATAGTCCCAGGAGTAAGATTGCTTAATGATACTACGGGCGGGAGACCCTGTTTTGATCATGAGCCTCTTATTTTTATACAGTAGAGTTTATACTTGTTACTCTCTTTGTTAGTAAGGCACAGTGTACTGTATTTTGATTTTCTTCCATGACTCCATCTTGTTTTAGACTTATGATATTAATACAGTATTTTTCAGTTTTACATACTTGGTACATATTGTGTACTGACCCCCTTCCTCGGGGGCTGCGTTCATGCCGCAGGTAAGGGTAAGCACGCGGTGGATCCTCATTCTTACGATCTTGCTCAGTTGTTAGAAGCTCCATTTCTTCGGAGGCTCGACTTTTGGTACGGTTCTCCCTGGTGTTGTAGATATTTGTACATTCAGGGGTATGACGGGGCCCTGTCCCATCATAGTGTTTACGCATTCTTAGAGGTCTGTAGTCCTGTCATAACTTGGGTTGTTAAGGATGTAACTGTTCAGCTTTGTTATGTTTAGAGGTAGCTATTTTGGGTTAGCCTGCTTATATTCTATATGGGTTCTTGTTGTGAGTTTATTTTCCGCTGGTTTTCTCTGATGTTGTATCACAAGGGTGCCCGGGGTAAGGCACCAGTCACGGGTCCGTGGTCGGGTCGTGACATCCTCAACCCTCATCTTGATCTCCATATCCATCACCAAAGGCATATGGCAGGTTGTAAGATACTCATTCGGAATAATCTGGCAGTCTTTACAAAGAATATTGTCAACCTTTCTAAGGAGCAAAAAGTCTATCTTAGTTTTAGCCACCGAACTACTGAAAGTCACCAAGTTATCCTTATTCTTCATGAACCTCTAGTTGGCTATCATCATCCAAAAGCTCTAGTGAACTCCAACAGTGAGACGTCTCCCCCGTTATTGTCCCCAAGTCCATAGACTCCATGTACGTTGTCATACCCCCCAAAGTGACCCAATATGTTGGTTGAAATCCTCTCGTACAAATAACTTCTCCGTTGGTGGTATACCACCCACCACTTCATCCAAATCCTACCAAAAGTGGCTCTTCTCCTCCTTATTCAAGCCCGTCTGGGGCGCGTAAGCACTAAAAATGTTTATAGTGGACCCTCCAACTACCAACTTAATCGTTATCATCCTGTCATTAACCATCCTAACCTCTACCACTTGATCCCTAAGGCAGCTGTCTACCAAAATGCCTACCTCATTTATATACTTCGACCTATCCGAGAATCATAACTTATACCGTCAACATCCTTAGCCTTTGGACCTATCCATTTGGTCTCCTAGACACAGGCTATTTTTAGCTTCCTCTTCTTAAGGATCTTAATTAGCTTTATGGACTTCCCCGTCAAAGTCCAAATATTTGAAGATCCTTTTCTCAGCCTAGCACCTCCCTTACCCCCACTTCCCCCCTAAACCTCGCTCCCGTCCCTGACCGAGAACATGACCCTAGCATACCATCAGTCACTAGAGCCACTAAAGAGGTTATAAAACACCTAAAACTGGGACGCCAAGAATGATATATCTAAAGACAACAAGAGTAAATACAAGAACGTAAAGGCAAGAATCAATACAGTGGAACGTCAAAATTTAAACACATGGATAGATGCACAGAGTATGTATTTTATTTATAAAATAACATGTAAAGTAACAGACAAATAATGAAATACGGCCACCGGTGGTACCAACTCTATGTGGATAGTACTTGTCCGCCGTTAGAAATCCCATCGGAAAACCTTGCTCGCTGCCGTAGTTCACTGTTCAATGCCGAAAATCATTGTTCGCCACCGAATATCATTGTATAGGTCTGTGCGTTCTTGGCTTCTGGGTCTATTTTAGGGTTCCGACAAGACAGGGTGCAACTCGCCGGAGAACGAAATCAAAAAATAGAAAGCAGCGAAGAAAGGGCAAAAGGGAGGGGAGAAGAAAAACAAGGAGGAGAGAGAGTAGGGTCCTGGCCTACGTTTATCGGAGTCGCCGACAGCCGGAACAGGACCGAACCGAACTCAGAAACAGAAAGCAGAGAAGAAAGGGGGAAAGAGGTGGAGAGAAGAATGAGAAGGAAGAGATACAGGAGGGACTTCTCCTGCGTTTACCGGTGCCGGCGAGTGTAGGGTTGGGGGGAGGGGACTAGTCGTTAGCGAGCAGCCTTACTACCAGAGAAATGGTAGAAAAATGAAGCGTATAAGCAGTTTTAGTATTTGCCAAATGCATAGATAAATAAAATTACTTATAAGAAAGTCTATTGACACATTGATAAGGGATGAGCTCTCGAAATTTCCAAATTAAGATATATAATTGTTTAATACTCTATACTTAACGCTAAGACTCACCATTTTTTTTTGGTAAATAAATAATAAATTACTAAAAATCGGAAAGTACAATCGATCATTGAGGTTTCTCAAGCCTCAATGTAAAGCATGAAAATACAAAGATAATAAAATAAACGCAATACAAATAAACTCAATCTTGGAGGGTTGAAATACTCTTCCACTTCTCAAACTTGCTGCTTGGCTTTGTTCTTAATAACATCACCCGGGAGCTGAACCCGTTTCTTTGAAAATCGGGGGGTAATGAAATGCTCCTCCAATCTTCATACATGCAACTTTACCACTGTTTCTTTGGAAAATCTTTCTTGGAGTAACCTCATGCCATCCATCCTCATCTCCCTGCCTTGACACCGAAGCACCTCCGAAAGCATCCGGAATCAAAGGTGTATTAAGTACCCCCTTAGTTATAACATCCATGTCCACTTCAATGTTCAATGATCCACCGACTGGTAGTGGAACAAAGAGGGGATTGGTTTGAAGTGAGCGTGTAGGTTCATTAACACCAATCATTTCCGGATCTACTCCTTTGTCCGAAGCAACCATTGGCTCATGAGTGCTCGTTGTATCCATATGCGTTACATGTTCCTCCAATTTCTTACACTTGAAATGATTATGCCCGAATGCTTTGCAATGAAAACAAAAATCGGGATAATTCTCATATTCCACCTTTTGAACATACTTGATATTGCTTGGTAATGTAACATTAAATTCGTGGACCAGGCCTGCTAACATTGACTTCAATTAATACCCGTGCATAATTCATTTTGGACCTCTCCTTCGTGAATTGGTCCGTATACAAGGGCTTCCCCACACGTGAGGCGATCTTACTTAACCCGGATGCGCTCCATACCGACAAAGGAACATCACGAAGCACCACCCAAACCGGGATGTCCATGAAAAGGTCATCCGTGAGCAAAGTGTCCTTATCAACTGATTTTAACATCAATTTTTTCCCAAAAGTCGTATAAGGACCACCATGAAATACCGTGATGCGATCTTGTTCAGTCATAAATCGAAAAATAGTCCATCGACGTCCGTATGAAATGATTCTACAATTAACTCCCCATTTTTTAACAATAGAATTCAATGCCTCACGTCCCGTGAAAGGACCCGTGAAGCACCCAATAAGACAATAACCCCAAGTTTCAACAAAGGGAACCTCGTCATTTGCATCCAATTCCACATCATCCCCTTCTTGTTCGACAAATTGTAGTTTAAGTCCTTTTGATTCTAGACGAGAACTTGTAAAGATTCCCGCATAAGTTTTCTTTGTTGGATTAGACTCATTATTTTGTTGTGGTACCCGAGTAACATTTGCACGCCATGGTGCATTAGTTGCATTCGGGAAGTCAAGACTTGTGCACTATCGGGAATGGTTGCCATAATGGCTCGTGTCCTCGGCATTAAACGCCCATCTACGAGACAAAAACAGAGTTCCTAGGTGTCTTGGGAAAAGACGACCCTTCGGTTTCCACATTGGTTGGATTACACGATGATTTCCACCGACAAGAATATTTCATACAAGATTTATTCCTACGAATATGACCCTGTGATGTTATTCCGTTTCATGATTGACGAATATTAGTTTACGTTTTTTAATCAATTTTTTTTATAAATGAAAATTACATATCACCAATTATGCCCGAAATCTAAAATTATGTCATTTTTTAGATTATATAGAGTGTTCAAAGTTTTGCATTGACCAACATAATTTGTGTGGATGCTATGATACATATGTCGAAGTTAAACGTAAAGTATGTCTTTCGAAATTTAAATTATACAGCGCCAAAAAATGTTGAAGAGCTAAAATTAAAGACCACCCAAATAAGGACATTTGTGTGAATGACCCGGTAAGTTACGCGCCTCCTATCATGTACATGTAGTAAATTATTGATACTCATCTTTAGAAAGAAATTTTAAATACAATTTTGTGTGTCAAATATTCTCACCGCAAGAAACCCTTCATGGTTGATTAATGCATTGTATTGAATCATAATATAAAGATCCAATCGATATCACCAAAGGAAAAGAGCCGAAGAACAAAGTCCATCGACAGACTAATCTAAGACAAAGAATGAACTTAAAACTAACTAATACAAATTTGACTACAAATAAATTAAAGGGGAAAATTCCTATATATACGAAATTAGATCCATATTTACCAAACATAGCAAGAGTTTTATTACAAAACCTATACAAACCTAGTAAAACAAAATTTATGGCTCTCAATCGCTAATTGCATCAGCTGGAAACAAGTTTACTGATAAGCCTCGTCATTCGGCTCGAAAATGGATTGAGGGTTGAGTCAATATCGTGACGAGGGCTTTTGTGGTTGGTAAGAATTCGAGAAATATGATTCACCAGATTCGGAGAAGATGGGTCTGAGTTTTCAGGTTCCAGTGTTTTCTACATTAGTAAAAGAAGATATGAACAGGCAGCTGCGAAAACCATTGCAGGTGGGAAGATAAGAAGACGACGAAGAAGAAGGACAATATGTGGGAACACAAGTGTAGTAACAAGAAAATGAGAATGCAACAACAACAACAAATATGTTAGAAATCTGGAAATGAACAAAGTAAATTGACTTACTGAGTCGATTGGATGAACAATTTATCCTTAAGATAATATTGTCCCGTATATTCCTTTAAACGGTATATTGACAACTTATCTTTCAAGATAAAACAACAATCAAACTAATGAGCAAATGAGACCCAAGAGTTCGCTTTAAGAAGAATGATCTTAAGAGTGTTTGAAGATTACTAGAGAGAGAATATATTCTGAAATGTAAGGTGTATTTGCAAATGAGCCCAAGACTCCATTTTATAGTGTAGAGAAGATGATCTTCCGCATAGCCTATTAATGATCAATAAAGACCATGTAATAGCCTTGAATGTGGAGTTACAATTCAGTCAAATAATTGTTGAATTCATGAACCAAATAATGAAGAATTAATGCTCCAAAGTTAGTCCAAAAATCGCTGTTTTTCTCCAATGCGAACGTCAGCCGCAAGGCCTAAAATTCGAGAGTTTCGCCACGACCGCAGATCGCGCTAAACTTCAGAGAGTTTCGGGCATCGCCGGCGCCGCGGCATTTTTCAGACTCGTTTCATATTTTACACATTGTACACTTCTTCTTTCGTTTACCAACGTGAAACCATTGCCATTTGTCCAATAACCATCTATTATCTTACGTCTCAAACAATTCATATACGTACCAATATCTCTTCCATTAAGGAAATTACGATCCTTGACACTTTATGTGCACGTGTGTGAAAACCATGTTTTCAACGTGCGAAGTCCCAATTGCTCGAGTCATAATTAATAGGATTAACTTTATTTTACGTTTAGTAAATTTCCAACACAATATTGATTGCTTTTGGGTGGAGGAAGATGCTCTCCCCAAAGTTAGATTTCTTCAAGTTCAGTGGATACAACGTCCATCCACTAGAAAATATATTTGTATAAATTCAACATGTAATATGTATATAATTGTATAAATTTTATATAAAATTCATATAAGATTTCTATATAGATTCTTTATAAAAGTCATGTACGTTTTTTGTAAAAAATTCATATCTGGAATCTATATAAATTTTGTATAGAGTTCATATGCTAGCTTTCTGAACAAATACATATAATTTTCACTACAAAAAAAGGCCTACGGTGACAGTTACATCACGAAAAGAGTTTTGTGACGATTTTGCTAAGTATCACGGTAGACACTGTCACAAATTCGTGACGGTTGTTGTGACGGTTTTTTGTGACGGTTTTATGCGACGATTAGAAACCGTCACAAATGTGGGGTTTGACTTTGACTATTTCCCTCTTTTTAAAAAAAATTCCGCAATTTTTATTAATTTATAATATTTTTTGACGGGAAAATTTAAATAAATTTGATTTAAATTGACAGAAAAATTAATTTTGAAAGTTTTTTTGAAGTATTTTAATTTATTAAATATAAATAAATTTGAATTGTAAGCATTTTGTAACTACAATGTTACATACATAATGAAATTATTCTAATACATTAAATTGAAACATTTACAAATTGTTTACAAGACAACTGATGCATCATCAAATTCAACAAAAAAACATAATATTTTTTTAAACTTGAAAAAGTACAAATATTATCTAAATCATCATAATAGTGACACTATTTATGCAGCACGAAGAATCTTTGAAACATGTTGCTCCTACTCGATCCGAACTTCATCAACATCATGCTGCGAAAAATATTCTTTTTCATTGTACAGTGAAACACAATAAAGATCAGTTAAATTTCTCTAATCATAATTAAACCATTATAGACAAATACATAAATAAAACCAATTAAAAATTGCAGTAAAAATACTGCAAAAGCAGTACAATAACATGGAAAAACTGCAACAATACCAGTGCAAAATTGGAAAAAAACTGTCGTAAAAACTGCATTTAAACAGCAGTAAAACAGTTCAAAATAGCAGGAAGTGCACACAAGGAGCAAAATTGTTACACCCCGTAGTTCCAGGGTATGTATGTGAGGACGTACGTACGAGAATACGACATTAAGATTGGGAAGGAAGAAAGATTTGATTTTTCCGGCGGAAAATTTTCCGGATTTTGTGAAGGAAGAAGGTTCGTTAATGGGAATTGAATTCCCAGATTTGATATTCGGACTTCTGGGAATATAATAGAATTATGGAATTTTATTTCCAGATTTGGTCACGTGGGGCCCACGGGAGAAATTTACGGTTTTGTGGGGCCCACTTTGTTTCGAGATTTTGGCTATTATGAATATTTCCGGAAGATGAAATATTTTGGACGAATTGGAGGGCGACACATGTCACTCCCTTAGGTGGCATGTAGCCGAAATGGGTGGGACAAGTGGCTAGCCACTTGTCCATGTTGGCCGAAATGGCCTTGCCATTTGTCTCAAGTTTGTGTGGGGCATGTGGATGGTGGGACCCACACACACTTGCCCCCCAATCTCACCACACACTTGCTAAGATCCTAGCCCTTGATTTCCCTATAAATACCCCCCTTAAGCTTGCAAGACTTCATTCCACACTTGAGAGTTTCCAAGACTTGAAATACTCCCTCTCCTCTCCTTGTTGCTCTCGGCAATAACCCTCCCCCTTGACCAAAAGTTGTCCAAAAATCCTTAAGCTTTTAAGTGTTCTTCCTTAAGGTGTTAGGAAGATTGTGAACCAAGTGCTGGAAAAGATTTCACACCCCTAGCCTTGAAAGCTTGCCTTGGCCGAAACTTGCCAAATTTAAGCCTAAGGTGTTCTTCACTTTTTGGAGTTGGATCTTGAAGAGAAGTTGGTTAGGAACTTCTAAGGGTTTCTTGGAGTGGATTGGAACGTAAGGATTTTGAGCTAAACGTTGCTAAGGATCGACTTAAAAATCTTGGATAATTTTGGGCTTATCGAGGTAATGATCCTTGTCCTTCTATTGTAATTGGAGATTACATATTGTAGTAGTTTATATTTGAGTATATGATATATGGAAGGAAGATTGAAGAGAAATAGACTGTTTTGTATACTGTGGGGCAGAATTTTACACGTCCAGTTAGGCGTGTAATCCCCTTTGACTGTTGTATTACTGCGCCTTAAATGTGGTGTCACGACCCGACCCCGGGCCCGCGACTGGTACCCTACCTGGACACCCTTACAGGTACACATCAGAGATAATCAGCGGAACATACATAAACTTAACAATGAAATAAACAATAGGTTAGCCGATAGGACCACTTTCCTGGACATATAAATCCCAAAAGCAGTTACCTCAATCATTTTTTTTAAAGTGACCCACAAGATATGACTACAAATCTCTAAGCGTTTACATAACAACTGTGACAGGACAGGGCCCCGCCATACCCCCTGAATGTACAAAAGTCTACACCCTCAGGGAACCGTACCAAAAGACAAAGCCTCCGGAGAAATGGAGCTTTCCAAGAACCGAACAGTGATCCTAAGAGTGTGGATCGTAGTTATGCACCTCAACTCGCGCAGATGAACGCACTCGGGCGAGGTCGCATAACATGTACCAAGTATGCGAAACTGGAAAAAATACTGCAAATACCTCATAAGTCTAAAATAACTGGAGACATGTATGATAATCAATTACAGTACACAATACATAAGCAGTCATATCAAGTCAGGGACGCATGCCCTCAAAGTCACAACTCAAATATAGCTACGGGTCTCACGCCCATAATATCAACCATGCCCGTGGAATCCTTCCTCACTGCCGGCAGTCCATGATATAATATAACATCGATACGCATACATGAACACCAAGTCCCACCTGTGTTCTAAAAACGGTACGGGCCAAGTAGGAAAACGAACCACCAGATCCAGCCTGCATCATAAAACCGGCCGGCAAGTGCGAGTCAACTACGATCCACCGTCGACCATCGACGGGGCAAGTGAAAGCTAACTACTACCCACTGGCCGTCACGAGATATGATCGGGCAAGTGCGAAAGCTATCTACCGAGCCATCAGACTAAACCGCGTAATAAAGACTGACGGGGGCAAGTACGAAAGCTATCTACCAGTCCATCCTGCGTCAGCCACCGACGGGGGCAAGTACGAAGGCTATCTACCAGTCCATCCTGCGTCACTAAACCTCATGGAGGGCTAGTCCATGGAATAACAATATCCAACATGGTCGCATGCCCCGGAATCCCACATCGGATAAGCATGTCCAAGGATCAATCATAGTGGAAGCATACCCGTGGAATCCTCCATCACTGACGGTACGTCCAAGTAAACTCATACTAAGACAATGGAAGCATACCCGTGGAATCCCGCATCACTGTCGGTACGTCCAAGTAAACTCATACTAAGACAATGGAAGCATACCCGTGGAATACCGCATCACCGCTTCGTCGCCCAAGTAAACTCATACTAAGACAATGGAAGCATACCCGTGGAATCCCGCATCACTGTCGGTACGTCCAAGTAATTTCATAACTTCTTTAGACTTTCATTAACATACAAAATGGATCTCATTTTAATGGCCTTAAGGTACTTTTCATACCACTTAACAATTCCGGGGAAATTCAACCCAAAGTACTATGTACTTCCATTCTTTCCAAAGTTCCTCTTTTTCACATAAGACCCCAAGATACTATCACCCGTAGTATCAGGACTCATCTACATTTCAAACAAGTCACTATACTTTTAGAAATATGTTTCGGGCTTCTAACTCAAGTGACCCTCATTTAAACGTTAAGCAATTGATGTCTTTAAATCGAATTGCCCTTCTTAGTTTCAACTCTTTCATCTATATTTACCTTATTCAAGAAAACCAACTCTTTAACCTTTCCATAAAATTATTATAACCAACTCCCCATAAAGCCGTTATACTAACTTTATGCTTTTTGAAATTAAGACATTCTTATCCTTTCATAAGGCCGTTATAACTAATGTCACGACCCGTTCCGGGGCCCGTGACTGGTGCCTTACCCCGGGCACCCTAGTGATACAACATCAGAGTAATCAGCGGAACATAAAGACAATACATGAAACCAATGTAATAAGACAGTGAAATAAGAAGACAAAGCTAACCAAAACGTTCTGATCGGTATATATAAATAACAATTTGAAACGATTACATCCCTTTCTACCACTCGCCCATACGATTACATGCACTCTAAGAATGATATGACAACAACGACGGGGCGGGGCCGTCATACCCTGAATGTAAGCACCTACAATCAGCGGACTATACGAAGATAAGCCTCCGAGGAACGGAGCTTCCCAACGCTGAATCGTGACCCTAAGGCGAGGATCAACGCGGCCGGTGTACCTTTACATGCGGCATGAACGCAGCCCCCCGAAGGAGGTCAGTACAACAGGTACCAAGTATGTGAAACATGAAGATACTGTAAATGAAATCATAGTAGTCTATAGAAAGCAGGAGACATGTATGATAACCAAACTACGATTCGCAATAAATAAGCGATCATGTCTAGTCGTGACTCACGCCTCCAAGTCATCACCCAATATAACAATGGGTCTCACGCCCACAACATCAATCATGCGTGGAATACCTTCCTCACCGCGATCGATGATAGAAAAGCACCGAGGAATACACGTGAACAATGTGTCCCACTGTGTCCAAATAAAATAAAGATGCAGGTAAATGCGAAGGCATAGCCGTCTACTAACACCAGCGTCTAACAAGGTCATAAATCGTATCATGATATCTGTCAGGCCGCATGATCAAAGCCGTCGCCGCTCGCAATATCAAATGCGCGTCTAGCCACCGAACTCCCGCAGATCCGCATAGGCGATCATAGGCCCGCATGAGGTATAACCCCGCATCGGTAGCTACTCCCGGCGTAAATCGCCCCGACTCGCGATCCGCACGGCCACATGATCGCGTGACCATAAAGGCCGCACACTAACTGGAACTCGTAGCTCCGCATAGGCCCCCAAGGACCCGCATGAGGTATTCTCGAATCATGGTCCCGCATCGCTCGAGTCTACCCCGTCGGAGGCGCCTTAACCGGAAACACGGTGAGTGGTATAATACCAACATAACAGTTTATCGTTTAAACAACCTATAACCTTTATTGAAAATGGGAAAAGATAATGATGTGAAATTAAGTTCATAAGTGGTAATGACACGGCAGGATCTGGTATGTATTTTTATACTTGTCCCTGTCATTCTTTTGTACAATTATGATCTCATCAGACGTTATTTACATTCCATATTCGTACTTGTTATGCGACTTCTTCTGGGCCGATTCAGGCCCGCAGGTTTTAGGTACCCAGGTTGGTGATCCTTGCTCTTAGGATCTCAGTTCAGTTTTTGGGAGAAAGCTCCATTTGCTCCGGAGGCTTATCTCTTGGTACGGTTTTCCCTGAGGTTGTAGTTGCATGTATATTCAGGGGTATGACGGGGCCCTGTCCCGCCACAGTTGTTATGTTAAAACTCTTAGAGGTCTGTGGTCACATATTGTGGGTCAGTTTGTAAAGGAAAGGAGGAACCGCTTCATTGTTTATATATATGCCTGGGAAGGTAGCCTTATCGGCTAACTTTGTTGTTTTATTTCGTTGTTTATTTTATAAGTTACTTGTATGTTCCGATTATCTCTCGACGATACAGTAAGCGGTGCCTGTGTAGGCACCATCGCGTCTGGTCGTCGTGACAAAAGTGGTATCGGAGCGATTAGTCCTCGGAAAGTGTCTACGCATCCGTGTCTAGTAGAGTCTTGATTATCGGTGTGTTGTGCACCACATCTATAATCGTGAGGTCAGCAGGACATTTAGGATTGGTTTCCATTCTTCTCTCTTTGAGATCGCAGAGAGCTGCCCTAGTAGGTTGAATCCTCTCGACCCTTCTTATGTAATGCTTATGCCTCACGGAAGCGACCAGGCCCGAAGGCAAGGGCAGCAGGAGGCGCTAGTGGTACGCAGAGGTTACCAGACCCGGCACAAAGCTATGCGTAGGGTAGTAGGCGGATTAGCGAGCTCACCACGGCCAGATTAGAGGAGCCAAGAGCGGCGGAGCTCCAGAGGTTCCTGCAGAGCCTCGATTCAGCCAGGCGAGTTTAGAGATTATGGAGAGCGGTCGTGCTATTGACTAGCATAGTGGTAGGCGGCCGGGAGAGTGTAGCTAACCCTAGAGCCGACAGTTTGAGGATTCGGGATTTTCTGGGTTGTAGTCCACCCGAGTTTTATGGTTCGAGATCTGAGGATGATCCTCAAGAGTTCGTTCGGCAGCTACGGCGGACTATGCAGGTGCTTAGGGCCTCGGATACAGAGTTTGTTACGCTAGCCTCTTACCGGTTACGCGATATTGCGTTGAACTGGTTTGAGTCGTGGTTGCTTTCGAGAGGTGTGGGTGCTCGCCCGGCAGTTTGAGATGAGTTCACGGAGGCCTTTCTTGATCACTTTTTGCCTCCTGAAATGAGGAGAGCCCGTGTTGATAGGTTCTTGTCGTTGAGGCAGAATGGGAGGACCATCAGGGAATACAACCTGGAGTTTGACTCGTTGGCTAGGTATGCGCACACCATTGTAGCTGACATGGCGGATAGAGTTCATCGTTATGTGATGGGGCTAGACCGTCATATGATTACTGCATGCTTGGGGGTGGCTCTTCAGCCCGGTATGGATATTGCCAGGATACAAGCTTATGCGCAGGGAATAGAGGACAGAGAGAGAGAGGGTCAACTAGACTCAGGCCAGCCCAAGAGGGCCAGGACGGCAGGGTTCCAGGGTAACTTTCGAGGCGGACAACCTCAACAGCAGACTAGGTCTACATCTCAGCCGGCACAGAGTGCTCCTTCCCGGTCTTCTGGCCGGAGGTTTGGTCGCCGGGGATATTCGGGAGCAGGTCAGGGCTCCAGGGCTACAGGTTCACAGATGTCCGAGAATAGTAGCCAGGGGAAACCACCTTTGCCCCGGTGTGGTCACTGTAGTAGATTTCATTTTGGGGAGTGTCGTACTACCTCGACAGCTTGTTATGCTTGCGGCCAGCAGGGCCATTTCGTGAGAGACTGTCCGACCAGAGGTGGCACTGGTGGGATAGCGCAGTCTACTGGATCAGTTGCGGGTTCTTCGCCTTCCATAGCTAGGCAGGATGTTTATGCACCGGCAGGCCGTGACAGAGGTCGTGGTGGAAGTTCCCAGTATTAGCGGTCCTTTGAACCGCCTATATGATTTCAGGTATGTCTTTGGCCCTTTAGAAACTTGTATGCATGATAAAGTTGTGGTATGTTTAAGTGTCATGAACAGATTATATTGAGACTGTGTATAAGTTAGAAGGAGTTGGAAGTACGAAAAGATAATCCCTTTTTGGGCTTATGATGGACAGTTATGCGTGTGCGAGGTATTAGGGCCATGAGTGGCATTGTTGGTATGTCGGGGTTGTGAAAGGAAACTATGTCGCTAATTATAAGTTTGACTCCGAAAGAACATTCGGGGACGAATGTTTCTAAGGGGGGAAGAATGTTACACCCCGTATTTACAGGACATGTTTTAAGAACGTACGTAAGAACTCACAAGTATTATGATTTGAGACTTGTAAAAATTTATCGGAATTTTGGAATTGTCGGAAAACGTAATATTGTGACGAATGGGAGGGCGACACGTGTCACCCCCCTTATGATGCCTTGGACGAAATAAGGCATGGCCAAAATGGTCATTGACCATAGTCTTGTATGACTAAGTCTTGCAACTTGTGAGCATGAGATTATTGACCAAGTCAAAGGAGTCAATTAGTCTTGATATTTAGCAAGAGCTCATCCTAACCACCCATTTGTTTAGATCTTAACCCTCCATTGCACTATATTATACTACTAGTAGTGAGACAAGTTCCATACTTAGCCAAAATTTACAAAAATTGGAAGAACAAGCTTAGTTGCTCTCGGGTTCCTTGCATTTTGAAAAGAGAAATTTTTTGTTTCTTGTCCAATAATCTTCCCACTTTAAACCAAGGTTACTAAGTGTATTGTAAGCGTATCTCAATAGAAAAATCCCGGAAAAAGATGGTTTTCGTGTTAGTCGCAAGAAGAAAACCTAGTTGTCTTTCTAGGTTTTGTTGAGAAGTTTGAAGGAAAATTGTTGGTGTGGTTCTAAGGGGCTCAAGTAGCGGATTGAAGTATCTTGAAGAGGCTCTAGGTTGCTAAGGAGCGACTTCGGATTTGGAGTTGGATTAGGATTCGTTGAGGTATAATCTTGTTCTTTAAAAGTGTTACAAGATTATTTATATTGTTGCTAGCATGAAGTATATGTGTTGAAGTTTGTAAGGATTATGGATTGATTGTGGCCTTGGAAATCCGAAATGTAATGTGAGCCATGTTAAGTTAGATTACAATTTGGTCGTTATTAGAATCGTCGCATGTTATTGACTTGAAGATTATAGTAGTTATAATTGGTTGCGACTTGATATCATGTTATGCTAACAACTTGGATTGAATTGGAAATTGGATAAGAATTAATGTTGTGGTACCTCAATGTAGCCGAATTGGCCAAGTATGTTGTATTAAATTAATATCGTTTGTGGGGCGGAATTTTACACGTCTAGTAGGCGTGTAATCCCCTATTGTTGATTGCATTGGTGTGCCCTTAAATGTGGCGTGTTTGGTTATTGTATTCGGCCTTGAAAAAGGTGGAAAAGTGAGTAGAAACAAAGGAGGTGCTGTCCGATTTTCCGTAGAATTTAGTGGCATTGCACTAGAATATTCTACGTTTGAAGTAAGAGGTTAATGGACATATTGTGACCATTATAGGTTGAAGTACTAAGTATAGCGTATCCTACTTGGAGGGTGGAATAGCTATCAAGGTTGAAGTACTTTGGAGCATTTTGCTACTTGTCGATAATCGTCGCGAGGTATGTGAACCTCTTCCTTCCTTTGGCATGATTCAATGTATGGAATATACTCGAGGTATCATTTCATGTTTCCTTCTACTCTTAGAAGTTAAGAGGTAGTTGTGTGATTTACTCTATGTAGAACTTTTCCTATCTTTTGAGCATGACTAGTTGCACGTATGTAGTACGGTAGATGTACAACACCTTGATATCCTTTACTAGTTATTGAATAGCCAAGTCGGGTGAGTTAGGAGATTAACTCACTTCTTTGAAAGTATTAAGGATGTCTAATGATTTATTAAAGTTAAGGGACTTGAAGAGTTTTGAAGTATGTGATACTTGTTCCGTTTTAAACGTATAAGTCCCTTGGATAGGAAATTATATTTTTGGCTAAGGTATAAAGTGAATATAACGACTTTATGGGAAGTTGGTTATATTTGCTTTATGGAAAGATAAATGACTTGATTTTAGTAAAAAGGCAACTTGATTTTAAGGCATCAATTGCCTAAGGTTTTATAATAAAAGGAGTCACTTGTTTTCTAAGGGTTAAGAGACTAATTGTATTTTGAAAGTTAAGAGAATTGATTTGAAAGTATGTAATACTTGGTTTTAAAAAAGTAGAAGTATCTTGGTTATAAAAGGAATGAGTTTTGTCTAAAACCATAAAGGGTTATAACGGCTTTATGAAAAGTTGGTTATAACGGCTTTATGGAAGGTTAAGAGAATGGTTTTCTCGAATAAAGTAATCAAATAATTAACTTGTATTAAGGAAGGGCAATGTGATTTAAAGGTATCACTTGCTTAAAAGCTTTAAAGTCAGGGTCACTTGATTTAGAAGTCGAGAAATGTATTTCTAAAAGTATCGTGACTTATGTGAAATGTACACAAGCCTGGATACTACGGGCGTTAGTATCTTGGGGTTTAATTCCCGGATTTTGATGTGTAAAACGAAAGTGCCACGAGTTTATAAAAAACGGAAGTCTAAAGGTTTAATGAACTTGCCTGGGATGGCTTGTGATAGCTTTGAGTGCAAGTATTATATGTGTATGTTGTCGTGTCTCTCAGTTGGAGGGCCGACTGTCTTGTTATAAGTACTTGGACGTACCGACAGTGATGTGGGATTCCACGGGTATGCTTCCATCATGATGATCCTCGACATGCTTATACGATGCGATTCCGGCATGTGACCAGACGCGGTTAGATGCCCTGACATTTTATCGACGCGTCTGCGCGACGGGGATTCCACGTATGCTTCCATTGTGATTGATCTTGCCATGCTTATACGATGAGGATGCCGGCATGTAGCCGAGACGGGTTAGATGCCCGCGTTTTATTACTCTACGGCCGTACGCTTATACGATGTGGGATTCCGGCATGCGACCATGTTATACTTTACTCCACGGGCTAGCTCCTACGAAGACATGTACCCACGATGAGGGATTCCGGCATGTTATATTATTACTCCACGGGCTAGCTCTATGAAGACTGCACCTACGATGAGGATGCCGAGGCACGTTATGGCCATGCTTATACGATGTGGGATTCGGAGCACGCGTCGAGTATATATATATATATATATATATGTGTGTTGTGTATGTACGACAGTGAGGTGGGATGCCACCGCGCGTCACATGGTTATATTTTACACTTATAGTCTCAGTGATGTGGGATTCCACGGCGAGATATATATATACGTGTTGTGTATGTACGCCGACAAATGAGGTGGGATGCTACGAGCGCCACATGGTTATAATTTACCCTTATAGTCGTCGCAGACGGATGGGATTCCACGGACACGCTTTGATATTTGTGTGACTTGATCGCCCCGCATCGGGTCGTAGTATACGCGCCTCCTTAAAGGCGAATTATACTTATGAAAGATAAGTAAGTTATATAGTAATGAACTTAATGATTTTTCCTAATCATGTGCGTAAGAATGTGGCTATAACCTTTATTGAAAATGGGAAAAGATAATGATGTGAAATTAAGTTCATAAGTGGTAATGACACGGCAGATCCGTATGTATTTTTATACTTGTCCTCGTCATTCTTTTACGATTATGATCTGCATCGTGACGTTATTTCTGCTCCATATTCTACTTGTTGTATCGACTTCTGGGCCGCGTTCATGCCCGCAGGTTTTAGGTACCCAGGTTGGTGATCCTTGCTCTTAGGATCTCGGTTCAGTTTTTGGGAGAAATCTCCATTTGCTCCGGAGGCTTATCTCTTGGTACGGTTTTCCCTGAGGTTGTAGTTTCATGTATATTCAGGGGTATGGCGGGGCCCTGTCCCGCCACAGTTGTGTGGTTAAAACTCTTAGAGGGCTGTGGTCACATATGTGGGTCGGTTGTAAAGGAAAGGAGGCAAATCGCTTGGTTGTTTATATATATGCCCAGGAAGGTAGCCCTATCGGCTAACCTGTTGTTTTATTTCTGTTGTTTATTTTATAAGTTACTTGTATGTTCCGCTGATTATCTCTGACGTATACCTGTAAGAGTGCCCAGGTAGGGCACCAGTCGCGGGCCCGGGGTCGGGTCGTGACACAAACGAACCGTCAAAATTATTTTTATGAGCAAAAATCAACATAGACCGAATAATATTAACACAGATGGACGGGGTACCAACTCTCACGTCTTATTATCAATAAGAGCATTATATTCATCGGTCATGATAATTGTCCAATTTGGGTCATTTAAAGCAGACACATGTGTTTCACCCCGTAGTTCCAGAGTATATATGTGAGGACGTACGTACAAGAATATAACCTTAGGTACGAAAGGGAAGAAAGTTTTGAATTTCCGACGGAAAATATTCTGAACCTCGTGAAGGAAAAAGATTTATTATTGGGAACTGGATTCTCAATTTTGGTATTTGGAATTCTTGGAATATTAGAGAATTATGGATTTTATTTTCCGGAAATTGGTCACGTGGGGCCCGCGGGAGAAATTTACGGTTTTGTGGGGCCCACATTATTTTCGAGATTTTGGTCATTATGAATATTTTCGGGAGATGAAATATTTTGGACCAATAGGAGGGCGACACGTGTCACCCCATATGGCCATGTTGGCCGAAATGGTTGGACAAGTGGACAAGCCAAGTGGCTTAAGTCTTGTGTTGGACAAGTGGCTTGTGGGACCCACACACACTTGTCCCCAATCTCAACCACACATTTGTTTTAATCCTAACCCTTGGTTGTCTTATATATACACCCCTTATGGATGAAATCATCTCTCACTGAGAATTTCCAAGACTTGAACAATACTCCCTCCCCTTCTAAGAGCTTTCGGCCATAGCCCCTCCCCTTGACCTAAAGTTGTCCAACAATTCTTAAACTTTTAAGTGTTCTTCCTTGATGTGTTAGGAAGGTTGTTAACCAAGTGTTGGACAAGATTTCACACCCCTAGCCTTAAAGTCTTGCCTTGGCCGAAACTTGTCAAGTTTGAGCCTAAGGTGTTCTTCACTTTTTGGAGTTGGATCTTGAAGAAGAGTTGGTTAGGAGCTTCTAAGGGTTGCTTGGAGCGGACTGAAACGTAAGGAATAGGAGCTAAACGTGCTACGGATCGACTTTTAGTTCTTGGATTATTTTGGGCTCTTTGAGGTAATGAACTTTGCCCTCTTTGTGAAGTTGGATATTATATATGTTGGAAGTATATAAATGAGTATGTGATACATGGAAGGAAGATGGAAAAGATTTGGACCTTGTTAAGTTGCTAAAATGGAGAAATTGGCATGTTAGCCATTAAAATGGTAAAAATGTATCTATTACCTTTTGACAGTTAATAACAAAGTAACTATAACTTATATAAAGATTGTAATATAAGTTGGAAGATTAAAGAAGTAATTCCGGCATGCTAGCCGAAAATTGGATTAATTTGATTGTAGTAGTTGGCCAAGAACACCAACTAATGGACTGTATTTACATTGGACTGTATTTACTTTGGACTAGTGGATTTTTTTTTATTGTGGGGCAGAATTTTACACGTCCGGTTAGGCGTGTAATCCCCTTTAGTATTGTTGTATTATTACGCATTAAATGTGGCATGTTGGTTATTGAATATCGGGCCTTGAAAAGGGTGGAAAAGTACGTAAAAACAGGGGAAGTGCTGCCCGATTTTCCGTAGAATAAGAGACGCTATACTTAGAAATATTCTACGAAGAAGTCTAGACGTTGATAGACGTGTTTGATTATTATAGGTTGATATTCTACGCGCGACATATTCGACTTAGCAAAGTGGATTAGTCGAGGAGGTATGTGATTCTTCCTATCCTCTTGAGCATGATTGTTGTGAACTATATAGTACGGTAGACGTACATGTGTTAAATGAAATTAGTTGTCTTTGGTTGGTTTAAAACATAAAACGTTATAATGGCTTTATGGGAAGTTAGTTATAGCGACTTTATGAAGATAAAAGAATGGTGTGGTTATTCTAAAAGATAAGAGACTTGATTATTTTGAAAGTTAAGAGACTTGATTATTTTGAAAGCTAAGAGACTTGACTTTGAAAGTTAAGAGACCTGATCTTGAAAGATAAGAGACTTGACTTATAAACGACTTGATTTTGGGAAAAGAGAAGTAACTTGAGTTTAAAAGTATAAGTAACTTGTCTTGATTGGAAAAGTATAAGTGGCTTGATTTTAAAAGGTGTGAGTGCCTTGATCTTAAAAGAGTGAGTTACTTGGGTTTTTTAAAAGTATACTTGACGTTGTTTTAAAAGTGTAAGCCACTTGGTTTAAAAAGTATAAAGTACTTGATTTAAACATGAAGGTGTCTTGATACTACGGATATTAGTATCGTGTGGTTTTTACTTAAAAGGGGATCTTTTTAAGAGAAGTGAAGTATGTAGTACTTTGGGGTTAAAAACCAAGATTGTTGGCATAAAATGAAACTACTTTGAATTTATAAAATGGTGAATCAGTTTACGTGTTAATGAAAGTCTAGAGGTATGGTAATTTTTCTGTGCTTGCTTGTGATAGCCTTGTTGTGCAAGGGTTGTATTCTTATGCTACCGCGTCTCTCGATGGAGGGCCGATCATCTTGTTATTTACATGGACATGTCTGCACCGATGAAGGAATTTTGGGGGCATGAGGCCATGCAGCGGGTTAAACTCCCGGTACATTGTTATTGTTATGTCATGGACTAGCTCTCCATGAGGTTGATGACGCAGTCATGATCTGGTAGCTAGCCCCGTGACTTACCGATGCGTTCTTGATGCATCTTTGGATCCGTAGTTGGCTTTCGTAGTTGCCCCGGTCAGTTCTTTATCGTGTTATTTACTTGGACATACTGACACGTTGGGTGGCCCACGGGTATGCTTCCATTGTTATTATTATGCCGTGGACTAGCTCTTCATGAGGTTGATGACACAGTCAGGATCTGGTAGCTAGCCCCCGTACTTGCCGATCGTTCTTGCCTGGTGGATCGTAGTTAACTTCGTACTTGCCCCGATCAGTTTTATAGCATAGTTGGTACGGTAGGCTCTGGTAGTGGGCTTTCGTACTTGCCCCGGTCATATCTCGTGGCGGTAAGGTTGGATCGTAGCCGCTTCGTACTTTCCCGGCCGATTGATGATGCAGTGGATTCGTAGCTATGCCTTCGTATTTGCCGGCCGATTTATGATGCACTGGATCCGTGGTTAGTTTTCCTACTGCCAGCGTCGGTTTTATGACACAGTGGGGCCGTGTTCATGTGTACTTTTTGGTGTTATATTATATCATAGACTGCCGACAGTGAGAAAGGAGCTCCACGGGCATGATTGATATTGTGGACGTGAGTGAGACCCATGGTTATGTTTGAGTGATGACTTTGAGGGCATGAGTCCCTGACTTGACATGACTGCTTATATATTGTATACTGTAGTTTGGTTATCATACATGTCTCTGCTTTATATAAATCGTTATAATTTCATTCTGATATTTTCGTTTCACATACTTGTAATCGTTGTCTTGACCTCGCCCGAGTGCGTTCATGCAGTAGGTACACGGTTATTGATCCTCGCTCTTAGGGTCACAGTTCTGCGGTTTGGAAAGCTCTGTTTCTCCGGAGGCTTATCTTTTGGTATGATTTCCTGAGATTGTAGGTTCTTGTACATTCAGGGGTATGGCGGGGCCCTGTCCCATTATAGTTGTTATAAAAACTCTTAGAGGTATGTAGTACTGTTGTGAGTTGGGCTTGTAAAGAATAACTGTTCAGGTTTTATATATATATGCAGAAAGGTGACCTTATTGGTTAGCCTGTTTCTTCTTTATATTGTTCCATGTCTTTGAGTTTTATTTCCGCTGATTTTCTCTGATGTATTATCACTAGGGTGCCCGGGGTAAGGCACCAGTCGCGGGCCCAAGGTCGGGTCCTGACAAAAGTGGTATCGAGCGATTAGTCCTCGGAAAGTGTCTGACCGTATCTAGTAGAGTCTTGATTATTGGCGTGTTGTGCACCACACCTTTATCGTCGAGAGGCAGAGATATTTAGGATTGGTTTCCATTCTTCTCACTCTGAGATCGTGCCTTAGAGTTGTGTTATAAGTTGGACTCCCTCTGACATATTCTTATGTACCAGTTATGCCTCTACGCAAGGCAACCAGAGCCCAGAAGGGCAAAGCGTGAGGAGGCTGCGAGTAGAACACGAGAGGGTTACGAGGCATGTGCCGATCATTACGAGGTGGTACTTTATCTGAGGAGTTCTGCGCGCCGCCCAGCGAGTTTAGCGCAGCGGCAGATTCTCGAGGTCATGATATCTGAGCCTCCAGTTCCACGACCAGGAGCCGAGGATATGGGTTATAAAGAGATGGCCCAGTTACTGGCTAGAATCGTGGCTAGGCATGAGGACAGACGCGAGTCGGAGGTTCCGGTTGTACCTATGGTGCACCCCAAAACCGATAGTTTGAGGCTTCGGGACTTCTTGAGTTGCAGTCCACCAGAGTTCTATGGATCGAGAACTGAGGAAGATCCTCAAGAGTTTATTCGATAGCTGCGGCGGATCATGAGAGTGATTAAGGCCTCAGAAGCCGAATCAGTAGTACTGGGTTCGTATCGGTTGCGGGATATTGTAGTCAACTGGTTTGATTCATGGGAACTGTCCCGTGGGGAGCATGCGTTTCCAGCTGGTTTGGACGAGTTCTCGGAGGCGTTTCTTAACCACTTCTTGCCTCCACAGATGAGGAGAGCCCGAGTGGATAGTTTTATGATGTTGAGAAAGAATGGGCGGACGGTTCGGGAGTACAACATAGAGTTCGACTCATTAGCTCGGTATGCCCCCACTCTAGTGGCTGACATGGAGGATAGAGTGCATCGATATGTCACGGATCGATGATTATCTACCGGAGGTTATCAGAGTAGCTCTTCAGGGCATGGACATTGCCCGCACGCAGCTTATGCACAGGAATGAGGCGTAGGTCGACGAAATGACCGAGATCAGCATAAGAGGGCCAAGACAGCAGGGTCCTTTGGTAACTTTCGAGGCAGGCCGCCTCAGCAGCAGGCTAGTTATGCGCCTCCGTCAGTACAAAGTGTTCCTCCAGTCTTCAGGACGTCTGGGGTATTCGGGAGCAGGTCAGAGCTCCAAGGTTTCAGGTTTTCGGGGGAACAGAGATGTTAGTCAGATGAGACCACCCCTACCTCGGTGTGGCCATTGTGATAGGTTCCATACTGGGGAGTGTCAAGGTGTTCGGGGGGCTTGCTTTACCTGCGGCCGGCAAGGCCATTTTGCGAAGAATTGTCCGACCAGAGGTAGCGCGGATGTTAAGACTCAGCCTTCTGGATCAGTGGCTGGTTCATCGCCTTCTTTTGCTATGCGCCGTGCAGGGCAGGATTATGCTTAGAGCGACAAAGGGAAAACGAAGCAATAGTTCAGGTATATCCTTAACCCTTTAGAGACTCGTATGCGTTGATAAGATGATTATATGTTAAGTGTTATGTACGGGTAGTATTATGTAAATTGTGATTTAGAAACCTGGTTAGTAGAAAAGGTAAGTTTGGGGACATGGAAAATGTGAGCCTTAGAATATTGATAACCGTAGAGACCTTAGATGCAAGGCCGTCTTGAGTGAAAGATTTTACGGTTGATCTTTGTAGAGGTACATAGTGTACGAAGGGTATATTAGTGTGATAACTCCATGGGTTATGTGGAATGAAAGTGGGTGGTTAAGCTAAGAATACCACTAGGTTTTCATGACTTGAATAGTGAGATGTGTTCCGAATAAGGAATGAAGAGTTAGTGCGATTATGGGTCGGGTTGAGGACCAATCGCGGGTCAACCCACAACCCGGAATGAAGTGGGGTAAGTTTGAGGTGGTCCCGCTATGTGATAGGGTCACGAGGGTGCAAGGCCCAAGTTTAGGTAACCATTGTACGAGTTCGTAGACACGTTCGACCAGAACCGGGTCGTGAAGGCCGAGAATGGCCAAGTTTTGAAGTAATTATTTTTATGTGAAGTGTAGGTGCGAAGAGAGTATCTTTTAGACCATGGGTGGGACTAATAATTATTTTATACACTTAAGAGGTGATTACTCATTGGCTTGGATTTAAGTTTTTGCACGTGTGTTATATTATGGTCATATGTGGCATAATTGATTTTATAAGTATAGTAGTGAAGACTATACCGGCGCATGTGTGTTTGGAGACTTAGAAGCAATAGTTCAGGTATATCCTTAACCCTCTAGAGACTCGTATGCGTTGATAAGATGATTATATGTTAAGTGTTATGTACGGGTAGTATTGTGTAAATTGTGATTTAGAAACCTGGTTAGTAGAAAAGGTAAGTTTGGGGACATGGAAATTGTGAGCCTTAGAATATTGATAACCGTAGAGACCTTAGATGCAAGGCCGTCTTGAGTGAAAGATTTTACGGTTGATCTTTGTAGAGGTACATAGTGTACGAAGGGTATATTAGTGTGATAACTCCATGGGTTATGTGGAATGAAAGTGGGTGGTTAAGCTAAGAAGACCACTAGGTTTTCATGACTTGAATAGTGAGATGTGTTCCGAATAAGGAATGAAGAGTTAGTGCGATTATGGGTCGGGTTGAGAACCAATCGTGGGTCAACCCACAACCCGAAATGAAGTGGGGTAAGTTTGAGGTGGTCCCGCTATGTGATAGGGTCACGAGGGTGCAAGGCCCAAGTTTAGGTAACCATTGTACGAGTTCGTAGACACGTTCGACCAGAACCGGGTCGTGAAGGCCGAGAATGGCAAAGTTTGGAAGTAATTATTTTTATGTGAAGTGTAGGTGCGAAGAGAGTATCTTTTAGACCATGGGTGGGACTAATAATGATTTTATACACTTTAGAGGTGATTACTCATTGGCTTGGATTTATGTTTTTGCACGTGTGTTATATTATGGTCATATGTGGCATAATTGGTTTTATAAGTATAGTAGTGAAGACTATACCGGCGCATGTGTGTTTGGAGACTTAGAAGGAACATTCGGGAAGAATGTTTCTAAGGGGGGAAGAATGTTACACTCCGTAGTTCCAGAGTATGTATGTGAGGACGTACGTACGAGAATATAACCCTAGGTACGAAAGGGAAGAAAGTTTTGAATTTCCGACGGAAAATATTCCGAACCTCGTGAAGGAAAAAGGTTTTATTATTGGGAATTGTATTTTAAATTTTGGTATTTGGACTTCTTGGAATATTAGAGAATTATGGATTTTATTTTCCGGAAATTGGTCACGTGGGGCCCGCGGGAGAAATTTACGGTTTTGTGGGGTCCACATTATTTTCGAGATTTTGGCCATTATGGATATTTTCGGGAGATGAAATATTTTGGACCAATAGGAGGGCGAACGTGTCACCCCCATGTGGCCATGTTGGCCGAAATGGTTGGACAAGTGGACAAGCCAAGTGGCTTAAGTCTTGTGTTGGACAAGTGGCTTGTGGGACCCACACACACTTGTCTCCAATCTCAACCACACATTTATTTTAATCCTAGCCCTTGGTTGTCTTATATATACACCCCTTATGGATGAAATTATCTCACACTTAGAGAATTTCCAAGACTTGAACAATACTCCCTCCCCTTCTAAGAGCTTTCGGCCATAGCCCCTCCCCTTGACCTAAAGTTGTCCGAAAATTCTTAAACTTTTAAGTGTTATTCCTTGATGTGTTAGGAAGGTTGTTAACCAAGTGTTGGACAAGATTTCACACCCCTAGCCTTAAAGTCTTTCCTTGGCCGAAACTTGCCAAGTTTGAGCCTAAGGTGTTCTTCACTTTTTGGAGTTGGATCTTGAAGAGGAGTTGGTTAGGAGCTTCTAAGGGTTGCTTGGAGAGGATTGGAACGTAAGGAAGAGGAGCTAAATGTGCTACGGATCGACTTTTAGTTCTTGGATTATTTTGGGCTCTTTGAGGTAATGAACTTTGCCCTCTTTGTGAAGTTGGATATTATAAATGTTGGAAGTATATAAATGAGTATGTGATACATGGAAGGAAGATGGAAAAGATTTGGACCTTGTTAAGTTTCTAAAATGGAGAAATTGGCATGTTAGCCATTAAAATGGTAAAAACGTATCTATTACCCGTTGACAGTTAATAACAAAGTAACTATAACTTATATAAAGATTGGAATATACGTTGGAAGATTAAAGAAGTAATTCCGGCATGCTAGCCGAAAATTGGATTAATTTGATTGTAGTAGTTAGCCAAGAACACCAACTAATGGACTGTATTTACATTGGACTGTATTTACTTTGGACTAGTGGACTATTTTGTTTATTGTGGGGCAGAATTTTACACGTCCGGTTATCCCCTTTAGTATTGTTGTATTATTGCGCCTTAAATGTGGCATGTTGGTTATTGAATATCGGGCCTTGAAAAAGGTGGAAAAGTACGTAAAAACAGGGGAAGTGCTGCCCGATTTTCCGTAGAATAAGAGACGCTATACTTAGAAATATTCTACGAAGAAGTCTAGACGTTGATAGACGTGTTTGATTATTATAGATTGACATTCTACGCGCGACATGTTCGACTTAGCAAAGTGGATTAGCCGAGGAGGTATGTGATTCTTCCTATCCTCTTGAGCATGATTGTTGTGAACTATATAGTACGGTAGACGTACATGTGTTAAATGAAATTAGTTGTCTTTTGTTGGTTTAAAACATAAAGCGTTATAATGACTTTATGGGAAGTTGGTTATAGCGACTTTATGAAGATAAAAGAATGGTGTGGTTATTCTAAAAGATAAGAGACTTGATTATTTTGAAAGTTAAGAGACTTGATTTTGAAAGCTAAGAGACTTGACTTTGAAAGTTAAGAGACTTGATCTTGAAAGATAAGAGACTTGACTTATAAACGACTTGATTTTGAGAAAGGAGAAGTAACTTGAGTTTAAAAGTATAAGTAACTTGTCTTGATTGGAAAAGTATAAGTGGCTTGATTTTAAAAGGTGTGAGTGCCTTGATCTTAAAAGAGTGAGTTACTTCGGTTTTAAAAGTATACTTGACGTTGTTTTAAAAGTGTAAGCCACTTGGTTTAAAAAGTATAAAGTACTTGATTTAAACATGAAGGTGTCTTGATACTACGGGTATTAGTATCGTGTGGTTTTTACTTAAAAAGGGATCTTGTTAAGAGAAGTGAAGTATCTAGTACTTTGGGGTTAAAAATCCGGATTGTTGGCATAAAATGAAACTACTTTGAGTTTATAAAATGGTGAATCAGTTTACGTGTTAATGAAAGTCTAGAGGTATGGTAATTTTCCTGTGCTTGATTGTGATAACCTTGTTGTGCAAGGGTTGTATTCTTATGCTACCGCGTCTCTCGATGGAGGGCCGGTCATCTTGTTATTTACATGGACATGTCTGCACCGATGAATGAATTCTGGGGGAATGCGGCCATGCAGCGGGTTAAACTCCCGGTACATTGTTATTGTTATGCCATGGACTAGCTCTCCATGAGGTTGATGACGCAGACAGTATCTGGTAGCTAGCCCTCGATTTACCCTCGTCGATGCGCAGTGGATCCGTAGTCGCTTTCGTACTTGCCGCCGCTTCTTTATCGTGTTATTTACTTGGACATACTGACACGTTGGGTTGCCACGTATCTTCCATTGTTATTATTATGCCGTGGTCTAGCTCTCCATGAGGTTGATAGCGACGCAGTGCACCGTAACCCCGATGCCCCTGGCGTTCTTGATGCATCTTTGGATCGTAGTTGCTTTCGTACTTGCCCGCCGCTTTATAGCATAGTTGTACGTAGGCTCGTAGTTGGCTTTCGTACTTGCCGGTCATATCTCTGGCGCAGTCGATCCGTAGCCGCTTTCGTACTTGCCCGATCGATTGATGACGCAGCCGGATCGTAGCTATTCCTTCGTACTTGCCCCGGTCAGTTTTATGATGCAGGCTGGATCTGATGGTTAGTTTTCCTACTGCCTGCATAGCTTTTATGACACAGTGGGACTCGTGTTCATGTGTACTTTTGGTGTTATATTATATCATAGATCGCCAAGGTGAGGAAGAGTTCCACGGGCATGATTGATATTGTGGGCGTGAGTGAGACCCATGGTTATATTTGAGTGATGACTTTGAGGTCATGAGTTCCTGACTTGACATGAATGCTTATATATTGTATACTGTAGTTTGGTTATCATACATGTCTCTTGTTTTATATATCGTTATGATTTCATTCTGATATTTTCGCTTCACATACTTGGTACACTGTTATGCAGACCTCCTTCGGCCGCTCACGCATGCAGAGGTACACCGTTGTTGATCCTCGCCTAGTGGTCACAGATTCGCGGTTTGGGAAACTCCGTTTCTCCGGAGGCTTATCTTTTGGTATGATTCCATGAGATTGTAGCTTCTTGTACATTCAGGGGTATGACGGGGCCCTGTCCCGTCATAGTTGTTATAAAAACTCTTAGAGGTCTGTAGTACTATTGTGAGTTGGGCTTGTAAAGGATAACTGTTCGGGGTTTATATATATATGCAGAAAGGTGACCTTATTTGTTATACCCCGTATTTCCAGAGTATGTACGTAAGGACGTACGTAGAAAAATTTGAACTTGTGATTTAGGCTTGGCCGAATTCTTTTTGTTCACAACACCCGATTAGAGTCGTTGACTAAACGCTTTCCACAGCTTTGGTAGGGGCAATTCCCGCTATGTCATTTTTAATTTTTGCGGATTTTTACGAGAGACGAAACATTTTGGTCCAACAAGAGGCGCCACTTGGCACCCTCTCATTGGAGCACATGTGGCGGTTGGCTGGACGATTGGTGACTTTTTGTCAAGTAGTAGGTAGGATATTTTGTGTGTAGTTGGATAAGGTGCACTTGGCAAGATCTTGGCCCTACACTTGCCTTGCACTTGGCAAGATCTTGGCCATTGGTTGGCCTTCACTTGACCTATAAATACCCACCCTTCAAGACTAATTCATCCACAAAATTGCCTAAGTCTTGAAAGCTTCTTCCTCCCCTTAGTGTAGTGTCTTGGCGAGAGCCCTCTTCCCCTTGGCGAGTTCCCCTCAGTGGGGTAGGCCGAGGGTATACACCCTCCTCGGGTGCTAGCCGGGTACCCCAGCCTAGTTGTTTTCAGATAACCCCTGGTTGGCAGTAGGCCCGATAGAGAGGAGATTTACGCTGTTGTGGGGGAGGTGTCACAATTTTCTCAGAGAATGTTCTACGATAAGATCTAGATGTTAATAAGCGCCTGTGGCCTTATAGGTCAAGATCTTGCGTGTGGCGCGATCTACTGGCAGGAGTGGCCGGCTTGAGGTACTGGAGCGTTTTGCTATTAGTCGATACTGCCGCGAGGTATGTGAACCTCTTCCTATCTCTTCTAGCATGATATGTGTGAACTATGTAGTACTGAGACGTACGTGTGCTAAATGTATTTGATTGGTTTAAAACATAAAGTGTTATAACGGCTTTATGGGAAGTTGGTTATAATGACTTTATGTTGGTAAGAAAATACTTGTGGTTTTTAAAAGGTAAATCGATTTGAACTATAATCGGCTTGTTATGTGTTAATAAAGAACTTGAAGTATTTCAAAAGATTTTTGAGTCATTTCGAAGAAGAAGTAATACTTGGTTTTTGAAAACTTAAGAGTTATACTAGCTTTATGGGAAGTTAGGTAATAACGGCTTAAGAATGTTTTCTTGATTCGAAATCGTAATGTGTATCGACAAACCATCGCAGCGTTAATAAAAGGAAATGTTTTAACAGATTAAGTATTATTAAAACCAAGAGAAACTTCCATCCGCATGCTAAGATGAGACAAAATGATATTTCCTAGATCGTGGCTGCTGTAATGAGACTGTTATAAACAAGAATATCCTACTCACATATAAGGCTTATGTTTCTCAGATAGCTTAAAAAGAGAATTATATTCTTAACTGAATAAGACTATGAACTACGAAACCTTTCTAAAATAAGAAACTTGAACATTGGAAATTAGGCAAACTTGAACATTGGAAGAGAAGGTTGCTACTTGATTTTACAAAGAGAAGTAATTGATTTACTTTAAAAAGATAATCACTCTATTGTTATATACTACTGCTATTGTGTGACTTTTGTGAAAGTAACATATCTTTAAAGAATTATCAGATAAAGTACTTTGGGGATAAAACCCGATCTCATTAATCATATAGTAGAAGTACCTTATGTGTGAATAACTTGATTGTATTGGTTTGTGATAGCCTTGTAATACCTTCGTATTGATTTGATAAGTAATCATATTAGGATGCTACGTGTGTTAGTATTCTGTGATGTTTGTGTAAAGGGGTTTTCCCTTGATTGCGCTTATGTTGTTTAAACGATAAACTGTTATGTTGGTATTATACCATTCACCGTGGTTTCCGGGTTAAGCCGCCTCCACGCGGGTAGACTCGAGCGATGCAGGACCATGATTCGAGAATACCTCATGCGGTCCCGGGGCCTGCGCGAGTCGCGAGAGTTCCGGTGTTAGCGGCCTTTATGGTCACGCGGCCTACGCGCTACGCGATCGCGAGTCCGTGGCGACGCCGGAGTAGCTACCGCCGATGCGGGTTATACCTCACGCGGCCTACGAGATTGGCCTATCGCGAGTCGCGGAGTTCTGTGGCTAGACGCGCACATTTGATATCGCGGCGGCGAAACACTTTGATCATGCGACGCTGCAGACAGATTTCATGATACATTTTATGACCTTGTTAGTCTTGTGGTGTTAGTAGTCGGCTATGCCTTCGTTTACCCCGCATCGCTTTATTTTGACACAGTGGGACTCGTTGTTCATGTGTATTCCTCGTGCTTTTCTATCATCGATCGCCGCGGTGAGGAAGATATTCCACGCATGATTGATGTTGGGCGCGAGACCCATTGTTATATCGAGTGATGACTTCGAGGCACGAGTCCCCGACTGATATGACCGCTATTTATCAGGTAATCGTAGTTTGGTTATCATACATGTCTCCCGCCTTATATAGACTACTATGATTTCATTTACGATTTTCGCCACATACTGGTACTGCAGATCGACCTTCTCGGCCGCTCATGCCGCAGTAAAGGTACACCGCCGCCGATCCTCGCTCTAGTGGTCACAAACAGCGTTGGAAGCTCCGTTCCTCCGGCTTATTCGTATAGTCCCCGTTGTCAGGTGCCATTGTGGTATGACGGGCCCCGTCCCGCGTTGTTGTCATATCATTCGTAGAGGTCTGTAGTAATCTTGTGTGGCGTGGTTTGTAAAAAGGATTAAACTGCTCGTGTTGAAAGAGTTGTTGTTTCATATATATATGCCAAAAGGCAAGTTTTCACGTTATCGTTTATGCTTCCGTTATTTTTATGTTATTGATTTATGTTCCACGATTTTCTCTCGATGTATGACTCATCGGGTGCCCGGTAAGGCACCAACACGCCCGGTTCGGTCGTGACAAAAGTGGTATCAGAGCGCTTAATCCTGAAAGTGTCTACGCATCAGATCTAGTAAGTCTTGATTATCGGTGTGTTGTGCACCACACCAATAATCGTGAGGCTATAGGATATTTAGGATTGGTTTCTATTCTTCTCACTCGAGATCGCTCAGAAATGTATTGTAAGTTGGACCTCTAACGTATTTCTTTCCACCGTTATGCCTCCGCGTAGGCAACCCGACCAGAGGCAAGGCAAATGGCGAGCCGCGAGTAGCAGAGGTTACGTGGGCACAGCCCAATTATCACCTCGGTGGTGCTTCGCCGGGAGTTCTGCGACGCCACTAGCCCCAAGCAGAGTTTAGCACGGCGCAGCAGCTCCTATCGCGCCATGATATTTGAACCTTCGGCCCACGACCGAACAGAGAATATAGATTTCGAGGCGACCACGGTATTAACTATGGATTTGACTACCGAGAGTATACCATGTATCGCGAGTCTTGATGAATATCAACGAGGTTGTGCAAAGTAAGTTCTTCGATTAGGCTTGAGCATGGCCGTACGCCATGCGCAGCAGATCGAGAAACGTAGATCGACGGGTTAACGGCGAAGAGGCCAGAGCAAGAAGCCCTTTGGTAACTTGCGAGGCGAGTCGCCTCACCAAAGCAGATCAGATTATGCGCGATCCACCGCGGTGCGAAAGGTCCTCCACAGGTTCGGACGTTCGGGTACGCAGGAGTTGGTCGAGCTCCGAAGCTTCCGCTCACGATACACGGGCGTTCCAAACATCCGATTCGATTTGTTTCTCGGTGTTCACAGCATGGCGGCGCCATCTCGTAATGTCGCTTTTTAGTTGGTACTTGTTGTACTATGACCGCCGTGGTCCGATGTCGAAAGAGTGTCCTCGCGGAGGACTTAGCCTTCGTGATCGCTGGTAGTTCGTCATCTTCCTTAGCTATGCGCCACACGGGGCGGGTTTGATTAAACGACTAATGAGCAAGAAGAGATATAGATATATTCTTAACCCTCTAGGGTTTAGTATGTGTGATAAGGTGAGTATACCTTAAGTGTTATATTCGATAGCATTGTAAATGGTGATTAGAAATCTCGTTAGTTAACCAAGTAAGATTTGGGGGATAGAGAAAGTGTGAGCCTTAGAGTGTTATACGTAGAGACCTTAGAGGTAAGGCCATCTCGAGTAAAAGATGTATTGTTTATGTTTGACCCTTATAGGAGTGCATAGTGCACGTGAGTTATGTTTGTGGGATTAGTCCCTGAGTAGTGTGGAATGAAAGAGGGTAGTTGAGCTAAGAAAACCGCTAGGTTTTCGTAACGTGATTAGTGAGAGTTTTCCTTCGGAGCTAGCGCTAGCGTTGCGGGTCGGGTTGAGGCCACGCCGCGGGTCAACCCGCGGCATGTTTGGTGGTGGGGTCAGTTGTGGTGGTCCCGCCTTGTGGTAGGGTCACGAGGGTGTTAGGCCCGAGTTTAGTTAACCAACGTACGATTTCATGGATGCATTCGACCAGTAGTTGGGCCGAGGAGGTCAGCCGTCTTGTCTTCTAGAAAAGACCGTTTACTCAGCAGTGTTGATTTGTTTATCAGAAAGGTTGTAAGGTCGCATCGGTGCCTACCTTCACCTTATGACACAGTGGAGCCTGTGGTACTACTGTTTTGTTTCTCGGAAGTTTTACCAGCGGTTAAGAACTCAGTGAGTCTCAGACCGCATTCGCCTCCGCCGATGTGGAATCTGGGTAGTGGTGGGGATTGTTGTCTCCTGGAGGAGTGTTTAAGCTACCATTTCGCTTTTCGAATGTCGCCTTACGAGGCCTTGTAGGGGCGGAAGTGTAAGTCGCCACGATTGGTTCGATGTTGGCAAGATTCGAATAGTTGGTTCAGCTTGTTCCAGCAGATCGTGGATAGGTAAAGATTGTCTAGAGAGGTTCCGCAATTTCAAAGAAATCGCGGCGATAATCGGCGACGACGCTAGAGTTCAGTTGACGGCCGGTCTTCTAAAGTACCACCCCGTCAGTGACGAGTTTTGGAATACAGAGGGAACTTAGCCCGAGTTACTTGGGCCTTTGAGTTCATGTGAAGAATAGGCCAGTTGCCTATATGTTAACATTTGTCGTCCGACTTGAGGCAAGGCCCGATCTTCGTGTTACGCTCGAGAAGGAAATCGGAGATCCATCCGCAGTATTCCCTACTAATGATGACCAAGTCAAGATGATAACCTCAGTTTTGGATATCAAGCGATTTAAATGTAGTGAGAGTTCGAATGCATTTGACATCTTCGGATCGTGACGCAGCCCTGCACTTTGTTTGGTCGCCGAGTGACACTAGAACCTCGCGCAAAGTGACAAAAGTGGTATGCTTTATGATGTTAGAGGTGCTTCCTCGTGACTTGATGTAAGCATTTTCGCGCAGCTTGTTTCGGTGGCCATGTGTGATGTGTTTGTCCTCGTAAGTATAGTAGTGAAGACTATCTCGCGCCGCTTGTTTTGAGATTTAGAAGGAACATTCGACGAATGTTTCCGAGGAGAATGTTATACCGTATTTCCGAGTATGTACGTAAGGACGCACGAGAAAATTTGAACTTGTGATTTAGGCTTGGCGAATTCTTTTGTTCACAACACCCGATTAGAGTCGTTTTCGACGAACGCTTTCACAACTTTCGTAGGGAATTTCCGCTATGTCATTTTTAATTTTTGCGGATTTTTCCGAGAGACGAAACATTTTGGATCAACAAGAGGCGCCACTTGGCACCCTCTCACTGGAGCACATTGTGGGTTGGCTCGACGATTGGTGACTTTTTTTGTCAAGTAAGAGGTAGGATATTTTGTGTGTAGTTGGATAAGGTGCACTTGGCAAGATTCGCCCTACACTTGCCTTGCACTTGGCAAGATCTCGCCATCGGTTGGCCTTCACTGACCTATAAATACCCACCTTTCAAGACTAATTCATCCACAAAATTGCCTAAGTCTTGAAAGCTTCTTCCTCCCCTTAGTGTGTGTCTTGGCCGAGAGCCCTCTTCCCTCGTCGGCAGTTCCTCAGTGGTAGGCCGAGGGTATACACCCCTCCTGTGCTAGCCGGTACCCCTAGCCTAGTTGTTTCCCCGGTTAGCTGGCAGCCTACCCGATAGAGAGGAGATTTACGCTGGTCATGGGGAGGTGCTACTGAATTTTCTGTAGAATGTTCTACGATAAGATCTAGATGTTAATAAGTCACTTGTGGCCTTATAGGTCAAGATCGCGTGGCGCGATCTACTGGGCTGGGAGTAGCCGACCTGAGGTACTTGGAGCGCTTTTGCTATTAGTCGATACTGCCGCGAGGTATGTGAACCTCTTCCTATCTCTTCTAGCATGATACGTGTGAACTATGTAGTACTGTAGACGACATGTGCTAAATGTATTTGATTGTTTAAAACATAAAGTGTTATAACGCTTTATGGGAAGTTGGTTATAACAATTTACGCTGGTAAGAAAATACTATGGTTTTTAAAAGGTAATCGATTTGAACTATAATCGTCATATGTGTTAATAAAGAACTTGAAGTATTTCAAAAGATTTTTGAGTCATTTTCAAAGAAGTAATACTTGGTTTTTGAAAACTTAAGAGTTATACTAGCTTTATGGGAAGTTAGGTAATAACGCTTAAGAATGTTTTACCGATTCTAATCGAATGTATCGACAAACCATCGCAGCTGCTAATAAAAGGAAATGTTTTAATGATTAAGTATTATTAAAACCAAGAGAAACTTCCATCCGCATAGAAGCTAAGATGAGACAAAATGATATTTCCTAGATCGTGGTCAGAATGAGATCGTTATAAACAAGAATATCCTACTCATATAAGGCTTATGCTTCTCGATAGCTTAAAAAGAGAATTATATTCTTAATCAATAAGACTATGAACTACGAAACCTTTCTAAAATAAGAAACTTGAACATTGGAAATTAGGCAAACTTGAACATCAGAGAAGGTTGCTACTTGATTTTACAAAGAGAAGTAATTGATTTACTTTAAAAAGATAATCACTCTATTGTTATATACTACTGTTATTGTGTGACTTTCATGAAAGTAACATATCTTTAAAGAATTATCAGATAAAGTACTTTGGGGATAAAACCCGATCTCATTAATCATATAGTAGAAAGACCTTATGCGTGAATAACTGATTGTATTGGTTCGTGATAGCCTTGTAATACCTTCAGATTGATTTGATAAGTAATCATATTAGGACGCTACGCGTGTTAGTATTCGTGATGTTTGTGTAAAGGGTTTTCCTCGATTGCGCTTATGTTGTTTAAACGATAAACCGTTATGTTGGTATTATACCATTCACCGTGTTTCCGGGTTAAGTCTCCGACGCGCTGGTAGACTCAGCGACGGGACCATGATTCGAGAATACCTCATGCGGGTCCCGGCCTACGCGAGTCAGCGAGTTCCGTGTTAGCGCGCGCCTTTATGGTCACGCGCGGCCTACGCGGGCTACGCGGATCGCGAGTCCGTGATCGACGCCGGGAGTACCACCGACGCGGGTTATACCTCACGCGCCTACGATTGGCCTACGCGAGTCATGGAGTTCCTGTGGCTAGACGCGCACATTTGATATCATGCGCGAGCGACCATTTTGATCATGCGACGATGCAGACAGATTTCATGATACATTTTATGACCTTGTTAGCATCGCTGGCGCAGTAGTCGCCATGCCTTCGCATTTACCCCGCATCGCTTTATTCGGACACAGCGGACCCGTTGTTCATGCGGTATTCCTTGGTGCTTTTCTATCATCGATCACGCAGCGGAAGGTATTCCACTGCACGATTGATGTCGGGCGCGAGACCCATTGTTATATCGAGTGACGACTTCGAGGGCATGAGTCCTCGACTGATATGATCGCTTATTTATCAGGCATCGTAGTTTGCTATCATACATGTCTCCTCGCCTTATATAGACTACTATGATTTCATTTACGATTTTCGCCACATACTCTGACTGTCAGATCGACTCCTTCGGCCGCTCATGCCGCAGTAAAGGCACACCGCCGCCGATCCTCGCCTGTGTGGTCACAGCCATTGAAGCTCCGTTCCTCCGGCTTATTCGCATAGTCCCCGTTGCAGAAAGTGCCATATCTGTGGGTACTTTGACTTCGGGGCCCCGTCCCGCTGCTGTCATATCATTCGTAGAGGTCTCAGAGTACCAGGAGTGTGGTTTGTAAAAGGATTAAACTGCTCGTGCCGAAAGAGTTGTTGTTTATATATATATGCCAAAAGGCAAGTTTTCACGTTATCGCTTTATGCTCGTTATTTTATGTTATTGATTTATGTTCCACGATTTTCTCCGATATGACTCACCGTGCCCGGTAGGCACCAGTCACGGGCCCGGGTTCGGGTCGTGACATTATTGGTTAGCATGTTTCTTCTTTTATATTGTTCCTTGTCTTTGAGTTTTATTTCCGTTGATTTTCTCTGATGTATTATCACTGGGTGCCTTAGCATCAACACGCCCGAGGTCGGGTCGTGACAACATGATTACTGGGTAAGAGTGATTTAATAACATTAAATTAAATTAAAATATCTTTTTTGGTTTAAAATATCCAATTGGGCTCGTGGATCGTTCATGACTCGGCCGAATCGAGTGAATTTTGGGAAGGACCGACACGGACGCTACAAGATGCAGCTGGTCTTCGTGCCCGTAATCGACACCGAACTCAAGACGGGCCAAAATCGACTGCCGAGGCGTGTCGAATCGCAAATTGGGCCGAGTGTTACACCGAATTCCGTGATATGTTTATAAGAACGCACGTAAGAACTCAAAATATTAAGATTTGAGACGAGTAAATTTATCTAATTTTGGAATTTGTCGAAACGAAATATCATGATTTAACGGAGGGCGACACGTGTCACCACCCTTAGTGGTCTTCGACGAAAATGGCATGGATAAAATGGTCATTTGACCATAATTTAAATGTCCAAGTCTTACAAAGCTGAGCTTGATAAAATTGACTAAGTCAAATGCCACTTGGCTTCGATCTTGTGAAGCATCCAAACCACCCATTTGTTCTAATCTTGACCCTCCATATATTTATATAAGCTTCCTAGTGCAAGACAAGGCTCTACACTTAGCCAAATTTTCAAGAAAATCGATGAATACATGAAAGAGTTCTCGCCAAGCTAGGGTTTCAAGGGAAATTTTTTCAATTTTTGTCCAATAATCCCCATACTTTAAACCAAGGTTCCTAAGAGTATCAGGTGGTATCTCTATAGAAAGATCCCTTAAAAGCTGGCTGTATTAGTCGCAAGGCGAAACTAAAGGAGTTATTCAACTTTGAAGTTGAACTTAAAGTGAGTTCCTCATGTTTCTCGGTTGCTGAGCCGATTCGAACGCCGAAAGATGAGCTAAAGTCATATGATCGACTTGTAATCTGGATCATATTTGGGCTAACGAGGTATAATCTTCGCCTTACTTTGTAATCAAGATTCCATGTTATTATAAGTTAGAAATGATCATGTGATATGTGTTATGAAGATTGTTAAGTGTTATGGAAATTTGGAAGCTCAACCGAAAATGACATGTTAAGCCATTTGAAATTGAAATACAATTTGTCAATAATTAGAATCGCACGCTTACCTACTTGAGGATCAGTAGTTATAATCAAACGTGGCTAGATAACATGTTATATTAAACCACTTGGATTGAAAAGGAATCGAAACGAATTTGTATTGGTCCCTATTTCAGAACGGACATTATACGTCGACTAGTTTGATATTTATCGTATGGAATTTTACACGCCTTGATTAGCGCGGTAATCCTATTGTTAACTACTTTGTCGAGACTTAAATGTGGCGGTTTGGTTATTGAATCTCGCCTTGAAAAAGGTGGCAAAGTATGTAGAAACAAAGGAAGTGTTGTCCGATTTTCCGTAGAATTTAGTGACTTTGCACTGGAATATTCTACGCTTCAAGTAAGAAGTTAATAGACGATTTATGGTCATTATAGGTTGTCATACTACGCGCGATCGACTTAGCAAGTGGATTAAACCGAAGATGTATGTGGAACTTTCTTTATCTCTCGAAAGCATGAATAAGTTGTAAATGATAGTACTGCAGACGACAAGATTTTGACAATCTAGTCCATTTGATATCCTCGCTTATTTTAAGAATCGTCCAAGTTGGTCGAGTTAGGAATTAACTCACTTGTTTAAATATTAAGGATATCTTGGTTTTCAAAAGTTAAGAGACTTTAAGTATGTTGAAAGTATTTTTGATACTTGCTTTGTGGAAAGTTTAAGCTCTTGGTTATAAAGAAGAATGTAAGTTTCTAAAGTATAAAGCTAGTATAGCAACTTTACGGAAGTCGTTATAATAGCTTTATGAAAAGTTAAAAAAATGGTTTACTCTAAATAATATAAGTATGATAAATGACTTGATAATGAAAGGCAAATTGATTTAAAGGCATCAATTGCTTAAGGTTTTAAAAGAAAGTTAAGTCACTTGATTTAGAAGCTAAAATGTATTTTCTAAAAGGTATTGTGACTTGTCTTGAAAAGTAGTTATGACTTGATTGTTATACCCCGTATTTCCAGAGTATGTACGTGAGCGCGTACGTATTATAATTTGAGCCTTAAAGTTGGCTAGTTTCGAAATTTGTACACAACACCCGACAGAGTCGCCGACGAACGCTTTCCATTAGCCAGAGGGAAAATTCCGCCATGTCATTTATAATTTTTATGATTTTTCCGAGAGACGAAACATTTTCGACCAACGAGAGGGCTTACACTTGTCACCCTCTAATCGGGAAGGAGTGGACTGACGAAAGCGCGTTGGCACGCTTTTTGTGCATTATTTTTGGTCAAGGAGTCAGGATATTTCGGTAGATGGATAAGGTTGCACACGGATTAATCTCGACCTTACACTTGCCTAACACTGACGGATCTTCGCCATTGGTTGGCCTTCACTGACCTATAAATACCCTCTAGTTGAAGACTTTCTTCATCCAAAAACTTGAGCAATCTAACTAAGTCTCAAAATACCCTCTCCTCGAGCTGGCCCACCACACCCCCTCCCCTTCGAGAGCCCTCGCCGAGAGCCACCTCCCTCCCCTTTGAGGTGTTTTGCCGCTGGGTACCCCTAGCCTAGTTGTCTCGTATAAATACCCCCTTTGTGGTATAGAAATACTCTCCAAGTATTGTTATAATGCCCAAATACTCGCCCAAATACCTTGAAGTATTCCCAAGGTTACACTTTTACAAAAGCCTGTAAAATACTATTATACTTCCTCACCACAAAAACGAAACCCTAAGTAAATCTTCACCCGTAGTTGAAGTCATAAGTAGAAGTTGGTTAGAACTTCTAAGGGTTGGTTGAACGATCGAGCGCCGAGTAGAGCTAAACGCTGTTCAGATCGACATATAAACCCTGATAATTTTGGGCTTATCGAGGTAAACATTCTCGACCTTCGCTGTAATTGGAAATTACATGTTGTAGAGTATATAGTTAAGTATACTATATATAGAACTGAACATAGGCGGCAATGTCTTTTGACTTAAGCTCGACAATACTTACAGAATGTTCGCGACTTAAGCCCAATTTAAATAAGAGAATCCGAACTGTAATTACATAGATCAGACATGAGACTTGTGTAACATTATCGTAGTAGAATTGTACACGCCCGTTAGACGTGTTAACCTCGTTGGCTTGCAGCCTCGATAGTAGAGGAGATTTACGCTGCCATGTGAGGTGCTGAATTTTTCTGTAATATTCTACGCCGATCTAAAGATATTAATAGCGCCAGGCCTCTATAGGTCAGAAGTACCACGTGTGGAGTGATTCGCTGATCGAGAGTGTAGCCGATTTTGAGGTACTTGGAGCGCTTTTGCTATTAGTCGATAATCGCCGCGAGATGCGAACCTCTTCCTATTTGTTCTAGCATGATACGCAGATAACTATGTAGTACGGCAGACGCATATATGTTTAATGTATTTGATTATTTGAAACATAAAGTGTTATAACGCTTTACGGGAAGTTGGTTATAATAGCCTTTACGTAGGTAAGAAAGTACTTGTGGTTTTTAAGAGGTAATCGATTTGAACTATAATCGTCAAGCATGTGATAATAAAGAACTTGAAGTATTTCAAAAGATTTTTGAATCATTTTGAGAGGTTAAGTAATACTTGGTTTTTGAAACTTAAGAGTTATACTAGCTTTATGGGAAGTTAGGTATAACGCTTAAAATGTTTTACCGATTTCGAAATCGTAACGTATCGACAAACCATCGCAAATGCTAATAAAAGGAAATGTTTTGGACAGATTTAGTATTATTAAAACCAAGAGAAACTTCCATCCGCATAGAAGCTAAGATGAGACAAATGACATTTCCTAGATCACGGTCGCTTAATAAGATTGATTATAAACAAGAATAACCTACTCACTTATAAGACATAGGTTTCTCAAAACGCTTAAAGGAGAATTATGTTTTAAAGGATTTAAAACTATGAACTACAAACCTTTTTCTAAAATGAAACTCGAGCATTCAAATTAGGCAAACTCAACGCTTGGAAAATAAGGTTACTTGATTTTACAAAGGAAAGCATTTTGGTTTACTTAACAACGTTAGTCACTCAAATTTTATACTACGCATCGTGACTTTGTAAAAGAAACGGATCTTAAAGGAATTTAACTGACGAGTACTTTAAGGTTAAAATCCGACTTTGACATAAAATGAAAGTACCTTGAGTCGCAGTAACTTGCTTATGCTTGTTGTTATGAAACTTGACCATGTTACGCGTGATAGCCTTGTTGTGCAAGTATCGTGTTCTACTCGACTACCGGGTCATCCGAATGTATTTCACTTGACACGGTCATCCGAATGTATTTCACTTGATTACCGGCCATCCGAATGTATTTCACTTGATTACCGGGTCATCCGAATGTATTTCACTTGACACGTGTCATCCGAATGTATTTCACTTGACACGGCTCATCCGAATGTATATCACTGACCACCGGCTCATCCGAATGTATTTCACCGACACCGCTCATCCGGAACGATTCCACACGCTTATATCGGGTCCATAAGACGGGCCGAGACCGTTATAATGATCACATGATTTGTACCTAGATCACGGCAGAGGTAAGAAGTTCCACGTACGGCGGATGACTTCGGTGGCGAGTCCCCGACTGATACGATCGCTTCTATGTCGCGAATCAGAGTTCGTTATCATACATGCCTCCCGCTTATATAGACTATTATGATTTCATTTACGATTTTACGCTTCACATACTGCAATTGGCAGATCGACTCTCCTTCTGGCCGCCTCATGCCGCAGTAAAAGGTATATCGGCCGATCCTCGCTTTAGATCACCTTTCAACAGATTGGAAGTCTGCTCTTCTGAGGCTTATCTTTTGCATGCTACTCGAGTCCGTAGATTCTTATACATTCGTGGTACGGCGGGCCCCATCCCGGCCATAGTCATTGTAAAAATCTTAGAGGTCCTGTGAGCAATCACAAGTGTGGTTTGTAAAAAGGATAACCGTCGGTATTTATGATATACGATGGGCGCAAATCGCTTTCTGGTCTGCTTATTTATCTTTTCTTAATTCATGTTCATGTTTTTATTTCCACGATTTTCTCCGATGTCAGATCACCAGGTGCCCGGTAGGCACCACACGCCCGGTTCGCCGCGACAAAAGTGGTATCGTGAGCGCTAGTCTCTGAAGTGTCTCCGCATCGCGTCTAGTGTAGTCTTGATTATCGCAGGTCAGGCACCACATCTATAATCGTGAGGTCAGCAGGACATTTAGGATCGGTTTCATTCTTCTCATTCCGAGATCGCGGCCTTGAGTCGCAGGATAAATCGACCCTCTCGACGATTCCTTTCATTTACCGCTTACGCCCGCCAGTGCAACCTGTGCCCGTACGGAAAGGCAATGAGGAGTCAGCGAGATACAGAGGAGTACGGAGGCGCAGCCCTGCCAAGACTGAGACAAGATTTCCGACCGGTTTCGCGACGCCGCCAAAGACCAAAGAGAGCTTAGAGCCGCAGCAGCCGCCGAGACTACAAGACCGAGCCTCCACCCCACACCGGAGCCGACGACGGGTACAAGGAGACGGTTCCGCCATCGCCGTGGTCGTGGCCGAGCATGGTGATAGCCGACGCAGCAGCTCCACCACCGCACTGTAGTTCACCCCCGAGCGCATGGGCTGAGGCTACGACTTCCCGAGTCAGAAATTTCTCCAAAGGTTCTATGGATCGAGCCGAGGACGACCAGAGTTTATCCGATACCTACAATGATCACGAGAGTGACTCGAGCCTCGCAGGCGTAGTCGGTATTGCTCGCATCACCGCGCGATACCGCAGCTTGATCGGTTTGATTCGCGAGGCCCCCGAAGAGCATGCACTTCCAGCAGCTTGGGACGAAGTTCTCAGGCATTTCTGCACATTTCGCCTCCACGCATGAGGGCTCGGGCCGCATTTTTGACATCGAGGCGTGACTCGCGACGGTTAGAGAGTACAATGTGGAGTTCGACTCATTAGTTGCAGATGCTCTCGCCAGAGTAGCGGATACGAGGATGAGTACACCGCCACGCCACCGGGCCGACGATTACTCGGGCGTAGGCTTCAGACGCGTGTAGCTCTTCACCGGCACGGACATTGCCCGCATACAAGCTCACGACCAGATGCGAGGCCCGAGAGGTCGACTGAATGACCGAGATCGCCAGTAAGAGGCTGCAACAGCAGGTCCTTCGTAACTTTCGAGGCGACTGCTCAGCTACAGCTAGCCTAGCTTATACCTGACCGCCCGCGACGTGCAGTGGTCCTCCGCGC